>JAXQQM020069321.1:0-108794 GCA_034641835.2 Pinus albicaulis | reverse complement strand
GGGACGACGCTATAAGCAGCTGGGCCCCAGTTCATCACATGGCTTCTGAGAGTTAAATTTCATATTATTTAATCATGCGATTGCCATAGGATCGGAGGGTTGGAGCACGATAAGACATGTGCCATTGGATGTGAATGGGAAATGAACTGCTGTGATCAACCACATATATGTGTTAAACTGTGGGCCCGAGGCAATTACATAGGTTATTGTTTGGGTTTTAAACCTTAGTCGAGGCGCATATTAATGTTACAACAACTGATGCTATGATATGAAGTTTTAATAAGATGTGGCTCGAATCAAATCTGTAATATATGACGTAATGCCATACATTGATGATAAATGTAATATGACGTGTTGGCGGGGTTCATACCTTGGAGGTTACGCAATATTCATTACACAATGAGTTTAACAAGTTACAAAATGGGTTTTGGTACAAAGTTTTCATTTTAATTATAAATGTAGTAATAAGGCACCAACCATATAACTTAAACATATTCACTGTATATGACTGTTGTGCACGGGTTAAAGGAATAAGAAGGAGAGGTATACATATGCATTATGCATTCGTCGGCAATTGAAAAGTTTTAATGATAAAGAAGTGAGCATAGTATTTTGATTTTTTTATTAACCAAAGTCAAAGTTTATATTAAAGAATCTTCATATGAGCGCCTATACAGAGGTTATTAAAGGTTTGAAGCCAAGAAGAAGAACCTCCACAATGAACAGAGATTGCCCAGATTAGACAGATTGTGGACCCTTTTTGAATGATTAATTGATGCATGAGACTTTGAGATTTACTGGTGAGCTAAAATTATAAAACAGGCATATATATAGCAGATACACAACTATAGTGGGCTTGGAGAATATGTACAGAGGTAAACAAAGACTGCAGAATTGAAGAGGTATGCAGTGAAGGGATTTAAAATTACACATGCACAGGTGCTCAGAGTTGCAGTAAACAGAGGTATGCAGGAAAGTTGCATGACAACAACAGAAAGGAAAAAACCAGCAAGCCCAGCGCTGAGTGATGTGTATATACTGTAACTGAAAATGTAAATGTTTTAATTGTTTGTGATGCAAAGGCAAGTATCCGAAGGAAAATAAAAATCTCACTGTAACATTGAAATTTGTACAAATTGTTATAATTTTTTAAATGAGTTGGACAAAGGAATGAGAAGGAAGAAGCCAAAGAGTCATGGTTTTTCACTCCAAATTCCTTGTGGAATACAAACAGTCATGTGATGAAATCTATATATTATATCAACTTGATATGCATAGTGAGGTTGGAGAGAGAGAGTAAGAATAGAGAATGCAGAGTACAGAAGATTGAGGCAGAGAAGATAAGGAAGAGAGAGGAGCAGAAAGAGATGCTACATAACAGAGCTGATATCTGAGGTAAATCAGAAAACATTTCTTTTGATAATTTGAGGAAGTTGGAGCTTCCCTATCAAGTTGAAGCTTGATCGCTGTCAATTGTAGTTGAATGAGGTTGGAGCCTCCTGTAGGTTGGTGCCTGCAGAAAAATAGTGGTGAGAGGGAGTTGGAGCTTGCCTTTGCATCACAACAATAATAAGATGTGGTTTTCTCCCTTTATGGGTTTCCACCTATATCTGCTATCTTTATCTGTGTTACCTATGTGCTGAGATGATTTACTAAATCTGCTTAATGTTTGCTACTCTCATAACAAGTTTGATGTCACATTAATTTAATACTTGCTGCAACATATTAAGACTGTTCATAAAAGCAAGCTGTAAATAAGCTGATGATTTTTTTTTTAAAACTCATATATGTGTTAAACTGATTCACCCCCCCTCTCAGTTTAACTAGGAATTCAACAACGCGCCTGTCTGTTGCTGCTCCTCACATCCGCCAAAACACACAACTTTGCTCGTCGCATATCGTCGTCACACATACCTGAGTTGACATCCTATCGCACTAATGTGCGCCCTCTGCACTCAGTCTTCGCAACCATAAATTGGAGACCTGACATCCTCCCCACTCAATAAGATTGTCATCCTCGATAAAGCCATTGTCATCTCCGCATCATATCGTCGCAACATATTGTCACAACATCTCATCATAACATATCGCCACACCATATCGTCGCAACATATAGTCGAAAAGTGTCACTAGCTCCAACATCTCCAACAAGGTCCATGCTACCAACATTTGCTATATCCATTTCACAATCTATCAAGGTCCATGTCTCTATAAAAATGTCCATGGGAACCATGTCCTCAATCCATGATCATCAACACATTTGTCAGAAAATCCACTTGCTACTCCATGTAAATATTTGCATCAAGGTACTCCAACATAACTCAACGTAACATAATCTGCTATGTATCCATCATAACTCTGCACATTGTCAACCCCCATGAATCGAACTAGTTAGATGGCCAGTCCAACCATAAGTTCTCATTGTGAGAATGCACATCCTCATACCATGCGTTAGTTGTTCTCGTGCATCCTGTCACATCATCATATCGATCAAGAATCCAACCCATCAAGTGTAAAATAAGCCATGTCCAGGTCCATGAAATAGTGTAAAATTGGACCATGTGTTATATTCTGGCAAGGACGAATTATGTTTATGAATTTAATTTTTTGTTTAACTCAGCATACCCCACGTATTGAGTTGGTCCATCACTAAACACCCATGTGGTCACATCACGTGGGCTTCACATGGCCTGCTTGCCAGTTCAAATTTCCATTTGTACGTAGAGGATCTGTTGTTGCGATCAACAGTGGAGATTGCGTGGGAAAACCCTAAGGGTTTTGATTACCCAACTTGGGTTTCCTTTTGTCATTTCTTCATTTCATGTGGCCACCTAGAGCTCTGAGCTCTCCACCATGTAAATATAAAACACTGTCAAATTTTGGTTAGTAAAGATGTATTTCATCCTTTGTTGTGGCTAGAGGCCGCATTTGTGTATTGCAACCAGAGGGCACTACTATGTGTGATATTTTCTTTGGTTTACTGGACACAATGGTAGTTTATGACCTCGACATAAGTTCTTCCTCCACCGTCTGGAGGGTAAGTTATGTCATTAATTTACGTAGGTCAAATTTCATATTTTTATTCTTGTTTCTGAGGAATATGGTGCTAACATACCTTTGTTGGGTTTTTGCATAGAATTTTGCTGAATTTGGAAGGTAACATTGTAGGGGTTTGACCCTTATTCCCACACTTATTTAGGTAAGTTTTTAACCTCCTATTTTAGGTTCTCATTTACTCTAAAATTTTCATCCCAAATTCGACTCTAATCGCTGTGTTGTTCTTTCTTGGAAGAAAGGATATTCTACCCTCTATACACCGAATTATGGTGTCCCTCGACCATGTCATGGATGTTACACTTAACTTGACGGCTCCCCACATGCAGAGAGGTAAATCCCTACTTGACCCTCTCGTATTGTTGTGGATTTTCATTTAAATTATTCATACACCTCTGTATGAATGTTTTCTGTATACTGTCATTTTATAAAGGCCTATTTCTCTTACATTTTTAGATTTCAATTTATCTAGAAACCCCCAATTTTTTCGTTTATGGCCCTAATAGAACTTTCGTTAGTTTTGAACCCCTTTTTCAATTTATATGTCCAACATTGATTTCGTTAACCTTTAATTTCATTCTTCTGTCATTTAGATGAATTTATGGACAAACTACCCTCACGCAGGGTTCCTATCATTACGCTCTGCCCTCACGCAGGGTATACTCTGTTTGATTAGTATTCAATGTTAGAAATTTTGGTGAAGTACTTATTCATTGTATCCATGTTTTAATTGTACCCTTCGACACTTTTATTTTCTATCAGCTGTATACTATTTTGATGATGGCTGTGAAGCTGGAGTTTCTCTTGCAATTTAATTTGTAACGTATGCAGAGATTTCTCTGCCCTCTTCTCAGTATTTATAATTTGCATTCATAATGATTTCCTTTTTTCATATTTTATGTGTTTATATGTAACCTAAACTGTCCTAAGACAACGTAATCATTCAAAATTATTATTTATGTTATTTCCCACTTTATTTGTTGTCTCTGCATATTTTATGAGTTTCGTAATGCTTTGTATCCATAATGCGTTTGTTAATGGCATACATTGTCCTAAGATTGCATGACTATTTTCAAGTTCTAACTAGGATTCCTCATGCTACAAATATGCCTTGTTTAATATATAAAATTTGCGTTTATTTTTTATTCTTATTATTCCTTTCTGGAAAGTATGAATTCATGTGACTTATGTAGTTTCTATTCTATCCTATGTCCTACATAATACCCTTTTCCATGAGACAAAGATATGTGTATTTTCCAGATTTATGTTTACATGCGTGTATGAACTTTTGGGTGCGACAGTGCGTCAAAAACCCTCTTCATTATTTACTTTAATTGTTCAGAATGTTAAATATAAATGATGTCTACCATTTTTGTTTTATTCATATACATCCTTAAGTATAGATCTAACGTAATCATATAAATTCTCGTGGTTCTATGTTTTCCTTGTTTGTAAGGATTCTTAACATAATTATGTTTCATTCGTTCTCCTTCGCTAGATTGCACTTAATATTTTTGAGATTGAGATTGCACCTAATATTTTGTCATGATGTATGACTGTGCAATATGTTATGGAATTTTCTATACTCAGATTTTAAATTTTTCATTAGCATCCTTTCAACACAAATATTTATGTGCATAATATACATATAGGTATTCTCCATACCTTATTTCTTGTTTAGTAACTAGTGAAATATGTGTACCCTATCCTTACGGTCATACACAACCTCTTCATGCATCTTAATATTTTCATAACATTTGCATCATAACCTTTTTGTTTTTTATTCTTTTCTTACTTTTGTCAATATCATTTAACATTGTATTTTTTTTCCAGAATTCATTAATTATTTTTCCATTTAAATTTTCAATCTAATATGGGTAACCTCTTACCAATATTTCCTCTTTCTTGCTAAACCTGAAGCCACGTGTACCAATATGTGTCTCCTCCAGGTTAGCTCCCTCCTACTTTATTTCTACTTATTAATCTTTACCATTATTCCACTCTAGTTAACTTCCTGCTTACTCACTTCTCCCATGATGTATGTGTAGGTGAAGGATAGAGTTATGGAAGATCAAACTCAGGTAATATACTTCTCCTTTCTTAAGTATATATTTGTATCCATATACATATAGTAGAATATTACTTTAATATTACATTAATTTATGTTCAAATGTTAAATTAATCTTGTCCAGGTTTGTCTAGACCTTAACTGATTTGATAGTTCATTGGTCTCCTTCCCAATTCAAGCTAACAGTGAATCCCTTCTTTCTCAGGTCAGTTACTTAATTCCACATTTTTTCCATTTGATATTAAGACCATACTGGTCGGGACAAGATTAATTTCTTGTTTCAATGTATAATTCCCAAATTTGTAGAGTCCTGTAACATTTATGTCCTCGACTCTTTTAAGAGGACTAATATTTACATTTTATGTATGTGAAGTTTGACCAGTATATATTTTTATATTTCATATATTGATGGTTTATCATGATATTTATGTATACATTTGTTTGGCATATAGATCTTTCGATCAGAGTTATCCATTTGTTTAATATATTTGTTTTATTTGTCAGAACATAAATGTTCTCTGTTTTATATTACTAGATGTAATTTATATGAAATTTGTTTAATTTACTGTAATATGATATTTGTTGCCACTACAACTATTTATATTAGCATGTCTATGTATATCTTACTTTCGACAGAGTTTACTACTCTTTATTCATCATTACTAGTAACACTTTACAAGTAGTTTATGAAGTTATACTTCTTAATAAACACCAGATTTAGACCCCTTCCCAGGTTTAGAAATTCTGATTTTTTATCTAATAGAAGTTCCTAAGCATGTCTACTAGGAATAGAGACTTAATTGTATTTAATTACAGATGAGGCTCTGTCGAATACACATAGAAAAATGGACATTGTATAATACACAGATAAACATTTACTTATCTTTATAAGTCTAATTATAAGAGTTCCTTTACTAATAGAATTTGACAGAGAACTATTCCTCATAATTATTATTCTTATCAAACATATGTCTATAAATTTAGATTAATTCCCAATCCTTAAAAATGTAACTAAATTTGAAATTCATGATATACATATAGTGAGAAATCACAGGAATCACGTACCACTGTGTAAAGACTATTTTCCTCCCAACCACAAGCTTATTCCACAACTCTCCCCCGAGTAGACACATATCTTCCCCAGTGTAGACAACCCCTTTTTCACACTAGTAATGGCTTATTTAAGCCTTTCTTCCCTCGGCATGTTTCCATAACAACGTCCCATTATTATGGGATGTTGAATATTGCAACAAGAAACAGTGAAATTGGAATCCAGAAACATCATCCTTGATCCTAGTGAAAAATAAGCACCTACACTAGGTGGGGCTCAAACAGGCTATTTTTAGGTGATATGTCTATTTTTAGAATTTGGATCAAAGTCTATTTTTTAGCAGTAATATATTTATAGATGGTTGAGCAAGTTATATGGATGGATGGGCGTCTAAGTTTGGAATTAATGTGTGAATTTTTTTCGTGGAAAGCATGTCTAAAGTTAGAATGCATGTCGATTTTTGTTAAGCCCTTAACAAAAATTAGACAATAAATAATTATCTATTTTTAATGAGCACTTGGAACTAGTTAACTGAAGTGGAAAATCAGTTAACTAAGTGGATTTCGAGTTGAAGTGCTTGGTTGGTGGACCATGCAGTGGATTTCGTTGTAACTGAGTTTGACAAAGTTGTAACAGAGTTTGATGTGTAGTTATGTTTTGTTATTTAGTTTAGTTTAACTCAGTTGTGGTAGTTGTAACTAGTTGTAACTAAAGATACACTAGTGAGAGATCATTGAATTAAATATTAAATTAATTCACATGGAGTGATCTCACTTTAAATTGAAGAAATACTATTGTTAACTATGTGCATGTCAGATCCAATGGAGACCTAGTTGAGAGATAGGTGAAAGGGCTTGGTTGACTATCAGTTGTGACTATAGTGGTGCATTCAATGCATATACACACACATTAGAGATGCTTATGAGGATTTCATAGTCAATATTGGCCATATTGAAATCATTTAGAGGTTCCTGACCATTAGGGATTGCGCAGTGGAGGTAGGCTATCAATTGGTGGCAGAAAATTGGTGCATGTGTGAACCAATTTTTGTATGACAGTGTGAGACGATTGTATATTGTACTGAGAAATATTGGAGCTAGAGATTTGTATGAGATTATTTCATGATCCATGATATATATAATATATGATAGTTGGGGTTTTTAGCTTTAATATTTCCCGGAAAAAACATCTGTGTTATGTGTGATTGATGTTTCTTCATGTGTTTGCAATTGGTGATTTAATTTCCGCAAAGAATTAAGTAGAAAGATTTTGTATTTAGCAGTGGATATAATTGTTAAATTAGGAGAGTTCAGTAATAAATCAAAGTATTGTTTAAATTTATACATGGTATCAGAGTAGTGTTAATCATTGAAGATTGCAATATTAAAGCAACAGTTGAGTTTTGTTGGTGGAAAAATTTGAATTTCCTGCAATAATTTCTTGGTGCGATAGTTGAGTAAACATTGAAATGGATTTCAATGGTTCACGGTTGGAGTATGCACTCGAGGGAAGCTCGAAATACATTGCATGGAAGGATAGGATGGAGGTGGTGCTTGAAGACAATGGCTTGAAGGAATTCATCAACAATGATGTTCCTAAGCCTACTGCGACAAATGCTACATTACTTGATGCATGGAAAAATAAAGTAGCAAGGGAAAGGAGGATTCTGTTGGAAGGTGTGAGAGACCATATTGTCTCAATAATTCATGAAAAGCCACTCCATTTTCAATGTGGAAGGCTTTAACGAATATTTTCCAAAGCAGCAGCGACCATAGGAAATTGGCGCTGAAGGATAAACTTAGAAAAATCAAGATGGAGAAGAACGACACTATTCCGGTATACTTAACAAAGTTTGTCCAATGTAGGGATGAGTTTGGGAGTGTAGGAGTAAGTGTTGCTGATGATGATTTGGTGAGTTTTTCTCTCTTGGGAATTCATAAGAGTTGGCACAGTTATCAAGACTTTGTCAATGGACGGGAAAAATCGCCGGATTGGGAACGACTATGGTCAGATGTAGTGTAGAATTAGTTCAAGCGGAACACCAGAGATGGCTCTTCATCAATGCATGATGATGAAGAGGATTGTGCTTTGGCTGCCAAGGTGAAGAAGGGGAAGGGGAAGAAATTCCATTCTAAATCTGAGGCCAATGAATATGGCAAGGAGCACAACATGTCCAAAGTGAAGTGTTTTCACTGTCACGAGTATGGACATATTGCCACAAATTGTACACATAAGAAGAAGAACAAGATGGCTGCTGGAGCTACAGATGGTGAGGCCCTTTCCTCACAATTTGAGCTTGACTTCTCATTGATCACATTCATGGTGTCTAGTGCATTGGGATCAGGGTAGTAATTTGATAGTGGTGCTTCCTTTCACATGACAGGAGATGAGAAAATTTTCAGTGACTTGGAGGAGAAAGATCTCCAGATGCATATTGAGTTGGGAGATGATGGACGATACAATGTAATCGACATTGGTACCTTTACCTTTTAGATGGCGTTAGGTAAACTCTTTTATTTAAAATATGTTATGCATGTTCTTGGTTTGAAGAAAAAATTAATCTCAGTCGCAATGTTAGAGGATAGAGGCTATGATGTTGCCTTTAGTGAAGGAAAATTTTCCCTGCGACACAAAGCAATAGGGCAAGCCAAGAAGGTTGGGATTCAAGTTAAGAATCTATATAGACTTGAAGTAGATGGGATTTTCGCTTACCTTACTACTATTGGGAAGTGTGATAAAGCCATGCAATTGACGCTTGAGAGGGAGATGGATTTGCATGCAGGTAAGAGTGAACCTCAGGATGTGGAGCAGCCACAATATGAGGATCATGGAGTGGGAGAAACTACTCATGCAGAGAAATTTCGAGCCAGATGGGTAGAGGGAGTGCATGCAACTATACCACCAGGTGAGAGGTGGGGCGACATGCATGAGTAATCCCAAGAAGAGATTTCTGGGTAGGATTCATTGAGATTGTGTGGATCTCATGAATTGAACCTATCTACGAGGAGGCCACAGAGCAACAGTAGCAAGATCAGTTGGACTGATGCAGTTAGATCAAAGTGACAGTGTCAGATATTGGAGCGCAGATCAGAGTTGGAAACAAGTGTAGAGTGCATGGGTGCAGAGTTCAACAATGCAGTGGTTCCTGAAGACATGTGCAATAGCTAAGCAGAAGTCAGAAGACTTTGATGATAGATGCATTGTACTGATTTAGTTGTTTGAAGGCTATTCAATTTCAGAAGTGTTACATGCAAAGGTTGGGCAAATGCATGGAGTTGTATGTCGCATGCAAAGTTCCTTTCTTGTGGAGAGGGAGTGTTGAAGATTGCAACAAGAAATAGTGAAATTGGCATTCAGAAACATCATCCTTGATCCTAGTGAAAAATAAGCACCTACACTAGGTGGGGCTCACACATGCTATTTTTAGGTGATATGTCTATTTTTAAAATTTGGATCAAAGTTTATTTTTAGCAGTAATCTATTTATAAATGGTTGAGAAAATTATATGGATGGATGGGCGTCTAAGTTTGGAATGCATGTGCGAAGTTGTTTCGTGGAAAGCATGTCTAAAATTAGATTGCATGTCGATTTTTGTTAAGCCCTTAACAAAAATTAGACAATAAATAATTATCTATTTTCAATGAGCACTTGGAACTAGTTAATTTAAGTGGAAAATCTATTAGCTAAGTGGATTTTGAGTTGAATTCATTGGTTGGTGGACCATGCAGTGGACTTCGTTGTAACTGAGTGTGAGAAAGTTGTAACAGAGTTGGATGTGTAGTTATGTGAGTTGTTATTTAGTTTAATTTAGTTAAGTGAGTTAAACTCAGTAGTGCTAGTTGTAACTAAAGATACACTAGTGAGAGATCAGTGAATTAAATATTAAATTAATTCACATGGAGTGATCTCACTTGCAACTGAAGAAATACTGTTGTTAACTACATGCATGTTAGATCCAGTGGAGACCGAGTTGGGAGATAGGTGAAAGGGCCTGGTTGACTATCAGTAGTGACTATAGTGGTGCATTCAATGCATCTACATACACATTGGAGATTCTTATGAGGATTCCACAATCAAGGCTGTCCATATTGAAATCATTCAGAGGTTCTTGACCATCAGGGATTGTGCAGTGGAGGCAGGCTATCAGGAGGCAATAAATTGGTGCATGTGTGAACCAATTTTTGTATGATAGTGTGAGACGATTGTATATTGTACTGAGAGCTCTTGGAGCTAAATATTTGTATGAGATAGTTTCACAATCCATGATATACATAATATATGATAGTTGGGGTTTTTAGCTTTAATATTTCCCAGTAAAAACATTTGTGTTATGTGCGATTGATTTTTCTTCATGTGTTTGCAATTGGTGATTTAATTTCCGCAAAGAATTAAGTAGAAGGATTTTGTATTTAACAGTGGATATAATTGTTAGATCAGGATAGTCCAGTAATACATCACTGTATTTTTTAAATTTATACATGGGATGTTGTTTTCCATAACCTAGGCTTTTATTTTATTTTTTCCACAAAAGCTTATTTTAAAACTAGCTTTTCCTCAGCCTAATTTTATTCCTACCTCTTCTCAGTAACTTTCCACTTTACTGAGGATTTTATTAGATATTTTTCTCCCATCTAATAAAATTTATTTATTGATTTTTTCTCCAAGGATTTATGGATATTTTTGGGAAAGTCTCAGATTCTAGTCCATTTGCATGGATGAGAATTCATGATATCCATTACTCTGTCTTTAGACATTAATATTAAATCCAAAATTATTTATTAATTTAAAAAACAACATGTTCATACATAATTATTCCCTAAGTCCACCTGAACCTTAGGCTTATTCACTAAATATAAAAGCTGTAAATAGGGGTATTACATAGTCCCCCCCCTAAAACAAAACCCATCATCGGTGTTGTAGATCTCTCTTCTTCTTCATTGAACAACGTTGGGTACGCTTCCTTCATACTTTCTTCCCGCTCCTAGGTAACTTCCTCAGGTGTGAAAGTGCTTCCACTGCACTTTCACCTGAGCTAGCTTTCTATTTTAAGCACAGTTTCTTCCCATTCCAATATACGAAGTGTTTCAGGAAGAAATCCCCCTTCTGTTTCCACATATATCAAAGTCCATTCAACCACGTGAGAAAGGTCATGTACATATTTCTTCAATAATGAAACATGAAAAACATTATGAACTTTAATATGACTAGGTAGAGCCAATTTGTAAGCTATTGGGCCCACTCTCTCCAAAACCTCAAAGGGACCACAGTATCGAGGTGCTAACTTAGCACAACTGTCGATATGCAAGGTACTTTTGCAAGGTTTAATTGTTAAGTACACATGATCTCCAACTTTGAATTCTCTGTGAATTATTTTCTTATCTGCATAGCTCTTCTGGTGGTACTGAGCTCCTTTAATATTCTACTAAATTTGTTTCACAGTCTGCTCCATGTCGTGTAGTGCGACAGGTCCAAGTACCTGTTTGTCCTCTAGTTGACTCCAACTAAGTGGATTGTGGCATTTTCTTCCATACAAAGCTTCAAATGATCTCATTTTAATGGAGGCCTGATAACTATTATTGTAAGAAAATTCTG
Organism: Pinus albicaulis; assembly: GCA_034641835.2. Classification (NCBI taxonomy): domain Eukaryota; kingdom Viridiplantae; phylum Streptophyta; class Pinopsida; order Pinales; family Pinaceae; genus Pinus; species Pinus albicaulis. The sequence goes on along the minus strand of JAXQQM020069321.1, from coordinate 97,029 downwards.
CCAAATGCACAAAATCTTCCCACTTTTTGGGTCTCTCCATCACATACATGTGAAGCGTGTCCTCCAATATCTGATTTGTCTTTTTTGTCTGTCCATCTGTTTGAGGATGGTAATATGTACTGAAGTTCATCTTTGTGCCCTTTCCTCCAAATAGTGTTTTCTAAAAGGTAGATGTAAACTTTGCATCCCTATCAGAGATAATCATATTTGGTATTCCATGGAGTTTAAAGATTGATTTCATGAAAACATTGGCCACTTGTGCTGTCCCAAAAGTGGACTGTACAAGTAGAAAATGTGTTGCTTTGGTTAATGTGCCCACCACCACCATAATTGAATCATGCTGGTACTTGGTACGTGGCAGTCCTGTAATAAAGTCTAATGATACTACTTCCCATTTCCATTATAGAATAGGGAGTGGATTCAGTAAACTAATAGGACTTTGATGTTCCACTTTAACTTGTTGGCACTCCAAACACCTTGCCAAGTAATCAACTACCTTCTTCTTCATTTCTAGCCAAAACATGCTTTTTTGCAATGCTGTCACCATATTTTGATAACCTAGATGACTTGAATAAGGTATTTTATGGTATTAATCTAATATTTCCTATTTTAAGGTGGATACATTTGGAATATACAACCTCTGCTTGTGACTGATCAATCCTTTCAGATTCATAGTGTTCCTGAAATTTCAGCTTGATGCAATTTTCCTGCAATTTCACATATTGAGGATCTTGCTATAAGACTTTTTGAATTTGTTTTTTCACATCAAATTTTACACTGCTCCTTGTACATGCCAAAAATTTATGAGAATGTCTACTTAAGGCATTGACAATTCAGTTTTCCTTTCCCTTTATGTGTTTGATTTCCTTATCAAATTCACTAAGGAAAGCTAACCATCTTGCATTCCTTGCATTTAAATCTGGTTGAAAAAATGAATACTTCAGACTTATATGATCTGTCATCAATACAAATTTCTTACCCAACAGACAGTGTTGCCACATTTTTATTGCATGTATGACAACAGCCAATTCGAAGTCATACACTACATAATTTTTCTCATGCTTCTTCAATTTTCGGGACTCGTATGCTATTACTGCATTATCTTGCAGCAATACTCCCCCCAAACCTTCTATACAAGCATCGATACACAAAACAAAATATTTAGTTGGATCAAAAATTTTTAGAATAGGTGCAATGGTTTGTTTTTGTTTCAGTTGTTCAAAACTCTCTTGGCACTTGGATGTCCATTCAAATTTCACTCCCTTTTTCTGCAAGGATGTGATGGGGTAAGCTAATGCAGAAAATCCTTCCACAAATCTGTGGTAATATCTCGCAATACCCATAATCGATCATATTGCTGGTACATCGGTGGGTACATGCCAATTTAAAATTGATTGTAACTTTTCTAGATCTATTGCCAATCCTTCCTTGTGTTAGCGCCGACCGCCCTAGCCTCGAAGAAGGTAAATCTCAAGGCAACATCAAACCAAGCTCAGCCTCGTAGCTAGCCCTACGAGGACAGGAGAGGGCTCTCTCCGGGTCTATCTCGAAAAAAGGTTTTCAAAAGGGGCTGAGATGACTTATAAATGGATCTTGATCTTAGAGCTATTAAATATATAGGAAGGTTTGGTTTTAAAATTTTTTTTGGTTTTTGTTGGAAAAAATGAGAAAAACAATTTTGGGTTCCGGGGGATGAGGCAGGATCTTTGCAGGTCGAGGTTGAGGGCAAGGTAGATGGGTAGTCTTGATGCTTTTTGATTATGTGTATGGATGGATCGAGAATGACAAGGAGCTGCAAAGAGTAGCAAAGGGAGAACAAGGATCCTCTCCCAAATTGGCGAAAACATACAAAACTTAAACAAATTCAAAGGCGAACACCTGGAATCAATGAATTCTACCTCATTTACTCATTCATTTAGTTTCGAGAAGAAAAAGAAAGAATGTCATACATTAAAAATTAAATAACTTACAAATAAGCGAGAGAAAAACACCATCAAAAATTGAAATCTACAAGAATCCCAACAGGTGTTTGCAAAACCTCCTAATCTTTCGCTTAGCCAAAATGCGGAAAAATATGTACAATAGTGTGCCAAACTTTTCCCAAGAGTCCAACCTCGAAAGTGTCTCGGAAAATACAATAAATATACAAGTCTAACCCCTTACCATGCCTCTGGGGGTCAAATTCCTCCTTCTAGGATCGATTTCAACCAATTCTAAACAAGGAGCTAAAATCTAGGCAATCTAAACAACTTGCCTCTAAAAGGAAGGAAAATTTGATTCATTCACTTGATTTTCACTTTTTTTGTGAGTGAATAATCTAGAACAAGTAAATACATACAAAAATTACATCATGTTTATCAAATTACATCAAGTCGGGTCAAAAATTACATCAGAAAGGTGAAAACTAGTCCAAAGTGGCGAATTTACCGAGTCGGAAGGTGAAAAATAGACTAATTTCCTCTATGCGCTGCGCGCCCTTTTGGACCTAATTTTGGAGCACTTCCCGGGTCAAAATCAAGCTCATGATAGCTTGTTGGAAATCTGGATGTCTGCTATCCAACCCAAGTGTAATTTTTCAATTTGGAGCTCATTTTCCCCTCCAAAACTTCATTCTCCCAAAAGTACTTCCCCTGCCGGTGCAAAAAGGTAGCGAAAGGTGATTTTCATGGTGTTTTTGCGCTTTTTGATCATCCCAGAACTTGATGAAATGCTTCAGCCATTTCTGAGCACTGCATAAATTACCATGAAAAATAAAAAAATACAAAGTTTTCCTCCAGAAAAGTGTCCCCAATCATAAAAGCGCGCGGCGTGGCAGCGCGACTTTGCGTGAAATAATAACTTTGTTTTGAGACCAAAATTTTCAAAAATGACAAAAAAATTCTCCAAATTTGCTGAAATTCGAGGTGAAGATCCCCCATCATGCCTCATGCCTGCTCAATGAAGATTCATCAAAATCAGGTGGATCAGGGCCTCTTTCGCCATTTCGGGTGCTGCGAGGTCAACCTTCTCTTCGAGATCTTCATTTTTTGCTTTGCGGACGTGCATGCGAGCCCAATAATGACCTTTCATGTGACGAGCATGTCTTTGTCTCTATTGGCCTTTACCAACAACTTCCCAGATGAATGTTAACATGCCATGAGTTTGGTCTCTCGCTCCAGATTGGTGTCATGTCACCGAGTCTCTTCAGGGCAATTGTCGATCTTCACGGATTTGCTGCAGGCTCTACAAGTGTGTCATGATCCTCCATTGTTCATTCATCGCTCCGAGCACTTTATCCTGCCCATTGTGCTCTCGCAAATTCTCGTCAAAGTACCAATTTCATCTTCTGCTCCTCGGATGACCTCCCTCGATTTCGAGCTGGGAGAAGCTCGCATCAACATCGATGAGTGTAAAATCAGTGTCTCGGCCTCCTGAAGGGCCCTCATCGTGCATAGGCCTCTTACCTGCGTACGAACATACTAGCACGATGTCAAGGAGCAGGAGCCCCTTCCAAGACGGAATAGTATCGTGACTGGTAAGTCAACGAGACCCGCCCTCGGGTGGAATAGTACTAAATGGTGTGGTATAAATAGCGACTCGTAGCCTCGGCGATATATCATGTAACTGGAGCGTGTATCATTCTTGAGAATATCAACGAGCGGTGTAGGCTCTCCTCATCGCAAGGACTTCTCGGGAGAAGCGGCGCGGCAGCTGCAAGAAATCACTGGAAGATATTCATCATCGATACTGGCATGTGGTACGATGTACCACCATGATTTTGATCAGCGCGTAATGATATATGTTGTTATGCTGTTGTACTGGGGTCTTCTTCTGTACAAGAAATGTCATCCGCTCTATGTTGTGGTACATGAAGTATGGAATTCTCATCATACGTATCCTCGTGAAATGCATCAACAAATGGATATGGTACGCATAGAGGTGCGAGAATCTGCCCTCACAACTGAAATATCGAATGATCAATCTCATCGTGGTACTGTCTCATCGTAATCGGAATGGAAATACTACCGCTCAGTGCCTCATATATCCCGAGGTCTGATATGGGAATATAATAAGTTTTCTCTGTTTCTTGTCGTTTGTTCCATTCCCCTCTCCTATGTGTTTGGTATCCAGTGCTTTGAAACAATGGTCTGCAGTGACATAATAAGTTCTCAAGCAGGGTTTACACGGCCATCATGTAAGTGTAGAACAAAATGTAGGACAAATAGGCAGGCTAACTCATGATGATCTTTGAGTTTAAATCATCTCACGGTATTGAAACATGGTGATCTTTGAAAAAAATCATTGCAAGCGGGCAAGCCTGCAATTGAACCAAAGAAGTAGGCTCCTCCCTGACATGCCTACCACTTTTGCCACCTTTGTGAGACCTCCGTGGCACATTATCCTCTGCTGTGGAATCACTGTCATACCCCTGCTCATAAACTGAATCCGTCTCTGACATGATGCTAAAAGTATGACAAATATATGTTAATATGGTAATGATGAAAACAAGAGTTTCAGTGTATGCCAAATGTGTCACATATGTAATATAGTGCTTTGGGAAAAACTACAGTGATAAAGTACTGTCAAGTGTGGGGACAGCCACTGTTTCAGGGGTTTAGGGATATGGTCAATTTGCAAGTGATATGGGAAAATAGTGATAGTGAGGATTTTTGGGAATGGGAATAGGTGAAATGACAAAATGTAAATGAAATCTAAGGCATAATCTTTGAACATTTTGGCAATCAAAATTTTGTCAATGGAGGGAAGGGATAACAGGTGATAGATTTAGGGTTTTATCACATGGGAACAAAGGGAATGAAGGATGTGAAACAGTGTCATAAAAATGGGACTGTGGTATAATAACAGTGATCTCAGCAGTGAGGGAAATGATATAATGACAGCAGTGATAAAAGCATACACAACAATGGCATAAGAGTGTTTTGATAAATGCAGGTTTTGACACCAATTTCAAATGACCAACATCACTTCTCAAACCCTATGGAGCGAATTTTGAAATGAATATAGGGTTTAACTTTCACCATAACAAACAGTTGTTTTCTCCACCTTTAAAACACCATAGCATATCCATGAATCATTAAGCAAGCTTGGATAACTTACTTGAAGGCGAATGAGGCGATTTGATATGAATTTGGTTGAAGGAGTGTGATTATTCGGCCTTAGGGCTCTATGCGTCGCGTGCATGCCCAATGCGCCGTGCGCATTCTATGCGTTGCGCGCATGTAAAATTACACTACCCACTGACGCCCAGTGCGCCGCGCGCTTCTTGTATGCGCCGCGTGCACTGTCAATACACTATCTCGGCTTCAAAACGAAATTTTCGCCCTTCAACCCTTCAATTCAACTTCTGCTCTGAAAATTTTTGAATGTAATTTGATTCAACGGGTTTATATAGCCTTTGAAATATCTTGGGAGAGATGGGTTTAATTTTTAGTTCTTTAAAAACCCACTTTGTAATGTTTTTCATTTGGCACTTTGTCATTTCTTTGAACTTCTGTCTTTTGACTTTTTGCACTAAATTTCTGAGTTTTGGACCGATGAAATGATTTGATTTTTGCAGGGATTTTGGCGTTTGGACTTCGGCAAAGATCAGAGGTTGCATTTGAAATTTTTATGGTGGGAAAAATACCTGATTATTACAAAAAATGAATTTGACAGTTTCTAGTTCAAAACAGAGTTTTGAACTAGAAATGTCCTCAAATGTGTTTGATGATGAAAATTTGAATTAAGAACCTTTTCGAAACCATCCTCATGGCATGCGGGCATTTATTAAATATATCAAAAGACTGAAACCCTAGACTCTAGGACTAAAAGACTCTTGTTGACGAAAATAATCATTTATGACCATGAATGACGTGACCTGAACTTCGATGATTTTTTAGGAGTTTTAATTAGCCCAGCAGGTACAAGCATGAGGGAATACAAGACGACCAGACCCTCTCGTCAGTCAATGGCATGCCCCTAGTGAAATGCAACGAAGTGAAGTGAGCGAGACACCTAAAAATGATATGCAAAAAGCGAAATGATCTCTGACGGAGGGCTGTAAGGACCGACTCTAACATTGGCTCCAATGGGGATGGTGGCTCCAAGGAGATGCCAAGAACGGCAGATCTCTGGAAGAGTTAGACAGTGCCTTCATCCATTGGGCGATGGAGTCATTATTTCAACAGATAACACAAAACCTTGGACACATTTATTGACTGAAACCGACTCAACTTTAAAACTGAAATGACTGATAAAACTAACTTGACAAACTTCAAACCAACTAACCTCCTTCTTCAGAATTATAGCCTTCGCTTCGGGCCCCAGACTGAAGAAAAGAGATTAGTACACACTTGCGATGAAACAGAAGTAGAACGATATATACAATGACAATGAAATCAGTAGAAAATACTCAGAAATGGTATCGCTTGAGCAGCCGACCATTGATCGGCCCTCCAGGACAATCATCCCCGTTCATTTCCTTGAGAAGAAAGGCGTTCTGACCACGATACGCTGCAATCTTAAAAGGACCCTTCCAAAGGTTTTCAAATTTTCCGTGCTTGCCTTTTTCCTCATTTCGAGCATCCCACTTCAAAACCACCTCATCCAGCTGAAACTTATCTGCTTTCGCCTTCCTGTCATAAATCTTCTTAATGCGCTCCTGCAACTTGAATGTATTTTGAAAGACCTCCTCCCGTTTCTGATGTAAATGAATCATCTGATTTATCCTTCGCTGCATGGGATCTTCCTCACTACCAGCTTCCTGAAGCAATTTGACTACCGGGACAGCAAGAGAAGTGGGAAAAACTGTGTCTACTCCATACACCAACTCAAAGGGAGACATACCGATGGATTTTTTCTGACTTACCCTATCAGCCCAAAGTGCATTCACTAATTTCTTGTGCCAGCCTTTCTTATTGATTTCCAACAATTTCTTAATGATATTTACCAAAGACTTATTTGAAGACTCCGCCAAGCCATTTCCTTGCGGATGGTAGGCAGTCGAATGTCCCAAGCTGATGTTATACTTATTGCAAAATTCAACCATCCTTTTTGACTTGAAGGCCGCTGCATTATCTGTGATTATCTTACTAGGACAACCAAAACGTGACAGAATGTTATTTTCAAGAAAAGAAATAATTACCACATCCGTAGCCTGTCATGTGGGAATTGCCTCGATCCACTTCGTGAAGTAATCCGTTGCTGTCAAAATCCATCTATGCTGTCCTGAAGATGCCGGATGGATTTCCCCAATGAAATCCAACCCCCACTGCTGAAATGGTGCACTGACTTCAATTGGTTTAAGAGGCAAAGGCTGTAATTTCTACTTCCCTTCGAAAATTTGACATTCGTGACAACTCTTAACAGCCTTATATACATCAGAAAATAAAGTAGGCCAATAGTATCCCGCTCTCAGAATCTTATTCGCTGTGGTTTTCCAAAATAGATGGCCCCCGCAGTCTCCTCTATGAAAGTCCTCCAACACTCTTTTGGCTTCTTCCTCTACCAAACAATTCAATAACATTCCACCAGGGTCTTTCCAATATAATGCAGAATTCAATATGCAAAATTTTGCAGCCCTCAACTTCAAGGTTCTACTCTTATTTCTAGGCATCCCGGGTGGTGGAGACAAATTCTGAAGTACATATAAAATGTCATCATACCAAGGGGAAGAAACAAAAATATCAGATACCTGAAATGATGCACTTTCCTCATCCTCATCAGACATAGCAGCGATCAAATTTATGTCTAAAGCATGCAGATTTGTTTCGGCCATCAGCTTGGCTAGTCCTTGTCCTTTGATCAGCTTGGTCGGTTTAATCTCCACATCATATTCTAACAACGTAGTGATCCACTTACCCCGTCTTCCTTCGGGATCTGCTTGTACCAAAACATCTTTAACAACTGCGTTAGGAACGTAAGCTATAATGTGGGAATGCAGTATATACACACGAAAATCCTTCAAGGCCTTCACAAGAGCAAGTGATTGTTTCTCAATAATGTTATATTTCAAAGCTCCATCCCTTATAATTCGACTGAAAAAGGCAATGGGCTTCTCAACTCCATCTCTTTTCTGCATTAAAACAGCTGCCAAAGTGTGCTCAGAAGCAAACGAAAACAAAATGAAGTCCTGTGTGTAATCCGGGCTGATTAAAATAGGAGCTGAAGAAAGAGCTAACTTTACCAAATTGAATGATTTCACCGCCTCTTCTGTCCACTTCACTTGACTGTCCTTTTTCAGCATGTTTGTGATTTCTCTAAGATGCTCAGCAAGATTTGGAATGAAACGACGCAGAAAATTCATTTTACCATTAAATGACTATATTTCTTTCTTGTTCCGGGGCTGTTCAATTTTCTGGATTGCCTCAACACGTGCAGGGTCAACACAAATGCCGTCTTTCGATATGATGTGGCCAAGAAGTTTGCCTTCATCCATGGCAAACAAGCTCTTTTTCGGATTCAGTGAAATGCCATATTTTCTGCACTTCTGAAAAACAACTTTCAAGTGATACAAATGTTCTTCATCAGAATTTGAAAACACCGTCAAATCATCAAGGTAAACAACCAAAAATACATCTTTCTCATTGGCGAAAGCCATGTCCATTGCACGCTGAAAAGTGGCACCTGCATTTTTCAAACCAAACGGCATCTTGGCATAATGAAACGTTCCCCATGGAGTGGTGAACGCGGTTTTGTCACGATCGTCCTCATGCACTAAAATTTGATTATATCCTGAATAGTCGTCGAGTAGTGACATCCTTGATGCTCCAACTACTCGCTGCAGTATATGGTCCATTTTTGGCAGCAGATAATTGTCCTTCAATGACACCTTATTCAAATTTCTGAAATCAATACACAAACGGATCTCACTTGTCTTTTTCCTCACGAGCACCAAATTGGAAATCCAATCAGAAAATCTGATAGGTACAATGATTCCTGACTTATACAACCTGTTTACCTCCTTCTCAATTGATGGTAGCAGCTTCGGATTGATTCTCCTCAACTTCTGACGGAAAGGCTTCTGATTTGGTTTAATAGGGATAGTATGCTGAATGATATTAGTGTCATACGTTTTTAAATCTGAGTAATCCCACGCAAAAGCATCAGCAAATGAAGACAACAATCTCACATACTCCGCTCTTACCTCTGGTGACAATGACTTGGATAAATTTACCATCTTGGGATTTTCAACTGTCCCAATATTTACTTCTTCAACACCTTTTTCAGTCGGCCTCAATGTCGGTTTGCGGGCTACATCGTCTTGATCAAAGAGTTCCTCTAAAGGAATCAATCCTTTAGGAATGATGTTATCTTTAAGTTGCAGCACTTCCATTTGATTTATCTGCATATCATCATTACCATCATCATGTTCTGTATCTATGGAGGTATCTTTAAACTTACCCTTATTTTGCAGAAAATCACTAATCTCCTCATCGCCCTGAAAAACTTGCCAACATCTCTGATTATCCAGAATGGTAGGGCGGTGCTTCACATGAATCTCGAACTTATTACTGGAATTCATTGGGATTTTTAAATTGCTTGCTGCCTTAGCAAGTCCATCAACAACACCATTTTGTATGCGAGGCACACACGTCAAGGTATAATATGAAAATAACTTCAAAATGTCTAAAAATGCATTACGGTAAGCCCTCATGCGAGGATGCTTGGCTTGAAACTCACCCTTTACCTGTTTTATCACCAACTCGGAATCACCATAGACTGCAATTATTTTCGCTTTCAGCTTTCTTAGAATCTTTAGGCCAGCAATCAGAGCCTCATACTCAGCCTCATTGTTAGAACAGTCAAATGCTAGTTTGTAGGAACATACTCGCACATTGCTCGGGACCTTATTCGGAGCGGAAAATGGACTGCGTATCCAAACACCAATTCCAGCACCATCACTACCCACTGCGCCATCGAAATCCATGGTCCAAAGACCATCTTCATCATCCTCTAAGTGCTGAAACTACGCCAGCTCTGTTTTTTCTGTTTGCTGCCCATCGTCTTTAGTTGATTGCTCAACAGTAGCTTGCTTTTCTCGTCTTTCTGTCTGCAGAACTTCTCTGAAATTCTCGGTAATCTCTGATATATCTTATGCTTGAACTAACTAACTATCTATATCATTAAAACTATTAGCAAACAAAACAAAAGACTCTAAGTCTGTATGTACATAATTTACAGGATGATTGATTGGTTTCTCCTTGCTTGTTATCATGTATTTCATCTTCTGCTCTCGATATAACTTTCTCATTTGGCCAAAGACAGGAATTGTTGCATAGGAGAAATCTAACTGTAGTGTACCTTTCAACTTTTCTCCCCAAGATCTAGAAAGGAGCATCCCAAATCGGGGAGGAATGTCCGCCACAACCACGTCCATCAAGACATTCTTCGCAGGAATCTGATCTAAACTTACAACCAAATCTTTGATGAGTCTGATACATCTCACTCGGCTGGAATCAAATGAGTACAAATCATGGTACTTCCTTGTAATGTCTAAACCCAACTTTTCCATGATTTCTTTTGGCATAAGATTGTGCGAAGCACCGGAATCGAACATGGCATTATGCAATACATATTCATGCAACCTCAAACTAATATAAAAGGGAGGAACATCACTGTCAGGGGACTCACCATCTAAAGCAGGCCCAAATATCAATTCAGGCTGATCATCTTCAATATTCACCGTGTCAAACATTGGATCAAAATTCAGAATTTTAGAGACTTGACCTCTATAACTGCTATTCTTCATAATTTCTGTCAAGGGAATAGATACCTTCAATTTAGAAATTTCATTCTCCAAACTAAAAGCTGAAACCTTTTCAACCTCTTTGACTGGAACTTCTTTCCTTTCAGCCTTATCCTTCATTATGCTTGGCTGATTTGACTTTTCTGCTGATGATGATTTGTTAGCTGCGGGATCAATCGTCTCTTTTCCTTTCTTCTGTGGTATAGGTGAATCCATCTTCGGTGCTGAAGCCTCTTTTCTCTTCTGAATTGGGTTTATGGGCACATCTCTGTTTCTCAATGAGTATTGCTTCTGCTGAGTGGACAAAGCATTCATATACCCTCTTTGGTATTCATCTGATTCTTCCTCCAGAGCTACATCATTTGCTAAAATAAAATCCTCATCTTTCTGTGCAGCTGAAATTTCTGCATACTCTTCATCTTCAATGATGTAAATGGGCAGATCATCGAGAGTAAAGAAGTGGTTTTGCTCCCCTACTATATCATTGTCATCGTCTGAATCTTGACTCACAAAATTCTGCAGAAGAGGTGTTTTAACTTGTTGCTGGGCTTCTGGCTCTTGTACTCTCTGTTCACGCTGCTTAATTATGAACTGTGGCTGCTGCTAGCCACGGTAGTTGGGATTTCGAATCTGCGGTTCTAGCTTATCAAGCATCATTCTTTTGAACACTTTTTCCATCTCACGAAGCAAGTGTTGTTCTGATGTAGATGTGGAAGCTTCTTCTTTTATGGTCACTCTCTTTTCTGCTTTCAACCGGGCTCTCTTATCATTCAGATTCACCTCAACACTAACAGCAATCTTCTGCATATCTTCCAAGGTAGGCGGATCTCTGTCTCGTAATGAATAAGCCATCTCCGGATCGAAACCATCCGGGAATTTAAGGAGAGCTGACTTTCTAGACGGTCTTAAGTCATCTGGAATTGCATTATACACTGTATTGAATCTGATAATATAATCTTGAACGGACTCACCAAGATTACGCTTGATGCTAGTATACTCAGAAGTAATTTGCAGCGGATCTTTCTTCATCTCCCACCGATCTAGGAATTGTGTCTGAAGCTCTTGTAATGTATTGATACTTCCAGGTTGTAAAGCTCTGAACCATTTATGAACCTCACCTCCAAAATTCTGGGCGAACAATCTCATGGACACATTCTCTTCATCTATTTCATGCCGGTCCAAGAAATTTGTCATTCTAACAATGTGCTGCTGGGCGGACACGCTCTGCGGAGTGCCATCAAATATTGGAATCTTACTCTGATAATCAGCGGGCATAGGATCCAAATTTTCAGGTAAAACAAGAGGTGCAAATATAGTAGCCATGGCTCTTAGCGGATTTATAATCTATCTTGGAGAAACAGGGGGAATGGGAGCAGTAGATGAACAAGGTGTATGCGGTGGAGATGGAGGAGGAACTACTGCTGATTGATGATCAGAGATCTCAGGCTGTACGGGAATGGTAGGGATAAAGGGAGGTTCAGTGGGAATTCGTGAACCGGATGCAATTTCAGATGGCCCAAGAGTTTGTGAAGCAGATTCAATGAATTCGGGAATGTTGGTTGCCACAATGGAGTTTTGAAGATTCAGAATATAATTATCAATAGATCTATTTGCTTGTTCAACTTCTAGATACTTGATGAACTCAGGATTGATGACGGTAGAACCAGTGGCACTTTCGGATTTGGTTTCAAACAATGATAACTCGAACTGATCGTCAAACTCAATATCTTCAATGTATTAAAAAACAGTGGGGTATGAGTGAGATTTGACCAAAGGAATGATGGGAGCTTCTCGACGGAAAATTCTTGGGATTAGGTTGGGGTTTTCATATACTGGAGGCGGATTTGGATCAGGATTTGATCTAGTATGCCTTTTTGAAGCCAGTGTATTGATCTATTAAAAAAAACCAAAGGACACAACTGATTATTTTCAGCCTATCGACTTCTAGACTCAATCATCCAAAAGTCTAGAACGAACAAGTGTACTGGGGTAATTTGCAAATCAAGTGCTGCATTCACAAGCTAAACCGGAGATCGACTAAAGCAACGTTTATCTACTTCCGCTTATGCATAGCAAAAGCGTTTCGAAAGCTACCTGGCGTGACTTCAGACTCCATCTATAACTCATGAAATGAACACACCAACAAGAAAACCATTGAGATTTTATTCCCCAGTATGGTCGCCACTATGTTAGCGCTCGAATCTACCTTAGGCTGAAATAAGGTAAAACTCAAGGCAACATCAAACCACGCTCAACCTTGTAGCTAGCCCTACGAGGATAGGAGAGGGCTCTCTCCGGGTCTATCTCGGAAAAAATGTCTTCAAAGGGGCTAAGATGACTTATAATGGATATTGATTTTAGGCTATTAAATAGATAGGAAGGTTTGATTTAAATTTTTTGGTTTTTTGTTGGAAAAATGGGAAAAACAATTTTGGGCTCAGGGATGAGGCCAGATCTTTGCAGAATCCGAATTGGGGCAAGGTAGGAAATAGTATTGATGCTTTTTGATTATGTGTATGGATGGATCAGAATGAAAAGGAGCTAAAGAGGGCAAGGGAGAACAAGGATCCTCTCCAAACTGGCGAAAACATATAAAACTAAACAAATTTAAAGGTAGAGCAGTGGAATCAATGGATTCTACCTCATTTACTCATTCATTTAGTTTCAGAAGCAAAAGAAGGGAATGTAATACATTAAACATAAAGAACTTACAAATAACTGAGAGAACACACCATCAAAACTGAAAGCCACAAGAATCCCAACAGGTGCTGCAAAACCTCTGATCTTTCCTTAGCCAAAATGCAGAAAATATGTACAATAGTGTGCCAAACTTTTCCCAAGAGTCCAACCCTGAAAGTGTCTCAGAAAATACAATAAATAGACAATTCTAACCCCTTCCCATGCCTCTAGGGGTCGAGCTCATGCTTCTAGGAGTAGTTTGAACCAATTCTAAACAAGGAGCTAAAATCTAGGCAGCCAAACAACTTGCCTCTAAAAGGAAGGAAACTGATTCATTCACTTGATTTTCACTTTTTTGTGAGTGAATCATCTAGAACAAGTAAATACATGCCAAAATTACATAATATTTATCAAATTACATTAATATGGGTCAAAAATTACATCAAGAGGTGAAACTAGTCCAAACTGGCCGAATTTCTGAGCTGGAAGGTGAAAAATAGACTAATTTCCTCTATGCACCGCACGCCAAAGCTCTATGCGCCGCGCGCCTTTGGACCTGCTTTTGGAGCACTTATTGGAGTCAAAATCAAGCTCATGATAGCTTTTTGGAAAGCCCTGGATGTCTGCTATCCAACCCAAGTGGAATTTTTCAATTTGGAGCTCATTTGCCCCTCCAAAACTTCATTCTCCCAAAAGTACTTCCTGCTGGTGCAAAAGGTGGCAGAAAGGTGATTTTCATGGTGTTTTTGGCCGTTTTGATCATCCAGAACTTGATGAAATGCTCTAGAAATTTCTGAGCATGCATAAATTACCATGAAAAATCCAAAAATACAAATTTTTCCTCCAGAAAGTGTCCCAATCATAAGCGCGCGTAGTGACGCGCTACGCGTTCGGCGGAAAAACCTGTTTTGAGACCAAAATTTTCAAAAATGACAAAAACTTCTCCAAATTTTCTGAAATTTGGAGCGAAGATCCCCCATCATGCCTCATGCTCAGCCAATGAACCCTCGGCCAAAATTCAGAGTGGATCAGGCCTCTTTCGTCGTTTTAGTGCTCTGCTCAACCTTCTCTTCAGGATCTTCATTTTTTCTTTGCAAACGTGCATGCGGGCCCACTAATGACCTTTCATATGAAAGAGCATGTATTTGTCTCTATTTGCCTTTGCAAACAACTTCTCCAGATGAATGTTAACATGCATGAGTTCGGTCTCTCGCTCAATTGGTGTCTTGTCACCAGGTCTCTTCTGGGCCAATTGTCGATCTTCACGGATTTGCCGCAGCTCTACAAGTGTGTGCTGATCCTCCAGCTGTTTTTTCCACTGCTCCAAGTACTTTATCACCCACTGTGCTCTCTACAAATTCTCTGTCAAAGTACCAATTTCATCTTTCTGCTCCTGGATGACCTCCCTCAATTTCGAGCTAGGAGAGCTCGCATCAACATCGATGAGTATAAAATCAGTGTCTCGACCTCCTGAAGGGCCCTCATCGTGCATGGGTCTCTTGCCTCTGTCCTAAACCTGTACCAGTGCTGATGTCGAAGGCAAGACCCCTTCCACCCCGGGTGGAGATAGTACTCACGCTGCTGATGAAGTCAACGAGACCCCTTCCACCTCGGGTGGAGATAGTACTCGTCGTGTAGCTGCAAATAAGGCTCTGTGGCCTCGGTGATATGTCACATACATTGGAGCGCTGATATGCTCAGTCTCAAGAATATCAAGCTGGTGTGAAGGCTCTCCCTCATCATGAACTACCTCAGGAGGCAGCTGTGGCACTGCAAAGAAGTCACGGGAGATGAACTCATCCCATGCGATGCCCTGCTGCGCGAGCTGATGTACCACCATGATTTTGATCAGCGCGTAATGATATATACTATTATACTGCTGTTCTGGGGTCTTCTTCTGTACAAGAAATGTCATCCGCTCTATGTTACGGTACATGAATTATGGAATGCTCATCATACGTACCCTCGTGAAATGCATCAACAAACGGATATGGTATGCATAGAGGCGCGAGAATCTGCCCTAACAACTGAAATATCGAATGATCAATCTCATCAATGGTGCATACTCATCCCTCAAAAATCGAAATGGAAATACCCTGCTCAGCTACCTCATATATCCAGGTCTGATATAGGGCTCACAATAGGATTTCTCTAGCTGCTTTCGTTTGTTCCATTCCTCTCCTATGTTTGGTATCCCAGTGGCCTGAGCAATGGTCTCTGGTGACAGAATGAAGTTTACTCCAGCAAGGTTTACACGGCCATCATGAAAATTTAGAACAAATAGGTGAGCTAGCTCATGATGATGCTGAGTTTGGGAAATCATCTCACAGTATTGGAAACATGATTCACGCTGAAAAAAATCCGTTGCAAGTAGGCAAGCCTGCAATTGAACCAAAGAAGTAGGCTCCTCCCTGACATGCCTACCACTTTTGCCACTTTTGTGAGACCTCCGTGGCACATTAGCCTCTACCATGGAATCACTGTCATACCCCTGCTCACAAACTGAATCCGTCTCTGACATGATGCTAAAAGTGTGACAAAGATATGCTGATATGGTAATCATGAAAACAAGAGTTCAGTGTATGCCAAATGTGTCACATATGTAATACAGTGCTATGGGAAAAATTACAATGATAAAGTACTGTCAAGTGACATGGGGACAACCACTGTTTGAGGGGTTTAGGGATATGGTCAATATGTAAGTGATATGGGAAAATAGTGATAGTGAGGATTTTTGGGAATGGGAATAGGTGAAATGACAAAATGTAAATGAAATCTAAGGCATAATCTTTGAATATTGTGGCAATCAAAATTTTTCCAATGGAGGGAATGGATAACAGGTGATATATTTAGGGTTTTACCACATGGGAACAAAGGAAATGAAGGATGTGAAACAGTGGCATAAAAATGGGACAATGGTATAATAATAGTGATCTCAGCAGTGAGTGAAATGATATAATGACAGCAGTGATAAAAGCATACACAACAATGGCATAAGAGTGTTTTGATAAATGCAGGTTTTGACACCAATTTCAAATGACCAACATCACTTCTCAAACCCTATGGAGCGAATTTTGAAATGAATATAGGGTTTAAATTTCACCATAACAAACACTTATTTTCTCCACCTTTAAAACACCATATCATATCCATGAATCATTAAGCAAGCGGATAGCCGTGAAGGCGAATGGCGGTTGATGTTGGGTGAAAGTGTGATTATCGACCTTAGGGCTCTATGCGCCGCGCGCATACCCAACGCTATTCTTGCCCACTCAATAGTCGCGCGCGTAAAATCACTTGCCCACTTGATGCCCAGTGCGCATGGCATCACCCGTCATCTTATCTCGGCCTCCTTATGATTTACCAGTCGTCCTTCAACCTTTCAATTTGACTTCTGCTCTGAAAATTTTTGAATGTAATTTGATTCAACGGGTTTATATAGCCTTTGAAATATCTTGGGAGAGATGGGTTTAATTTTTAGTTCTTTAAAAACCCACTTTGTAATGTTTTTCATTTGGCACTTTGTCATTTCTTTGAACTTCTGTCTTTTGACTTTTTGCACTGATTTTCTGAGTTTTGGACTGATGAAATGATTTGATTTTTGCAGGGATTTTGGCGTTTGGATTTCGGCAAAGATCAGAGGTTGCATTTGAAATTTTTATGGTGGGAAAAATACTTGATTATTACAAAATGATATATTAGTTTCAGTTCCAACGAGTTTGAATAAATATATCAATGTTTGATAGTAGTGAATCAGACACACTGAAACTCACCCATAAGCTGCGGGCATTTATTAATTATATCAAAAGACTGAAACCCTAGACTCTAGGACTAAAAGACTCTTGTTGACGAAAATAATCATTTATGACCATGAACGACGTGACCTGAACTTTGATGATTGTTGAGGAGTTTTAATTAGCCTAGCAGGTACAAGCATGAGGGAATACAAGACGACCAGACCCTCTCGTCACTCAATGGCATGCCCCTAGTGAAATGCAACGAAGTGAAATGAGCGAGACACCTAAAAATGATATGCAAAAAGCGAAATGATCTCGGTAGTACCTCAGAACGATAAAGACTCTAACACCTATAAATGACATGTCTCAGATATTGAATCTTGGGGTTTTAAAGCTCACACTTGATGAGTTTTGCATACATTTGGTGTTATCTAAGTGTTTTTAGTACTATTATAAGATGTTCATGATGTTCCTCTTTGTTTTTGGAGTACACCAGAATATCATCTATGAATACTAACACAAACTTATCCAGATGTTTGTGTAGAAAATTTTCCATGAGACACATGAAAGTAGTAGGGCCATTTGTGAGTCCAAAGGGTAAAACTACAAACTCATAATGTCCATACTGAGTTCAGAAGGCTGTCTTATTGATATCTTCATATTTAATACAAAGCTGATGATAACCAGTTCTCAAGTCAATTTTTTAGAAACGTTGCCCACCTTACTTGATCGAACATATCATCTATTCGTGGAAGAGGGTATCGATTCTTAATGTTTAACTTGTTTAACAGTCTATAATATATGCACATCCAGAAGGTTCCATCCTTATTATTAACAAACAAAATTGGTGCTCCCCACAGAGACACACTTGGTCTAATATACCCTTTGTTAACAATTCCTGTAACTGAAGTTTCAGTTCTAACAGTTCAAGAGTACTCATTCTATAAGGTGCTTAGGAAACTAGGGTGGCCCCTAGTACCATATCAATAGAAAAATAAATGTCTCTTCGAGGGGGAAGTTGAGGAATTTCTTCAGGAAATACATCTTGAAAAATCCTTTATCACCAATAATATTTCTACAGGTTCACTTTCTGCTGGCTATTCCAAATATTTAATCTGGACAACATATGCTAAGCAGCCTTTCTTTGCTGTCTGCTTTAGTTGTAATATAGAAATATTCCTAACAGACACAAGCTTAGGTTTCCATTTGACTACCATAGACTTTCTACAAAATCAGTACAAGTCACTGTTTTTTCTAAGAAATTTACTTTTTCTTTCTGTTGCTCCAACCAATCCATTCCAACTAGGAGGTCATAAGATCCTAAGGGAAGGATGTTTAACTTGAAATTTTTAAAGTACCCATTTAAATTTACAGAAATTTTGGGTATTTTATGTGTGACCTTGCTCTTCGTCCCTGTAGCCAATGGAACCAGCCAAGAGTGTTGAATTTTTTTGTTTTTAGTTTACATTTTTCCACTATGTGGGGTCTAATATAACTTAAACTATCTCCCAAATCAATTAAAACAAACACAGGTTGGTCATAGATGATACCTTAAATTTCAATCATGGTTGATTGATGCTGAGTCTGTATATCTTCTAATGTTGCAGTGATCTAGGGAATGTTTCAGGCAATAACATTCACTATGGTTTCTTGTCATACTACTTGAATGTTCTGAATTGCATGAGTGTTGTGTGGGCAGTTTCGCAACATGTGAGGCTCACCGCATCCCCAAAATTTCAATGGTTCCTTATTCTTTACTATAGTTTCTCACTTGCTATTCCCTTCCATGGGTTTGGAACTAGTGTGGGAATGTGCAGTCTAATTCTAACCACTCTTATTAAATTGGTTTTGCTGGTGGGTTTTCCCAAAATTCTTCAGATAAGATGGTTTTTATCTTTTTGAACTTGCTTTAGCCTTCCCTTTTCCTTATTATGCCAGTTTTTTAGCTGATCATTATTTCCTTTAAATTGTTGGTAGCATAGGCGTGATTTTCGAACAACCCCATCCATAGTTTTAGGATTGTCAAATTCGATTCTTTCTTTCTAGATGGTGGGAAAAAAATTCAGAAATCGATGTAATTTAGTTTTTTCTTCCCTTATGTAAGGCACATAGTGAAGTAAATTGGTGAAGTTCATCACGAATTCATCAATAGTGAGCTATAAAAGCTTTATCTCATGAAACTCCTTTGCCATGTCATCATAATACCTCTCACTGAGGTATTGAGATTTGAATTTCTTCCCATGAAACAATCTTTTCATCAGGAAGTGTATGATTTTGTTCTCTTCCCACCAAAGTGCGGCTTTACCTTGCAATTGGTAAACTTCCAATCCTACTTTCAAATTACTTCCGGATTCATATACCTGGAAGTATTTGACCATAATCAGGAGCGAGGCTTCCACATCATCTTCCTTCTCCCCATCAAAGGTTGGAGGCTCGATCTTTCATAATTCTCCTTGCAACTCCTTTTTATTTTTAGACTTTGAATCTATTTTACCAGATTCTTCCACACTCTCAACCCTCTCTGAATTGGGTTCTGTTTCTTTCCTATTTCTTTTTGGTTCTCCATATTGATGACTAGATTTGGAGGTTAATTCCCTTATCAACCTCTCTTTCTGATTGATGGCTTGCAGTAAACGTTAATTGATAGTACTTAGATGAAACATTTTCTATTGCAAATTCTTATTAATCTTCAGCATCTGAGCATTTGGATTTAGTGGGGCCTCCTCATCCCTTTGTTCCACATACAAATCTTCTCTATCAGACATGACAACAACTGTAACTTTTCTACACTTTGATCTGATGCACAAAAAATTAGTGTTCATGAACAACATATGATATTTCTTCATAATTTAATTTTTCTGTGAGCAGAGTTTGTTTTGTGTTGGGACCCATAAGCCTGGAGTTTCAACTTGGGCTCTGATACCACTTGTAACGACTCTCACTATTTTTTTTTTACTCCTTTATCTCCTTAAAAAACCTTCTTTAGTTTTAACCACACATTATCTCTCTGACCCTCTGTAATTATAATTGTTTTTATGATCATTATCATAATTTTTTTTATCATACATATGTTGTCCCATTAACCCCATGTATATTTTTTTTCTTTGACCAATTGTAATCCTTATTAAAACCCTCATTTGAGGCTCAACTACCTCATTTATTTATTTCACTTTAGACATAACCCTACTCCTCAATTTAATTACTACATCAATATGCCTATATATTCATACCCCTCTTAACTAATTATAATTATAAATATTTAACCACTTACCATACCTATAATTATTAAACTCTTATCCAAAGGATTTACTCTTATCCATACCCATATGTATGGTACTTACCTTACTTCATATCACAATAAATTGGACTATGTGTTTCATTATGGAAAGGAAAAATTATGTTTATGACTTCAATTTTTTATTTAACTCAGCATACCCCATGTACTGAGTTGGTACATTACTAAACATCCATGTGGCCACATCACATGGGCTTCACATGTCTCGCTTGTCACTTCGAATTGCCACTTGTATGTAGAGGATCTGTTGTTGCGATCAACGATGGATATCTTGTGGGAAAACCCTAAGGGTTTTGATTACTCAACTTGGGTTTCCTTTTGTCATTCCTTCATTTCGTGCAGCTACCCTGAGCTCTGAGCTCACCACCATGGAAATCTACAACACTGTCAAATTTTAGTTTAGTAAAGAAGTATTTCATCCTTTGTTGTGGCTAGAGGTCGCATTTGAGTTTTGCAGCCATAGTGGCACTACTATGCATGATAGTACTGGACAAAATGGTAGTTTATGACCTCGAAAAAAGTTCTACCTCCACCGTTTGAAGTTATGAAGTACTTATTCATTGTATCCATGTTTTAATTCTGCCCTTCGACACTTTAATTTTCTATCAGTTGTATACTATTTCGATGATGGTTTTGAAGCTTGAGTTTCTCTTGCAATTTAATTTGTAACATATGCTGAGATTACTCTGCCATCTTCTAAGTCTTTATAATTTGCATTCACATTGATTTCCTTTTTTTGTATTTAATGTGTTTATATGTAACCTACAATGTCCTAAGACAACGTAATCATTCAGAATTTTTAATATTCCCAATTTTCCACCAGTTAATTGGAATATTAGAGTTCTTAATTTTCTTAATTAATTAAGTAAATAAGAGGGCAGAGGGACCCATAAACCCTATAGATGAATAAAATCCACTTTTTGTGTTTGAATGTGGATAATTTAGAGGTAGATCAACATTATGGAGTAGTGGAGAAATTTCTTAAATGAAGAAAGAGTGGAGATCATGCATCATTAATGATAATATCATGGAGATCATGGAGGAAGTCAAATGAGATCATGGTGCATTAAAAGTAAGACGATAAAGCACTAATAATGAAATAGGGGAGGAAGTGGTGCATCTAATGCACACATGATGGAGAGAGTGGGAATTAAATGTAGACATGATGGAGATCATGGAGAGACAACATAGTCTTCATGGAGGCTAGTGGCCACATGTACAACGTAGTTATGAGGTGGGCCAAGGCTATCGAAGACTCACAAACTATATAAGGAAAATGAAGGAAACAATAGAGGCAAGCTTTAGATTATTATTTTTGATATGCTTAGATCTATATTTTTCGGTTTCTATGCACGCTTCAACTGTTTAGCTAAGTCTGCAGTGCTGTTTAGCACACGGGTGTTTCCAAGCGAAAATCCCACCCTTACCCACGAGGGAATTCGAGTGCCTAATCTGGGAAGGTTCTTTTGAGCATCCATTCATCATCAGGCATTGGTGCCACATTCAACCCCCCTGTACAACACATTTAGTCTCAGGAATTATGCATTCCTGCTTGAGGTTTTGAGAGGAGGAGGTTGTTTCTAGCATTTCAACTAGGAAACTGGTGGATGATTCATCCTTTCACCTTATTCTTCAATATCAGCCTTCCAAGAGCAGCATATTCATATCCTCCATTCAGGCCATCAGTTTATACCTCCATTCAGTAGTAGTCCCCTCAAATATTGCATAGTATATTCCTGTAGATCTGAAGGAGGAAGGAAGTTTCCAGTATTTCAGCTGGAAATCCTATGAGGGATCTTTCCTTCACTTTGGTCATAATTTTTCCATAATTATTGAGCTGATTTTCATTATTTAGTAGTAGGTTGTAGAGCCTCCATCCTTGAGAACACAATTTTCTTCAGCTATTGTGCAATAGTAGTTGAAATTAGTGGAGGAGGAAGGAGGTGCCAGATATTGAGCTTCTAGCTTAAGGATATAGTGAGATATCAACCCTTCAAGCATAGAAATGATTGTGCATCATTACCGGCCACCATATATTCAGTTCATGCAGAAGATCTGCATACCCAACAGTTGTATAGTGCAAGCCGTAAGAGGGTTTTTTTCCAATATTTCTAGATCTGGAAATCTCTTTCTGGGTTATCTTGGGTATTCATCATAGAGTTTGGATCTTAATTCTCAGTATCATCTGAGCTCCAGAACTACCATATCTATACTTTTATATTTTTCCAGAAGTTGTAGTCCTAGCATTTGCAGCAGGGACAACATATTATTCCTTCCAACAATCCAACAGTTACGAAGTCCCTCTTGTGGGAGGACTTCAGGGTCATTCTAGGGCACTTGTTTGGCTTGAGTATCTCATATTTTGAGCATTTTTGTACTTTTTAATCCACCTAATTAATAATAAAAAGGCTCAGCTATTCTGTCTATTTTATGGTGTATTTAGTTTTATTGTTCCTTGATGCAATTTCTAGCTATTGTGTTTTTGTATTACTACATTATCCCTTTTGGGATATTATAGGGTATCAGAGCCGAAAATAATGATATGACTCAGCTGTTTCTGCTCATATGTATGATGTTTAGATATATTCCGGAATTTTCCAAAATTTAGTGTTATATTCCTATTTTTATTATTTGGAATACTATAGATGTTCTATATTCCTGTCTTTTCCATTTTGGAATATTATAGTAGTATCCGAGCATGATATTTGGCTCACCTTGTGGGCACTTCATGACATCAGAAGAATAATAAGAACAAGCATAAAAATAATAAGTCTTCAATGGCGGAAGGATTAAGTTTTACCACACTTCTCTTTAGATCAATGAAGGATCTCTCCACATAGATTAAAGAAATGAGAAGGGGAAGGAAAAGAGAAACCTCAAGAGGGTTTCAGAATGAGGAAGGTACAACAATTCCTATCAACAACATAAACAGCCGACAATGCAAAGAGCTCCACAACACTTTTCTATGTCCACTTTCCTTGCAGAAGGAGATGAATGGCACGGAGATGGAGGATACTTAGAGAATGAGACTCCAAGTACTTATCTTGCAGAGTAAAAATCTCAATCTAGAGCATTCAAGGAGAATATAACTCTCCAAAATTTCTTTCAGATCATGTCTGCATTTAATTCCCACTCTCTCCATAATGTGTGCATTAGATGCACCAATTCCTCACTATTTCATCATTTAGTGTTTTATGATATTACTTTGAATGCATCGTGATCTCATTTGACTTCCTCCATGATCTCCACTCTTTCTTCATTTAAGAAGATGATCCACTACTCCATAATGTTGATCTACTTATAAATTATCCATTGGTTCAAATGAGATATTACACTAAGGTGTTCCATTATTTATTCATCCTAGAATTCCACCTTGAGCATAATTGATTTAGTTAAGCCAAAAAATAACTCAGTTTTCTGAAAGTTGTCGGAATGCACTAGAACAAAAGGAAAAATTTGTGGATGATGGAATATATCAAGCGAATGCCATCGGTCCTCATAGAAACTCCTCAAAACTCCTCCAAAAAGCCTCTGGACCCACTGATGACACCAACCTATATCTGTGACCTCTCTTCTCCCAGCTCTGGAAGTCCATCCTAACCCTGTCATAGGTGATACCAAAAAAAATAATATTATAGACCTTCCATCCCAATATTGCTTGCCCTCAAGAAATCCAAATATGTGGACCACCCTATTGGCCTGATGCAACTGAGACCAATTCCTGGATCCCATACAAACCCCTGGGTGCTGCTATGCACATGTGTCAAGACAATCGGAATATACCCCTCAATGCCAGGATCCCAAACTGATCTCTCACTGTAATTGTCATCAAACAATCCTCTCGGATCCCAATGCCACCATGGCTAATCATCACCCAAGTCCCACGACTCGGAGTGCGTACTTCCTCTGGCTATAGCTGCTGCCCCATGAAGTGAAGGCTTCCAGCAAGCATCAATGCTCCATGGCTCCTGCTGTTTTGTACCTCTAACAGTATAAGCTTCCCCACCAACTACGTACCAGCTCATCACCTCTCTCTAGTCCAACTCCCAGTCTAGGCCGAGGTCAACCCTGATCTGTGGATGTTGAGCTAGTGGTACTGAAATATTGATGGACTGTCGATCCATAATCCATGCCCCAATGGAACATGTAACATCTCTCCCGTCCAAGTGCTCCTGCTGAAATATACCCGTGACTAAGAATGGTAATATATCAATAGAATACCAACTCATCACCTCTCTCCAATCCAAATCCATACTCTTTTTGATGTTAACCCTTCTCTCCTGAAGTCAGGATGGGATGTTGAAGAACTATCAACCTGTGCCCCATTGCCAACGGGAATCTATAGCATTTTCCATGTATAAGGGCCCCTGCTCTTCTATTCTTCCTACAAAGAAGATCATATCATCAAGAGGGTACCAACTCATGATCTCCCGCCAATATAACCTGGAAGAAGAATCCAATGTAGTGACATATGCATACGGAACATGTCTAGAGTGTTGTCACCAGCCCATACTCAACTCACGGTTCTCTGCCCTGTTTTCCGATGAGATCTGCCTATAGAGGAAGGCCCCTCTCTCTATAAAAGGCAAAAGTGGGTGATATATGCTGCAAGCCCCATCGATGTACTCCTGGAGAGTGCTACTCCCTGAAAGCACTGTTTCTCTATTGCCTACACACGCATCTATATGCAACTAATTTGTGTATAAGCTCGACGATGGATGCTCCACCATCTCTAATAGATCGTCCCTCTCCTAATCAGGAATGTCATGCTCGTGTTGTAAACTAGCCTCCCGAAGAACTATCCCATCAACCTCAAAAATCTCATGAGGATAAGTATATCCAACTACAGCCTCCCTGTTAGATGCCTATACATCTGTGTACTCCTTACCCATGGCTGACCCTAAGTGTAGCCGTACATCCATCACAGACTCAATGTGAGCCTCCATTGGGCTCTCCCCCAAAGGAATATCATGCATGATGTGCATAGCCTCCTCCTCTTCTGACTCATTCTCCATCATATGCTGCTCCGGATTAATCGTCACAAGTGACTCATCACCTAGAGTATCTCCCGTAGAGTCCCCTAACTGCTCACCCTACACATTGGAATACAATTCCAACCTATTGTCATCAACTCCGCTTGACTGCTATCGCTCCCCAGAAGCATCCTCATATGATCCCATGGACTCATCTGATGAAGAGTCCTCATCCGAGCATATAGAAGGAATGTCCTTCTGTCCTGCCTCTACCACGTCATCTACATCACTCAAGCATGACTGATTAGGCCCCCAAGGTTATTTTTAGTTTAAGAAAAGTCCTTTCCTCCTTAGCTCATTTCTGCTGCCTGATCCACCAAATTGGAGAAACTCCTCCCTAGTCAATTATCTCCTGAATAGACCAACATTCCGTTCAACCATCCCTTGGGCTAGCTCATAAGTAGCAGGTGAGACCAACTGCTCTCTCCTCTAAATTCTCAACACCCTAGTTTGCAACTCTCAACAAAGGGCCTCATAGTATCTCATACATGACGACAAGATAGACTGCATGTGTGCTATGACTGTGTCAGCATGATGTCTCCTAATGCTAACGAAGCATTGGAACATCTGCAGAATCAAGCCATCACATTCAAGATCAAACATGATGAAATATGTTCTGAATGTGGCCATACCTCCTAAAACCTCAAGCTTCTTCCCAAATGTAGAGCTTGCACTATTGTCCAAATCCTGAAAGGTCCCTACCATCAGTCTGAAAACTCTTCTCATAATTTCATCATTGTAAGGGGCTGTAGGGGCAGTTAGTATCATGATGTTGCTAAGAAAAGTTGCAATTGGAAGTGTGACCCCTCCACAAGTTTCCTCTAAGAACTTGGGTTGTATGAGAGCAAGCATATATCGTTTTAAAGCCCAAATTAATTTTATCCCATCTGCCTGTTTTCCTTTGGAAATGAGTTCATCAAGTTACTCAAGTTTGGAAAGAATTCACCTTATGATCTTCATTTGTTTCAAATATTTCCCAAGCGCAAGGATTTTGTTCCCTATTTCTGGATTTTCTCTAGGCCTCTAGATTGCCCCTTTTGAAGAATGACATAGAACCCCTTTGAGAAAGGTCCCTTGTTATGCTTGGTTTCGTGGTCCATATAAACATTGTATTTCAAGGCTTCAACGACTGTGCTGCTATGTGGGTTTAGGAGGTATTTTAAGAACTCCATGTTTATGGCAACAATACAAAGTTATGATAACAATAAAAGGTACCACAAAAACACCCCATATACATTAATACATTGTCTAGCCATCAATCAGAAACAAAACTAATTCCAAAAACAATGACACATTATTGGCATGTTGTTATATTTCTCATTTCAATACCCTGCCCCAACTGATAAATCTAGCTCTAGTAAATAATTTAGGCTATGGAAAATAAATTTGCCTCTAGTAAAATCATTTTTTCTCAACAAGATGAATTCATCCTAGCAAAGTAAGATAACAAAAAATGTTACCCCAGATGCAAGGAAATGATCTCTCCACAACTCTGCGCTGACTCTGGAAATTCTAAAAATGTTAGAAATGTTGTTGCTAGATGAATTCAGACTATCGGTTGGGCTGATTTTGCTGCTCATAAAATTATAGGAATTTGAGAAGGTGATCCTTGCCCAAAACCCAAAAAAACCTAGAAATGGTTTTCTTGAAGTCCATCCTTCAAAATATGACCCTTTTTCTCCTAGTTCCTGTAGTTGCTGGCTGAGTAGGGACTGCATAAATGAGATGATCTACTGCTTAGAAAATTTCGATATTTTAACCACGGAATCTACTCACAAAACCCAGAAAAACCAAGAAATGGTTTTCTCTAACTCCAACTTTCAAAATTTTCCATTTTTTCCTAGATCCTATAACTGTTGGCTGAGTATGGACTGCGTAAATGGGATGATCTACTGCTCAGAAAATGTCGATATTTTAACCACGAAATCGAATAAAAAAACTGATAAAAATATTGAGCAAATTCCAGCTGAATAATTTTGGCCCTCCAATATAAATTTGGTCCAACAAAATAATCTCCTGCAATAATTCTGCACTAGATGCTGCAATGGATTGGCCAAAAAGCCTACATCTGGTGCTCAGAAAATTCTCAAAAATTACTCTTGGAATCCTCAATCCAGAACTACCAAAATGCAGAAATGGTTTGGACAAATCACGATCCTTCAAAATTGACCCCAATAAGCTCTATGCTGTCCTAGTAAATGTTGAATACATTGTCTACAAAATGATCAACAAACTATTTAACAACCATCCAAATTTGCAGCAATTAATCCATCCTATACTTCCTCAACAAAAAAATAGCAAATTATTGAGACCTTCCTCCACAACTAGGCTCAAATCTCCTCCTCTGTGTTGACCTAGAGATTGCCACGCTGCTCCAAAAATAGAATATCAATCTCAACCCTGGAGGTTTGCTTATAGCTGAAAATAAAATGAGCCTAGGTTCTCCTATAGCTCTCATAAGATAATGAACCTTGCAACCAACAACAAGCACAAGAACTCAATTGTGTCCTCCATTAATGTCTCAAAATAATAAACCATCGATCTTCCTCTAATATTGAGCTGCAGTAAAACCCTTGAATTTGGCTTTTCCGATAATTTGGAAAGTAAACCCTTAGGCTGGAAAGATCACCAGCTTTGATACCACTGTAATATCCCAAATGGGATATTTTATGAATTTTTTCTGGAAATTAATTCAACCATAAATCACCAGACGATTTCCATGTAAAAATACCTTCAGAAATCCAAGCCGTCAACATTATAAACAATTAACCACAATATTTACGAGAAATGGAAAATATAAAATGCAATTGAATAATAGACATTATAATCATACAAAATATATCAGCCTTATTTTAATAATATAAA
Source organism: Pinus albicaulis (assembly GCA_034641835.2). Classification (NCBI taxonomy): domain Eukaryota; kingdom Viridiplantae; phylum Streptophyta; class Pinopsida; order Pinales; family Pinaceae; genus Pinus; species Pinus albicaulis. Next base: position 68,694 of record JAXQQM020069321.1, on the reverse strand, counting down.
CTACTATTACAAAAACTAGAGATGGCTGAAGCAATGGCTGCAAATAGATGTACAACAATGCCGCAACTGGCCTCCCAAAAAAAATTGGAAATAACTGCAACTTGTGAATCCTGAATGGATCTATCAAGGGAAGAGATGGGTGCTCGCCCACTCTCACTAAATCACCCGAGAGTTGCCTTCTTGGGGCTACTACTGAAGTATAGAATCCAAATTCTCAAACCTCTCACGCAAACAATGATCCAATCCAAGATATCTCCAAATGATCGCCGCTTCTCCTTTTATAGATATGATGGATAGATCTCCAATCCTCTAGAAGCATCTTATTTTATTATTTTATTATTATTCTATAATATCCATCATTGACTCTATCAAAGTGACTTTAATTTAATTACATTTCAATTAAGTCACTTTTGGCCCCCTTTTCCTCTAAATATTAATTTTCCTTTAATTTAATGACTTAGTAAAATATTGTTTAATTAAGGAAAATAGTATATCGTCCATGGTACTATCTATGGCCACTATAAGTCACTTCTCAACATCCCATCCTGAAGATCTCCTCATTTTGGTTCCAACGAGATATTACACTAAGGTTTTCCATCATGTATTCCTCCTGGAATGCCACCTTGAGCGTAATTAATTGAGTTAAGCCCAAAAATAACTTAGTTTTTTGAAAGTTGTCGAAATGCACTAGAACAAAAGGAAAAATGTGTGGATGATGGAATATATCAAGTGAATGCCATCGGTCCTCATAGAAACTCCTCAAAACTCCTCCAAAAATCCCCTGGGCCCGTTGATGACACCAACCTATATCTATGACCTCTCTGCTCCCAACTCCGGAAATCCATCCTAACCCTGTCATAGGTGATACCAAAAAAATAATATTACATCACTCTCTTGTGTGAGAGGTTTTAGAACTTGGTTATCTACTCGATTGGTAGCCCCAGGACGGAAACCCTCGGGTGATTTGTGAGTGTTTGACAGAAACCCAACTCTCTTTGAGGAGACTCCATTCAGAAGTTTCGAAGAGCTTCAAAGATATTGGAGTGAGGATCATTTAGATCTTCAACAGGTTCTTTAGTGGGAGAATGCATATGTATGAGAGCACGATATTTGGCTCAGCTTGTGCGCACTTCATCTTTAACATAAAAATAAGAAGCAGATAGTAGAGATCTACAATGACAGAGGGTTTGAGTTTTGCCACATTTCTCTTTAGATCTATGCAATATCTATCCAAGGTGGTAAATCAAATGAAGAGAGAAAGGAAAAAAGAGACCTTGAGAAGTTTTCAAGATGAGGAAGGTACAAGCACTTCCTATCAGCAGTAGAAGAAACCGACAATGCATAGATCTCCACAACATTCTACTAAATCCCCTTTCTTTGAGAAGGAAGGTGAATGGTATGAATATGAAGGAGACTTGGGGTAGGAGACCCTAAGTAAATATCTATCTGAGTACAAATCACAACCTAGAGAAATCAAGGAGAATCTAAATCTCCAATAGTTTTTGCAACTCAAAGAAGAAAGGAGATCCCGCAATAGCAATAGAAGAAAGAGGCCTAGATTCTTCTCGCCTAATTTGATGGATCTTCCACAAATAGTAAGGGCTTGGAGGAAAGAGTTAGACACATTCAAATATATCCAGTAGCATAAAGAGAGGCTATGGAGATTGCAGTGCTGCACCTTGAGGGTGAAGAAAAATATTGGTGGTTCAATCATTTGTCACATGCCAAAGTAACTGCTTATGCAGATATCTTTCAAATACTGAAGAATAAGTTTTGTAGAAGGAAAAAAGAGACATTTCCCATAGAAAAATCTCCCATAATTTATTAGAGGGTACATGAAGGACCAAACGAAGATGTCAGTATTATCACTCTAGAGGAGGAGCCCCTACCACCACTATCAGCTGCAACAGTACTTTCACCCAAAGGAAGAGCACTTGCATCCTTGCAAGATGGTCTTGAGCTCTTGACATTGGGAGTCCCATGCATGATTCCGGAGATTCATGAGGAGGAAGAGGCATATAATAGCGCTGGTACAATAGGAGAGGTGCAACCATAATAGTTACCAGTAGTTGGAGAGACCATTGCATCGGTGGGAGGAACTCTTGTAGATGTGCAATATGTTCTCGAGATTCAGTTTATCCAAGGTTTGAAAATAGTTTCATCTCATATTATTTCAGTACCTCATATTGAGATTTGTGAGGCCATGCCATCAGGGCAATTTCATGACCAAGGATTAGAGCACATTGCTGATTTGGAGCATAAAACTATCACTGCACATAGTACCCTTGATATGTTCAAGGAGGAGATGTATAACCATTCTTGCTTTTCATTGTTGATCTACATACAACACTTTATGTTGAAGTGTGGATATTCAGAGGATGGGATGAGTTTAGTCCGATTCAATAAAATTTTGGGCTATGAGTTTAGCATGGTGTATGGCCATGAGACAGTAGATGTATCACCATGCATATCTATGATGCTATCATTGAGCAACAGTGATGAGATGAGGGCTCCAATATTCTTGGAGCATTATGAAGGTAGCTTCACTCACGAAGCACTGGAGGGACAGATGATCCATGGTAGACATTCTATGATGGAGAGAATTTTCCATTGTCAGGATGGAGTTTTCTTGATGAGCCTCTCACAACTCAAAGAGAAATTTCTACCTACAACATGTATGGAACCTTATGGGTTCTACTGGGCCATTTATGAGAGGATCTCATTGAGAGACCTCAAAGGAGGTGCACTTCAACATCACATGGAGTGAAAATATTATCAGATGGAGGAGTGTGGTATTCTACTTTGGGTGGATACCAAGTTTGAGCATGGCATTATTCATCATCCATAATGGGATGGATGGATGAGGAGGATGAGCAAGGGGTTGACAACCTACTTGCAAATCTATGATATAGGGTAGAAAGAAGCATGGTTGCATTGGTTTCTTTTGGGTGAGTATGGTTACTACCCAACATATCACATTTGTGTGGTCCATGCCATGTACATCACAGATGATATGCAGAAGCAGGAGGCATGGTTGTGCTGGTTATTGTTGAGAGAGTTTGTCCAACAAATAATATATCTTATGTCCATGTATACACTTTTTTTTGGGATATATCTCATGTCCATGAATGTACTTTTTTTTTGGGATATATTTTATGATCATGTATGTAATTTTGTGTGGAACATGGCATAAATATCACATTATGTGGTTGTAGGGAGCTTGTTTGTATTGTTCCAATGAATCAACATGTTTTCGCTCCAAGACTCGCGTCATGATGATGTAATATGGCAGAAAGAGACCTTGTTTCTTTGGCTACTTTTGGGAGAGTATGGGCTGATTTTTCCCCATACATTGCATAGTATTGATGGAGGATGGCAACAAGAAGCCTTACTGCATTGGATTCTATTGAAAGAGTTCTTTCATTGTACTTGGTATGATGATGATGTGATGTGGTAGAAAGAGGCATTGCTACGGTGGCTTCTTTTGAGAGAGTATGGCTCTCATACTTGGATTGATGTTGATTTGGCATGGCAGCAAGAAGCATTGCTGTGGTGGCTTAATTTGAGAGAGTATGGCTCTCTTACTTGTTTTAATGATGATTTGGCATGGTAGCAGAAGGCTTTGCTACAGTGGTTGTTATTGGGAGATTATGGTTTGACATTATACATGTTCATCCATATGTCTCTACTTATTTTTTTTCACCATGTTGATGTGATGCTTGGATCCAACAAGGCCAACAGGGCCAATGATGAGAGATGTAACCTACTTTATGTAACATGGGTTGGAGAGATGGTTTATGAGTTGGGACTTTCCACTTTGGGAAGATGCCACTTCACTTTATGTATCTCATGCATAGAGGAGATCTTTGGACACCATATGGTTGCCACTTGGAGATTCATAGATGAGGAGGGGCATCTAAATTTTCAGTTGGAGGCCATTCTAGACATTCTAGAGAGATAGCTATGGAGTTGGGCATGCATAACACATTGGAGCAAATGGGGAGGCATTCCATATGAGGAGGCAATTTGGAGGGAGATGGATTGTTGTAGCATTCACTTTTGTAGTTTCCTGAGGACAAGCAACATTTTGGCGGGGATGACTGTAATATTTCAAATTTTCCATCAATTAATTGGAATATTAGAGTTCTTACTTTTCTTAATTAATTAAGTAAATAAGAGGGTGGAGGGACCCATAAACCCCATAGATGAGTAAAATCCACTTTTGGTGTATGAATGTGGATAATTTAGAAGTATATCAACATTATGGAGTAGTGGAGCAACTTCTTAAATGAAGAAAGAGTGGAGATCATGCAACATAAATGATAAGATCATGGAGATCATGGAGGAAGTCAAATCAGATCATGGTGCACTAAAAGTAAGATCATAAAGCACTAATGATGAAATAGTGGAGAAAGTGGTGCATCTAATGCACACATGATGGAGAGAGTGGGAATTAAATGCAGACATGAGGGAGATCATGGAGAGACAATGCAGTCTTCATGGAGGCTAGTGGCCACATGTACAATGAATTTATGAGGTGGGCCAGGGCTATGGAAGGCTCACAAACTATATAAGGAAGATGAAGGAAACAATAGAGGCAAGCTTTAGATTATTATTTTTGATCTGTTTAGATTTGCATTTGTCGGTTGACATTTCTATGCACGCTTCAGCTGTTTAGCTAAGTCTGCAGTGCAGTTTAGCATACGGGTGTTTCTGAGCAGAAATCCCACCCTTACCCATGGTTGAATTTGAGTGCCTACTCTGGGAAGGTTCTATTGAGCAACCATTCATCATCAGGAATTGGTGCCACATTCAACCCCTCTCTACAACAACACTGTTATTGATTAAATAGGTAACTGGTTATTGCACTGGTACCTACTTTTTGACGTAGCAAGAAAAATTCCCGATTTTGAAAAGTGGTGATGCATAATCAATTTTTTTTTTTTTTTTAGCATGTTTTTGGAACTTTAATTTTTTTTTTTTAAATTTTTTTTTCTGTGATGCTTTTTATGTCGATTTTGAATAGTGGTGGCGTATCATCACCAACGTTTTTTTAGAGGATTGATTTTGACACTATACATTTTCTAATGTCTTCTTCTTCCGTGACTTGTCTTATTTTTAAGTGCATTTATGTACTTGTGTTTTAAAAAGAAAAAAAAATGTAATGATATCTTCACTTTTTCACATAGATAAAAAATGAAAAAAGGGTCAATATTATAAAGTTTATATTTTCTACAAGTTTATGTATTGCTAATTAATTTTTCAATGCACATAAACTAATTGTCGCTAAAAAACCAATATTTTGAACGATATGACAAAAAAATACAAGTTTTCAATACAAATAGAATGCAAAAAATACACTTTTAGAGACTTTTTGTTAAAAACAACATGTTAAATAAACTAATTTTTGGGAAAATCTTAACAAAAAAACTTAAGAAAATAGCATTTTTATTGAATTTTATGTCAAAAAATAATAGTAATTGTTAGTGACCTATAAATATAGGATTCATAATTTTGACTTGACTGATGGTAATCTTGTAAATATGTACATACTTTGCCTTCTGCAAGTTGTATTCTCATATTTTGTAAAAAAATAAAAAATAAAAAATCAAAAAATCAAAAAGAGGGTAAAAAGTCCTAAAAGAACACTCAAAGGACTTAGAAAAAATAATAGACCCCAAAGAAAGATGAATGAAACAGGAAAGTGTGCAAGTCTAAATGCCACTACTTTTACCTTTTGCAGTTGATTATGGCATAGTGTCAATAAATGCCAAAATCCATGATGAGTTAAATAGTTTAATCTTGACTTATCATGTTTCAATTTCACTTGTTGTAGATAGAGAATAAAGAATTGTCATACAGTTTAATCATGAAAATTCAGTAGTTAGGTAGAGAATAAGTGAATCCAACAGTTTAATCTGGATTCTTGGATGAAATAAGCGTAGAATTAGGTAGTTTTATTGCTTTCAAAAATAATAAATGTTGTAAAGGTTGCTAGCTCAAATGCACCTAATCAAAATGGAAGAAAAAATGTTAGCAGTTAAAACTAGGTAGGTAGAAGAAGGTGAGAAGCATAATTGTTAATATTATTCACCAGGGCTGCTAATAACTAACTTCCCTTCCCCAAAGCCATTTATCATTCTAAACTATCAGTCAGAAAGGCTCAAGGCATTTCTTTGACTTCTGTTGGGACCGAACCCAAGGCTCTATGGCTGATTAGTTGAAAATGTTAAGTTGTTATATTAATCCAAAAAATCACATCATTTTCCATTCATGCATTCATTTCCATGAAATATCATAAGTAAAAACCTCATTTTTACTTAATGAGGCTCTAATCCCCTTTTGATTAATTTCCCACATTTCATGAAATCATAAAACCCTCAAAATGACATTTTATCCTAAGTTGAAGTGATGAAGTTATTATAATGTAAACTGGTCTTTAAACTTCACTTTTCTTAGTTATATTAATGTGTTTTGAATATACATTTTTCCCTTGTCATATTAACACCTAACATATTTTATTAAATCCCTATTAATTATCCTAGTCCTATTAATATAATTCCCTTTTATTTAATATCCCAAAAACCCATTTAATATATGCTTTTGTGTAAAAGATATTAAGCACATGTTGAAAAACATCCCAAAGTTACCTCTTTGACACAAAACTACCCATAAAAATATTTCCCCTCTGCCCTATAGTTTTAGAGTTTGGATAAATCTGAAACTATATAATAAAAATATAAAGAAATCTTTAAACATGTTTATAGATGTTTAAAACAAAAAATATGAAATCCGAACTTTAATTTAAACCAAACTTAGCAAAACCCATCCCCCTGTTTATATTCCCCTTTCCCGATTTCCCTTAACCCAAGGTTAAAATTATAACTTTATCCATTTTCCTCGATATATATCCCATTACCACAATATGTAACCTTGGTTTAAACCCTTTTTAAAACCTCTCCCCGTCCAATTTATTCCATGTATAAAAGCCTTTGTATATATAACTTTTACCAAAAACCCTCATCCCTTTCGGATTTAATATTGACCATCTAATCTTCTCATTCCATTGATCCGACGGTCCTTATCAAACACGATGAATAATCCCGAACCCCCTATATTTCTCCCATCGCATTGAATATTAACCCTTCGATCATATTTTCCCTTTCTTCATCCAATGGTCAGAAACAAATCCGATAAATCCTTTCCCGGCCCCACCATTTCCTATCGGATCAAACTTAAACCGTCGATCCCTTTGTCAGATCTATGACCAGCATTCAAAGCCCCGGCCCCACTGCATTTACCCAGTAACTTTGCATCAAATCCCGACCGTTCGGTCCACTCCACTACATCTGACGATGCACGTCTCATTTCGCATTTTCAAAGTGATCGACCAAAGCTCCCAAATTATTTTGCGAAAAACTTTGTTTTGAGAAACCACCGCCCGCTACATGTCCGAAATATATTGGATCGCATTGCTAAAGCCAAAAACCACTTACTGCTTGGAAGTAATGCGAAAAACATCATTGGTTTTTCTTCCAAATTAAAACCACTTCCACCATTAATAGCATTCCTACAATAAATGTGATTGAATTTTGATTAGACTTAAGGTTTTATGCCTTAGTTTTTCACTATTTTCATCATATTTCACTTATTCACCATTCAAACTACTGAGAACCCTTTGCAGAGCCTCATGATGCCATTTTCGAGTATTCTCTGAACTTGTAAATCATTTTTACTCTGAAAATTGTTCCCAAGAATCTCCACAACCTCTGCCAGCCAAATTCAACAAAATTGAAGATTTTTGCAGACCAGTGACTCCTTGCGACTGCAAATCATACCTTTCATAGGTATTTTTCACCATTCCAACCTGTAAAAATCCTTAAATTCCAAGGAAAGTAATCTAATTGAACTTCCATTTACTAAAGAAAGCTGAATTTCCCTTATGAGAAAGTATTAAAACCTTCAAAATACAGGGGAAACCTTGTCAAAATTTCTCTAGAATCCATTGTTTCCATTTTTAAGGTTTTAAACTATTCCAAGACCATTTTCACTACTGAATTTGATCTAAAAGACCTTCTGCATACAATAAACCTATTCTGTCACCTTAAAACCCTACCCAAAGTCTGAATTTGCCAGAAAAGACTTTCAATTGCCTCTTGTTTCTGAAAAAAAGCTAAAAAAACAGTTTAATCTTTTTCAGTTCCTTTAAAATGACCAAGAAACAGGTCACCCCTAAAACTAGAGGTCCTAAATCTTAGAAGTCTACCTCCAGCAAGCTTCCAAATCCTAAACCTCCCAAAATTGATAAACCTACTCCTGTCTTAACTGTTGATTCTTCGGAAGTAGTCAGACCATTACAACCTCCTATCACCACTGAAGAAAGCAATCCATTGATTGACTTAGATTACATAATTGTTGACGCCACTCTAGAATTTGTTCTTCTGGAAGTATATAACTGGTGTCCGGAGAAATTTGAAAAGAAAGTGGCCAATGACATACTTGTATGGGAGTCCAATTTTCCCAAGTATGTGGTTCCCATCACCCATCCTACTCAGGATTTCATCAGGTTGTGTCGGATGCATTATATTCCTGATTAAAGGTGCATGGTTAATAAAGATAGTGAGGTCTTATTTCACATAACTGCTGAATCAATTAATGACATGCTCCAGCTAAGCCATGACCCACTTGCAGTATCATTGTCAATTGAAGACTTGACTCAGACATATTTAGAGCTTGATTTCCCTAGGAAGTTTGGAATCCTTCAAAACTTCATGCCCAATCATGTCAACCTTCCCAAGGTGAATCCTCCTTATGATACCTTTGATTTTCCTGAAGGCTCTGGACAGGTCATTTCCATGTTTTCATTTATTTTAGGTTACGTTAATGATGAATTCACAAATGCTTCTATCTTAGGCTTCCTCTCCACTTTGTCTCCTGGGCAACAACCAAAATTGGTCTTTAACTTTGCCAAATTCATTGCAGAAAATATTCATTATCAACTAATAAAATTATGTGATGAAGGAGTGTTCAGACATACTTCATATTTGTTACATATCTTCTTGTTCTTTCAAGCAGATAATTTTCCCTTTGCATTACAGAAGATGGATATGGAGGGAAAACCACTTTTAGTAATATTTTGGACCTCTCTTCTTAGAAAAAGCAACAATGAGTACATTTATAGTGATTTCAATGACTTATTTATCAGACCCGCCATCAGTTTGTTAGATAAAGCAGAACCACCAAGAATAAATGAAGATATCAAAAGGATTTTACAGTTGTCTGAAAACTGTAAAGTGGGTGATTGGTATTTATACAAAAATCACACTGAGATTAGAATATATGGTGCAATCTTGTCCCCTTACAAATTTCCAAAGTTTCTGACCACTAGGATCTTTGCTCTGGAGTACATAAGGCAGATTTTGAATGCTGATGCAGTAAATTTCATAGCATCTAAAAAGAAGGCACAATTTAAATTGAAAAGTCAAATTGGCTCTTTCATTGTAAACAACAGACATTCCTTGAAGGAAGCAACCAACAAACTATCAGCATTAAAGTTTCAGGAAATTTTTTACTGGAGCTATGACCCTCATGGTATTCTAAATAATCTCAGGGTCCAATGTAAATTCCCCCCATTCCTCCATGAATCAAAGCCAATAATTGAAAAATATGCCAATCAATTGGAATGGGAACCAAATACTTTGATTGATGATGATGCACAAGGAATGCAGAGTGTTGATACAAATGGAACACAGGTGAAAAATGTATAAGTGGTTACACCTAACCAACCAGCAGAGACATCAAATAAAAGACCAAGAAGGAAGAAGGATATTTGGCTGAAACAATCATTGAAAACAAGTTCAAAACGGTATACAACAAAAAGGCAAAAATGACTACCTTAGAAAAAGAAGGAGTCAAATATGTGGATGATATTAATGAGTAGCATACAAATGATGAAGCCACCATCATTGTGAATGAGACACTCAGAGAAATTCAAAATGAATAGGTACAAGCACAGGGTAAAGGCAAAGAGATGGTTGAAATGGAAATGGATATAGAAGCTCCCTCTTCTTCTAAAACAATTGAAGAAACTGATTCTGATATTCAGAAGAGGTTTAAGCTAATTAGGGAGAAAAATGAAGAAATAAAAAATGAAGTTTATTCTAAACTTCTAAAGGAAAAACTAGGAGATAAGGATAGATTAGTAACTGCATTTGATTACTCAACCAACCAAATGATCATGTATTTTCTCCAACCAGTGGTAGCACATCCAAAATCAGCTTCAGACTACAGAAAGACATAATTTGCAGTAAATGTTGATACTATTCATGAACTAGATCAAATAGATTTCCATAGGAGTGCATCAGAAATGTTATATTCAAAAGTAGTAAGCAAAACAATGAGTGCCACTATGCTCCAAAAGACTGTATCCAACATGCAAACTCAAATGAAGTTGGATAAAGCATCTTTACATGCCAAGGATTTGAGAATAAAATCCTTAGAAGATTTGGTAATTGAGTCTGGAGCAGATCCTTCTAATACTGAAGCTGCTAAGAATTTAATAAGATAGAAAAATGATGATATTACAGCCTTAAGAAAGCAGCTCAAATTACCACAGAGTGAGCACCCTCAAACAAAAGAAGTTCTTCAGGAAAGGACAGAGAAAGAGGAAACTATGCAACTTGTTTTAAAAATGAAAGCCCAGATAAAAGAGATGAAAAAACAAATAGAATCTTTAATGCAAGAAAATGAAATTTTGATGAAAGCTCAACAATTTTCCATTCCTACAGTTATTCCAACTGTAAGTATAATTGTTCCCTCAACATTGGCAGAACATTTGGCATCGAAAGGAGTATTAGCAACTGAAGTGTCAATCACTTCTAAAGACATCTCTGCCACTTCTTCATCAACATCACAGGTAAATACAATAGGGGAAACAACTGCCATAGTCAAGGCTATGGAAGATATGTTCATCAAAGATAAAGAGATAATCAACTTAAAAGGCACCATCATAAATATGGAAACATCCAACAGAGATGCCTTAATCACTTCCAAAGGACATGAGCAGAGGGCCAACAGATTGCAGGAACAGATTAAAATTCTTCAATAGCAGGTAAATCTCACTGAGCAGGTATCCTACATTAAAAATTATCTTTGGAATAACATCATTCAGGGCATACAGTTGAAATGGCCCTCAGTCCAAATAATTTATGAACAAAAAGAGTTACTTAAAGCAGCACAGATAGAGATACAAAAGACAAGAGAAGAACTCGTTGATAAGCCTGCTCAAGCCTTAAGACTTATCACATTTCTGAATAGAAAACACAGAGAAGAACTTGAGAAGCTAAAAATTTAGGACAAAACTGAAAGTATACTCCAAATAAAAAAGGTCCTGAATTAAAAAAAACATGATGAATAATTTGGATGACAGGTGCAAAGATATGAACTTGGCTATCACCAAATTTGAGGCCAAATACACAGTACTGTCACAAGTAGGCTTACCAGATATTAATGCATTGAATGAAAAGTTAATTCCACAAAAATATTATGACAACAAAATCAGGGCATATGCCAAAGAGCAGGTCAATAAACCTTTACCTCAAGGGTCCCCTACTGGTAAAGTCATTTTGGAATATTTTGAAAACTTATTCTTTTTGCAAAATGAGATCAAGCATATTTTTGTGGTTAAGCCCAATTTTGCAAAATATACAGAGGCAGATGAAAGTTACAGGAAGCTAAAGAGCATGAAAATTCCCAATGCAGAGCAATGGCAGGAATTCACTGATTTACTATGAAAATTTGTAGATTCAAGTATATCAAGATGAAAAATCAGTGGTCAAAGTGTATCAGTGATAAAAGAGTATCAGAAAAGAAAATTTTACTGTTGGTTATTTTTCAATTACAAAAGTAAAATAGTGAAAAAACAGATTTAAAGAGTATCAAAGCAGAACGTAAAAGAGGAAAAGTGCACTACAAGTCATCTTCCACAAGATAATGCCCCAAGTGCCAACAATACTTCCAGCTAAACAAAAAATCAGTTTGAGTAGATAAACTATTCTATTTTTCTTGTAAAAGAGGATAGCTTGCCCATCTGTTTTGTAGCTGTCCCTCTTCTTATGTAATAATTCCTATTTTTTCTTGAGATATTCTCTCAAAATTTTGAGATATTTTGTAAGCAATTTATTTGTATAAATACTTCATCTTTCGAAGTATTTTGGGGTGGAATAAAATTATCAAGACTACTATAGAATTTTTTGAAAACATTGGGATTTTATGTGAGTTAAGTTGAAGTAGCAGGCTGGAAACTGAAGCAAATAGACATTATAACTAATGATCCTCGTGCTGATCAGATGAGTATTGTATCTTCTAGTTTTCATTGTTTATTTCTTTAAGTTTCATTCATTCATCTTGTGTTATTTTCCATCTTAAATGAATAACTAGCAAAGGTATTACAGAATCATTGTAAAAATCTCTATGTTTTTACTAGTTTTCATGTTTATGTTTTCTTCTGATTTCCAGACTTTAGAATTCTTAATTTCTCTTTAGTCTTGTTTGACCTCAATTTCCCTCTTACTTTTCTGCGATCTAAGGATTCTTAATTTCCCTTAGTCCAGATCATATCGCTTCATCAAAATAGCCTTTTTAAACCCTCTGAAGATCATCTATCTTGCCCTCAGTATATTTTTTCTTTTGACCTTAGTTTTCTAGTCTTGTTTGCTATAAATTTGACTCCATTGCCCAAAGGTTAGGTTTATATTTCTATGGTTTCCGTTGTAGTCTTTTATTCCTACCAATATTCAAAAAATCAAACCAAATTATCCACTCATAGCTGGCCTAAAAGCCATTACAAAACAAAGCTAAATCTTAAGGAGAGATCCCTCTCCAGAACTCAGGAAGTCTAGATCCTGAATTCTAAAAGAGGTTCTTGTTTACCCCTAGTTTTCTTTAACTAGAAACCAAAATCCCACGACCTAAGAATTACTAGCGTGATAATAGTAATGACATGTTTTTTGCAAAAAATAAGGATTCTTCTCATAAAAGATCAAATTCTAAACATTACAAGTAACACTGATTAATAGATCTAAAAAATGAGCTTTGTTTGCAAGCATAACTTAAAGATCCTCAACAATATCAACTAATACATGTTCAACATCATCTAGAACATCATTGATGGCTTCTTCCACAACATTTTCTACTTCATTTTGGTCATTGTCATCTTCTAATGGATCTTTCATGTCTGCAAATCTTCCAAAGTGTCCCTTTCCAATCATTCCATATAATGGTTGTTGAGGTTCCTTTGCTTTTTTTGCCACACTTGAATCATTAAAATCCCCTTTCCTCAAACCAATTTCTTGTTTCACATCTGGAAGGAATTCAAGAGCATTAATTCTTTGTTGAATAAATTTGCATTGCACTGGGTCTTTCTCAATGGAAATGCAATTTCTTCCTTTTGGTAGGCAACATGCTAGTGTTGTACCTAATCATCAAATACAAAAAAAATAAGTAAGAAAATTAGTATAAAGACATAAAAAGTAAAAAATAAAATATTTAAATTTAAATTTGTATAATAAAACTTACCTGAACATGAAAATAGATCCAAAACCCAATCTCCATCATTTGACGATGTCGCTTGGCCTACCTCCGGCCCCCAGCTCAGCGGAGGGAAATTCTGAGAATCACCCTTTGCCCAGACAGGGGCTGGAGGCAGGCTGGGCAGCCCTCGAAGACGCCACCCGACCGGCCTCCACCCATTCAGGGGCGATTCTTGGAATCGCCCTCCACCTAGATAGAGGTGATTCTCAGAATCGCCCTCCGCTCAGCCGAGAGCGATTCTCAGAATCACCCTCTACCCAGTCGAGGGTGATTCTTGGAATCACCCTTTGCCTAGCGGGGGGTTGGAGGTAGGTCAGGTGGTGTCTTCAAGGGTTGCCCAGCATGCATCCAACCCCCGGCTGGGCAGAGGCAAGCTGGGCAAGCCTTGATGGCGTCGCCCGGCTAGCCTCTGGCCCCCGCCTAGGCAGAGGGAGATTCTCGAAATCACCCTCTGCTCAGTTGGGGGTCAGATGTCCGCTGGGTGGCACCGTCGAGGGCTGCCCAACCTGCCTTGGGCCCCCGACTGGGAAAAAGGCGATTCCGAGAATGTCGGAGGCAGGCTGGGCATCCCTCGACGGTGCCACCCAGCCTGCCTCCAGCCCCTGGCTGGGCAGAGGGTGATTCCAAGAATCACTCCTGGTTGGGCAGAGGGCGATCCCAAGAATCACCCTCCGCCCAGCTGGGAGTGATTCTCAAAATCATCCTCTGCCCACCCGGGGGCTGTAGGCACGTTGGGCAACCCTACCCAGTCGAGGGTGATTCTTGGAATCGCCCTTCACCCAGCTGGGGGTGATTCTCAGAATTTCCCTCCGCCCAGCCGGGGGTGATTCTTGGAATCGCCCTCCGCCCAATCAGGGGTGATTCTTGGAATCACCCTCCGCCCACCCCGGGGCTAGAGGCCGGCCAAGCAGCGCCATCGAGGGCTGCCGAGCCTGCCTCTGGCCCCTGGCGAGCGGCAAATTTATTTTTTATTTTTTATTTTTTTTCAAACACAAACTATTTAAAAAATTTATTTATTTTTAAACAAAAACTATTATAATAAAAAAAAAGTATTGTTTAATATATATATAAAAAAAATCTATTCAATTAAAATTTTAAAATATAAAAAAACAATAAAAACAAATTAAAAAATATGTTTAAAAAAATAAAAAAACAAATATAAATTTTTTTTTAAAAATTTTGTAATTTAAAAAAAAAAAAAATTAGAACAATTATTATTTAAAATATAAAAAAACAATTTAAAAAAATTTAAAATATGTTTTAAAATATAAAAAAACATATATAAGAAGATTTTAATTTTTAATTTTTATTTTCTTAAAACTAAAACAATTATAATTTAAGATATAGAAAAACAATAAAAAAAATAAAAAAATATGTTTTTATATATAAACAAACAAATATATGAACAATAAATTTTTCATTTACTTGTTCATTTTTAAAAATTGTTTAAGTCATATAATTTCTCCATAATTTCATGGTTCAAGTATCTTCAAAACTTAAGATTTAAAAACTTGAGATTTACAACTTGTCATTAAGGTTTTTATGCGCTGCAAAATTTTATTTATAATGTTATGTTTGAAAATAATTACAATTTTAGGGTTGTTTAGAGTCAAGATATTTTATGTTGAACAACATGGATAAAAATTGTTCGAAATGATAAGCCCTTCATACATGATTTTGTTTATATTTAACATCATCTATCAAAAAATTTAAAATTTTACGATTTTTCAATGTCCTAATATGTTGTCTTTAATTCCATCGTTACAATGTGTCAAAAGTGTGACACAATGTTTTTTTTTTGTTATTCCAGCATCAACTCGTTTTGTTTTGAGGGTGTTTTTTCCATCATTTTTTCAAGAAATAATTTCGTTTTTAGCATATTTTTATAAAAACGTGAAATTTAACCTTGAGAAAAAAACAAATGCGTTCTGGAATACACACTTTTTGTTTTTGGGGCATTTTTTCATGTTTTTTGAGTCTTTTTGGGCTAGAGTTCCTGTTTTGAGGTAATAGTTCCCGTTTCATCGGTAACATTGTTCAACACATTTAGTCTTAGGAATTACACATTCTTGCTTGAGGGTTTGAGAGGAGGAAGTTGTTTCTAGCATTTCAGCTAGGAAACCGATGGAGGATTCATCCTTTCACCTTGTTCTTCAAGATCAGCCTTCCAGGAGAAGCATATTCATATTCGAAATTCTAGCCATCAGTTTATACCTCCATGCAACAGTAGTCCCCTCAAGGATTGCACAATCCAGTCCTGTAGATCTGAAGGAGGAAGGAAGTTTCCAGTATTTCAGTTGAAAATCCTGTGAGGGACCTTTTCTTCACTTTGGGCATACATTTTCCATCATTATTGAGCTGTTTTGCATTATTTAGTAGTAGGCTAGAGAGCCTCCATCCTTGACAATGCAGTTTTCTTTAGCTATTTTTCATTCAACATCTGCAATCGGTGGAGGAGGAAGGAGGAGTTAGATCTTGAGCTTCTAGCTTAAGGATCTATTGAAGGGATCAATGATTCAAGCATAGAATTGATTACACATCATTTCAGCCACCATATCTTCAGTTCAAGCAACAGATCTGCATGCCCAGCAGTTGTACAGTGAAATCCCTAAGAGGGTGACTTTCCAATATTGCTAGATCTGGAAATCTCTTTCTGGGTTATATGGGGTATTCATCATAGAGCCCGGATCTGAATTTTCAGCATCATCAAAACTCCATAACTGCGAGATCTATACTTTTATATTTTTTCTGACAGTTGCAGTCCCAACATTTACAGCAGAGACATCACAGTATTCCTTCCAGTAGTCCAATAGTTACGCCATCCCTCTTGTGGGAGGACTTCAGGGTCATTCTAGGCCACTTGTTTGGCTTGAGTGTCTCATATTTTGAGCATTGGTGTACTTGTTTATCCACATCCTTAATAATAAAAAGGCTCAGCTTCCTCAATTTTATGGTGTATTTATATTTATTGTTCATTGTTGCAGTTTCCAGCTATTGTGTTTTTGTATTACTGCATTCTCCCTTTTGGGATAATACAGAATTATCATTTCTATTATTTCCAACTTTATATGTTGTCTCTGCATATTTTATGAGTTTCATAATGCTGTGTATCCATTATGCATTTGTTATTGGCATACATTGTCCTAAGACTGTGTGATTATTTTTAAGTTCTAACTCTGATTCCTCATGCTACATATATGCCTTGTTTAATTTATAAAATTTCAGTGTTTAGTTTTTATTCTTATTATTTCTTTCTGGAAAGTCATAATTAATGTGACTTATGTAGTTTCTATACTATCCTCTATCCTACGTAATACCCTTGTCCATGAGACAGAGATATTTGTATTTTCCAGGTTTCTGTTTACATGCGTGTATGAACTTTTGGGTGTGACTGTGCATCAACAACCCTCTTCATTCTTTACTTTAATTGTTCAAAATGTTAAATATAAATGATGTATACCATTTTTATTTTATTCATATACATACTTTAGTATATATTTGATGTAATCATATACATTCTCTTGGTTCAATCATATACATTGTGTGTAAGGATTGTTAACATAATTATGTTTCATTTGTTCTCCTTCGTTAGATTCAAATGAATTAGGATTGTACTTAATATTTTTATCATGATGTATGACTTTGCAATATGTTATGGAATTTTCTGTACTAATATTTTAAGTTGTTCACTAGCATCCTTTCAACACAAAAAAATTTGTGCATAATATACATATAGGTATTCTCCACACCTTATTTCTTGTTTAGTAACTTTTGAAATATGTGTAACCTACCCTTATGGTCATATGAAACCTCTTCACACAGCTTAATTTTTTCATAAGCTTTGCATCATACCCTTTGTGTTTTTTATTCTTTTCTTACTTATGTCAATCTCATTTAATATTGTATTTCTTTTCCAAAATTCATTAATTTTTTTTCCGTTTATATTTTCAATTTAATATGGGTAACCTTGGTTACACAACATTTTGTCATTGTCCCTGCAATCCCCATCTCACCCATTGGAGGGTCATTTCTGTGATCAATAAGCAGTTTCATGCCTTGCAAAGACCATCAATGTGTCCCTTTAAATGAAAGTAATATTCCTTCTGTTGACAATTCCTTAAACAGAGACTCAAAAACCCCTGTTTTTTCCTTAGCGTGGGTAGTCAGTTATGCCCTCGCGCCGAAGAGGAAGATTAACATTGGGCCCCGCGCCAATTGGCGCTCTGTCCCAGTTTGCCACTTGCGCCAAGCTTTTTATGGAATGTTTTTTATAAAATAGAGGTGGATATTCCACTCCAACCACCTCGAGGATGAGTCATTAGGAGTGGTTGAACTGAAAAACCACAAAATCCCTCCTTTAGGTTTATGGTTTCCACCTCTTATGGGAACTCCCTAAAGGATAGGCTTCCCTCCCACCTTTGTAGGGATTCTAACCTCCTCCTTTTCCTCTATAAAAGAAGCTATCTCTCTTAGAACAAGCTAGCTGAACTTGGAGAATTAAACATATTATAGCTGAATTACTAGAGAAGATAGAATAAGAAGGAACTACGCTGAGGAAGCTTGAGCCCATGACTTCTGGGAGAGATTGAGTCCATGCCTTCATCTTGTCCAAATTTTATGACAAGCATCTGAGACACGCTTCGGCTGAACCCCGCTGGAGGAGACTGCGACGTCAAAGAATTGGTTGTAACTCTTCCTTCTATTCATTTATATACATGAATATTGTTTGGTTCCAATTTTGTATTATGTTAGATGCCTAATAGAACATGCTTAGCCCTCTTTGACTGGCTAGTAGTTATGAGTGAAACTAGTATGTCATATGTTGTTCTTGTTTATTTTTCTATGTGTAGGTATCCAAGCGTGAATGTAGAAGGATTGTGATTTGTTAAGGTAGGAGCGAGAGGCCACCACCACTACAGCAACGACGATAGCGTTGGATTCCCGGTAGGTCTATGTGTGGTTCCAATTGATGATGTCAATTAGAGTTTAATTTAATGTCAACCCGGGAAGGTAAACTTAGAAGTGCTTATCTAAAATATATAGATCTAGAAAGATTCCTAATTTGTCCAAGATCTTAAAGTCCCCTTACAAGAACATATTCATTAAGATCTCTTTCAATAACTAATCAAACCTAGATCTAACAATTTTTTGAGATCTATGGTTCTCTTACAAGAACATATTCTACAAGATCTCTTCCAACATTAGAACATTTAATAAGAAATTAAAAGCTGAAATGAAATAAACCTAGATCTAATAATTTTCTGAGATCTTATGGTTCTCTTACAAAAACACTTTCAAATAAGATCCTTCCAATATTAGAACATTTAACAAAATTTAAAATCTGAAATCAAACAAAAACATAAATTAAGTTATACCTAAAATAAACAAATAAGCATGCAAGTGAGGCCATGGGGGCCCTCCATAACTCCACAAGCACACCACTTCAATGGAGACTTAGATGTAGAAGCAAAATCGAAGTATGATCCTTTATTTCAAAATCTCCATTACAAACCAACTCTAAGGTTACAACTCTAAGCTTCTAAGATTACATACTCCAAAATTCTAAGATTACAAAAACTTCAAGATTACAAATGGAGGAGATTGTACTCCTATTTATACAATGGGATGAGTAACAAACTCATAATGATCATCCACTAATCTCTCTTTTAGTTCCATAAATCTCTCAACCATCTAGACACATAACCCCCTTTTGTCCTTGATCTTCTCCATGAGGTTTATCTCTTCAAATTCGAATTTGATCATTCAAGGCCACATAAAGGTGTCTTGGAAGCTTCCTTAGCACCTACACATGTCACAAAAACAACCCACTTTCCATATATAAAGTAAAATATATTATTTTCTAATATTTAATCAAGAATTTCTCTTAAAAATGCTTAAAAATAAATAATATTTGGAAAATATAAATTAAACCCATTAATGGTGAATAATAGGGAAAATGAAGTGACATGGTGGTGAATAATGAGTGATATAATGGAAGCATAGGTGAAAAATGAATGGTAATGAGTGATTTTGTATGACATTTTGAAACCCAAACATACTCCCCAACTGAAGCTCTTGCATGTCCTCATGCAAGCTACTACAATGACTTATTTGATTTGATTCTTAGATGAGCTTCCTTTTACAAGATGTTTGGTTCTTGTGTAACAAGCATCTTTCAATCATGGACTTCCTTTTAACTTTTCACATCTTTGGATAAATTTTTATTTTTGCAAAGCATTTGCATCTTTTAATGATTGGTTCTTGTGTTACAATCATTATTTACTTTGTTGAGATCTCTTTTTAATGATTGGTTCTTGTGTTTACAATCATTATTTACTTTGTTGAGATCAATCATTTTAAGAAGTCATTTAATATGCTCATCATTTTGTAGTATTTTTTATTGTTGGAAGACTATGTGGGTTAAGATGTAATATGAATGAGGAAAAAAATGAAGTGTGAAGTGTGAAATTCCCCCCTCCCCAACTGATGGTTTTTGGCAATTTTTAATGAGAAAGGGGATAGTGAAATAGTGGAATATTTTCCAAATATCATCATTTTAGCATCTAAAAAGAATTTCAAGATTAAAGGTTAGAAAACATCATACCTTACTTACCTACAGAAGTGGATGAATCATGCATGTTTAGTTGCTGCAATTCTGATCTGAAGCTTCTTCTGCAAGTTGTGGATGAAAGATGGATCTGTATTGTCGTATCTGCTGCTAGATAGTCTGATGAATCTGATGAGTCTGCTGAATATGGCTAAAAATCTATAAGGCTTGGAAGGTATAAAAAATATATAAGTTACATTTTCCTCCCCCCAACCTTATTTATTGACTTGTCCTCAAGTCATGACAAGATGAAAAAGAAATGAACAGAAATCTACTTCAACTGCTACAAAATATGGGTCTTCAAGTCTTCAACGGTCGATGGCACAAATCTTACTATGTGATTAAATGTGTTGGTGTCAAACATAGTAAGACATTGTTGACTTAGTGGCCATTAATGAATGCCACTAGTCAACACGAGAGCTCCCACCATTGATTCCAATGGGAGTCAAGATGCCTAACACATCTTTGTAGGTACGAATAAGTTTGTTGTGGTCGAGTCACCTACAAGATCCAACGAACAAGGGATATTAATGTACTCCCATTTTTCATTGGCAAGAGTACTTGCCATTAAGGCATGCAAGCCTCTAGGTGTTTTTACAAAGATAATTAGACTCTAGGACTTTGACTCAGTGATATGTAAAAGCAGGATTTTATTGGCGGAAGATGAAAATGGTAGGAAAAAGGAAATGGAAATGACAAGGAAAATGAAAATAAGTGAGCTTCTTGGTTTTATTTTGTGGGTTAGGGGTGAATGAAAAGAAGTGCATGAAAAGAAGTGGATTTGACTGCATGATTGAAACTTGCTCGGAAAAAGGGATTTTGGCTTGCATTGAGGACTCATTGGGATTTACAATTTTACAAAGGGAAGAAAAGACTGGTTGTAATGAATATGGACTTATTCACATGATTCATCATAAAATTGATCTGTTGGAAGTCCAACTGTCGACAAATTAGACTCCTTGAATGTTCATCTGATTAACGCAAACCTGCAAAAACTTGGCATTCACAAAACATAAATATATCCAAGAAAAAGTGATCAATTTCTACTTGGTTTGTTTATGCAAAAATTAAACACCAATGAAACAGATTTAAGTAAAATCAAATGTGTAAGTTGGCTCAATTCTATGATTTTTTTATAAATCCATTTTAAAATATGTAATCAGTATAATTAATTCCCTTCTTGTGTAAATAAAATTTAATTTCGTTGCAATTATGCAAATCCCGACCATCTTCGAAATTGTTTCATGATTTGCATTTATGATATCAAATTTCACATGTCGTCATCAATCGATCTTGTATTTGCCAAAATATGCATCATTTAAAACTTACAAGATGTTAATACAAATGCGTCAAATAAAAATAAAAAAATAAAAAATAAAAATTCAGGAAGAAAACTAATTGTTACTCATTGAAATTTTCGCCATCTCGTGATTTTTGTGCTTTGCCCATCAATGGAAATCATTTTTCTAAAAATGTTATGATATTGCACATGCATATTCTGCAGTTGATTCCATTTTTGCAGATATTTCAATATTGCAACTACATCTCATCCAACAACCATGATAATTTAAACAAAGTTGTAGTGGCTATGTTTTTTCTCAATGAAATTAAACAAAGTTGTAGTGGCTATGTCATGAGTGAACAGTAGCAGAAAAATTAGTGGAAGCTTCCAATCATTAAATTTTTTATTTTATTTTTTAAGCGATTTTTTTTTAGTTTTGTATGGATTTCAACCCTAGAAAAGCTCACATCAACCGCATAAATAAACAAATGTTAATTCATGGCATTTTCTCCAACTGTCTCAAGCTGGAATTTTATCTACGAAAATCGGATCTGGCAGAAAAAAAAATTCGGATTTGGGCGCAGTCTGCTAAATTAGGCTTGACAGAACCTCAATTTTCTCCTAAACCGTTGCAAATTTAAGGAAATTTCTCACTTGTTACCCAATTACCCCCGTTCCGAAGAAAACCCATGTCTCATTTTTTTTTTAATTCATCATGGTTTGCTCAAAAAATCCATTTTAAAACCGCGTGTTGAGACTGGTGCGATTTCGTGAAGCTTTTGGCAACAGAAATCAATTGCTATGCAGATTTTCGTTGTGGAAGTCCATGAAAGACATGTAATTGAATAGATGTCTGTCACAGCTAAAGTTTTGTTGTGGAACTTAGCAAGTGACAAGGTGGTTTTAATAGATTCCTCAAGATACTGAAGTTTGGCATGCAACTTTCGCCTTTCAGCATTTTCTGGTTCTGCGAGACTTCTAAAATCTCCATTCTCCATGAAACTCTCATTGCCATAAAATTTAGTAGCAGGTGCTTTTGGCATGTTTTATGAACTGAGGTTTTCCCTACAAGGGTTTGGATATTTTTGGTCTCTCTCATTATCAAATAAGTGTTCAACCTTGTCTGGTGTGGCTGGCACATACGTTCCATTTCCTTCAACCATGAGACAGTCGATTAAAGTTGAGAGCCAAGCAGAATTTTCAAACGCATTGTGTTAGAAAGCTTTCTTCGTTAAATAAAGAGAAACCCTAGTCATCAAAGGTTGCCAAGTGAAAGACTCCACAAGGAAAGCAACGATATTTACTGCAGAGTACGACCGTGGCCATGGGCGTGCGAGGGTTTTTTAAGAAGGCATGAATCCAGCGAGGGAGTTCAAGTCAACAAGAATATTACATGTCATGTGAAAAATATGTCCAATCCCTTAGGTAATCCAACAGTGATGCTACAATTGCACAGGTAATCAAATGGAATTCAGTGTCGGCTTACAGGGAACTCCTATTTTTCTGTTGCCACTTTGTCTTGACTTTGCTGCTCATAGTTTGTCTATTTGTCGAGTCATACTATCCATGCAATTATCAAATCCGCTTAGAATTTACTGCCAAATTCATTGGGATGCCATCTACCATGTTCAGACTGAAACTCTCACTTTGACTCGTGGGTTCTGACCAACGTATCCTCGGTCATTCTATGAAAGGGATCACAAAAAGCATTGATGGATAAGTTTTACATTGACATCACAGCTCACGTAGATGTGTAATACAATCATTCAAAATTAAAGGGTACTTATCCTATAATGACACGTAGGATTTAGATAAACCACAAGGTAATGGGAACTTGGGTGTTTTCCAAAAATTTAATCAGCACCAATATCTGCAAGGAGGAGTCCTAGGTATTTTGTTGGCTGTTGCAGAATCATTTGTAATACCACTTTTGTTTTCAACATTGTAAAATTCGGACGTAGGCATATCCTTGGGCCAATTCCATGAAGGTGAATGGATGCTTTGCGGTGTTTGCAACCAGATTGTGATGGTTTATTAATTTGGAGCGTATGGCAATTTTTCCTTATTTTATTGTTTTTGTTTGTGTGTTGGTTGGATTTTTATTTTTTTATTATTTATTTTTTTATTTAATTTTTTTTACTCTTAAAAAAAATGAAATTGAACCTATCTAAAAAATGGTTAGTTTTCAAAAAGTTTTTTTTTTTTAATATATATATATATATATATATTATTATGTGGGAATTTTATTTTATTTTTTTAATTATTTGTTTTAAACTCAAATTTTTAAAAAAACTGAACTTTATCAAAAAAATTTAAGATGATCTTTTTTTTCGCTCATTTACAAAATTCTTTATTGTCATATCGCAAATCAATTTTCAGCAAAAGTATTTTTATTTGAAATAAATCAATATATTTTCTGATCTTCCTGATCGCACGAAGCGCAGGAAGAGAGCATACTAATCTCTTGAATTTTTATTTATTTATGCAGGTTAGCGTGGATGGATAAAACACAATTAAGATTTGCGACAAAACCTTGCATTATCTACACTCTTTCTGCAATGTCACGAGGGCGTTTAGACTCTCAGAAGACAAGGCTTTCCAATAATCAAGCTCCTGGTTCACCCGTGATACAGAAACAAGACATAGAGATGCAAATATGTGCCACTGAATTTATTCATGATGATTTATTTTTTTGAAAACAAGACTAAAAAATTCTAATGATAATGACTTCTAATGACTTCTAATGAGATCTCATTTTTATTTTTTAATCTATTCTACATTAACTTGAAATATGTTTTATTTTCTAAGTAAAATAATGCTTCCAATGAAGCCATCTACGGACTAAAAGTTCGAACATGCTCACATCAAGATTTAAAAGTTTTACATTATGTTTTGCAAGTATGTGAGAATCCTGTCTTAGAGTTGGCTCAAGGTTATTGTCCTTGCTCTCCAAGAAGTACCTGTTCAACATTGTCAAATTCATCATCCGTAGATGGATTAGTGAGAAATGGGGGGTTTAAAATAAAAACTGAATTTAAATTAACTATGTGCAAAAATAAAAATGCTCCAAACTTTGAACTCCTTTATGAACCCGTTGTCACCAAGTTCCACAAATTAGTCCATAAAAACAAATGCATAAAATAATTACTAAATCCTTCTAGTTGCACTTCCCCGGCAACAGCGCCAAAATGTTTGGTTCCAATTGATGATGTCAATTAGAGTTTAATTTAATGTCAACCCGGGAAGGTAAACTTAGAAGTGCTTATCTAAAATATATAGATCTAGAAAGATTCCTAATTTGTCCAAGATCTTAAAGTCCCCTTACAAGAACATATTCATTAAGATATCTTTCAATAACTAATCAAACCTAGATCTAACAATTGTTTGAGATCTATGGTTCTCTTACAAGAACATATTCTACAAGATCTCTTCCAACATTAGAACATTTAATAAGAAATTAAAAGCTGAAATGAAATAAACCTAGATCTAATAATTTTCTGAGATCTTATGGTTCTCTTACAAAAACACTTTCAAATAAGATCCTTCCAATATTAGAACATTTAACAAAATTTAAAAGCTGAAATCAAACAAAAACATAAATTAAGTTATACCTAAAATAAACAAATAAGCATGCAAGTGAGGCCATGGGGGGCCTCCATAACTCCACAAGCACACCACTTCAATGGAGACTCAGATGTAGAAGAAAAATCGAAGTATGATCCTTTATTTCAAAATCTCCATTACAAACCAACTCTAAGGTTACAACTCTAAGCTTCTAAGATTACATACTCCAAAATTCTAAGATTACAAAACTTCAAGATTACAAATGGAGGAGATTGTACTCCTATTTATACAATGGGATGAGTAACAAACTCATAATGATCATCCACTAATCTCTCTTTAGTTCCATAAATCTCTCAACCATCTAGACACATAACCCCTTTTGTCCTTGATCTTCTCCATGAGATCATAATCTTCTCCATGAGGTTTATCTTCTCAAATTCGAATTTGATCCTTCAAGGCCACATAAAGGTGTCTTGGAAGCTTCTTTGGCACCTACACATGTCACAAAAACAACCCACTTTCCATATATAAAGTAAAATATATTATTTTCTAATATTTAATCAAGAATTTCTCTTAAAAATGCTTAAAAATAAATAATATTTGGAAAATATAAATTAAACCCATTAATGGTGAATAATAGGGAAAATGAAGTGACATGGTGGTGAATAATGAGTGATATAATGGAAGCATAGGTGAAAAATGAATGGTAATGAGTGATTTTGTATGACATTTTGAAACCCAAACAAATAGATCACTGTCTCTTTGTCTAGGAAGAAACACTATAGCATGTCCCTTTGTTTCTAGACCCACTCTAGGGCTAGAGGGATCGTCTCTGTCCGCAGAGAGTATTTACCTGCTTAAAAAATTGGCGACTCTGCTGGGGACTAGTGTGAGTTTGTCGTTTCATATTATTGGGTTAGTTTCAATTATTGATTTAGTTTTCTGTCTTTTTTTGGTTTTCTTGAGTAGTTTCCATCCTCTTTTCAGCTCTAGAGTGTCAAGATTGACCTTTGTTCATTAGGTTTTGGTTTTTCCTCTTTGTCCCATAGTTATTTGGCTTGGCACAGTTTTCCTCTGAACAGTTGCACCGATTGGCGCAGGTTGCTCTTTTCGCAGTCCCGCCAACCCCTCTATGGCACGGATTACAGCTTACAGTCACGCCAACCCTTATAGGATTTGGTTTGACCTCCTTAATGAGTCCTTTTTTCAATTGTGCTTGCTTCTAGGTTGATTTTTTATGTGTAATTATGCCTTTGGGATTGTTTTGACTACTGTCGACTTCCTTTCCTTAGTCGTTTGTCCATCTTCTTATCAGTGTGAATTGAGGCCTTCGGGTTTCTAGGTGTCGTAGTGCACTGAGCATTCTGTTTGAAAATCAAGTCAGTTTGATTGTTGTCAGTCTCATTTGTCGATTTATTTCACTTGGTTTTCTTGACCTTTTTGAGTGATTTATTTGGTTGCATAGTCATTTCGTTTTTTGATTGATTCTTCACCTTATTGCTCCAAGCATAGATTACGTTACTTGGTTTGGATCATTTTGAAAACTTTCTCTTGGTTTGAAAGATTGCGACATTAGTTTTAGTGCTTTCTTGTGTTTGTTTTGCGTTTTATTGACTCATTCAATTTTGATTCCTACACAACACTTAAGCTAGTGTTTGTTTTCATTTTTCATGTAATTAGTGCATCATGTGCTTATTTTAATTGAAAATAAAATAAAAACATATTTTGGCATTCTTTCTTTGCATTGAAAGTGAAATACTCTTTTGCATAACTAGCATCTGATTATCTAGGAAATAGTTTCATTTTCTTTTGATTTTGTTAGATGCATTAGTGGATTTCTTCGCATAGTTTCATTGTTTGCTTTTGTTTGAAATATCTCTATCCTTCTCATAACTAGCTTTAATTGAATTGGAAATGATGTTCATTTGCATATAGCTTGCATTTAGGAATTTTACAATCCAAATTTTATAGGGCCTTAAAACTGAAACATAATCCAAGATCATATTTAAAATTTATTTAATTAACCTAAGGAAGCATTGAAACCTAATGAAACATTTTTAGTGGTCTAGGCTAGAGACGTGTTCCGGCGTCTTAAAACCCAGTAGCTGTCGTTCACCATCTGGCTTTAGACAACGCTATAACGGACTTGTGCTCTCCGTATCGTCGAGTATATAAAGGGATACCCCTCTAGGTTGCAATCCTTTTATCCATAGGAAGTCGAGTCTACCTCCTTGTAACTGTGATACACCGAACACATCATTCAGGGAGACTTCCTACACGTACGTCAAGTCCTTGGTCATTTTTGTTTCATTTGATCACCAAGGTGTATATGGTAGTTCATGGAAACCTGGTATACCCTCTTGCTTAGTATTCCAGAGTAGTCATTTTGATCTTTTCATGACTCTTTAAAAAGATAAGAGATCGTCGAGCACTTGTCCTTTCACGCTCGTTTAAAATTGAAAGTGACTAGAGTCATCTTTGGCCTATTTCTAAACTCTTTAAAAATGAAACAACAAAATATGGTTTCAGTGTCATAAAATTAATCACGTAAAATCACACGCCTGTTAAAATTTTATTACTTGGCCTGTTGTTTTTTCTTGGTTTTGATCTTTGTAATATCCCTTTTTTCAGGAATTTCTGCAAAATGGTCCAAGGGGACGCTGTATAAGGAAGATAATGAAAAAATAAGTTGAAAGGGGGCTTGTATCCCCTTTTTAACTCATTAAACACTTCTCTTCCAGAAGTTGAACCCAAAGAAATAACTCTATATGGGTTATTCAGATCTCCCAAAACTAGGTCCCTTAGAGAATGCTCAAAGAGAGAGCTTACAACAACATAATAACACAATCATGAAACTCTGCAACTCTATACATGTCAAATAAGAGAATAAAATATAGCCATCATGTTCATTAATATATCAGAAACAATATACAAAAATATCTTGAGGAACAAGCCTCTCAAGAAATGGGAATCAACCTCCAAAGATTAGAACATGAAATACATGAGATGCTGCATTTATACAAAATTCTGGAGGGCAGTGACTGTGCTATCTCTAGGAGTATAGTTGCTGCTGTAGATTTGCATATATGAGATATGGCTGAAATATACAAAAAAATTCCCAATAATAGAGGAATGGGCTCCCATACAAGATTTCTAGCCAATCTAGGAGAGATTGCTAGAAATGTCGGATAAAATACAATGTGACAATTAACTTCTGGGGTTAATATGTCACTGCAACACTGAATACATATGATGACACTATGAAAGATCTGAAATATAGATTGCCCCCCCCCAATGATGCTCCTTAGTAGAAGGCTGATCCCTCTACTCAAGAACAATCATCCTGATGAGCTCAATGAACTCTCCCAATACTACCTATACAAAATAACGCAGTTTCAGCCCTAGAATGCGCTGTGAGAGATGGTGAATGATTGTCCTGGTGCCAAAGATTTGAAATGATGCCTGAGAGTCTCCTCTTCTTCTCCTCCAAATAAAATGCAAGATCTCCACCGAAGAACAAGCCAAAGAATGACTCTATGAGTTCCTCTATTGCTGCACCCAACAACACAACGTTTTCTGCCCAACACGAAAATGCTGAACTGAAGGAGGTAGCTTGGGAAAAATTCCAGAATGAGTAAATGTAGCTCAAATACCCTCTCCTTCCTTGAGGCTGAGGTAGGGATTCCCGACCGGGAACACCCTTGTGCTCAAGAACACTACAACCCTGCCAAACAACCCGTTTATGCAAGTCTTAGCAAACCCAACGAAAATGATAAGCTAATGCATAATGAAAATGGGCTGCCATCTCCTCCTTATAAAGAAAATGAACTCCTCTCACTATGGGTCCCATCCACACTTGCCACCTAGCCCATTCAAGTGGAGCCTCCTCTAAAACTGTGCTGCCTTTTCATGGAGATTCCTCCTCTTGGACAACGCTATTGACTTAGTCAAAGATGACTAAATCAAGGTGATACTGATCATATTCACACCGTTAGGTACTTAATTCAACTGCTTATTCACCCTCCTTTCACATAAGGAGTGTTATTTATCCATCTAAGGGGTTCAAGGGGTCTCCTTACCCATTTTATTCAACAAAATGAAAATATGCAAACTATAATGTTCCTTTTAGCTTGAGGCTAAAATTTGGGAACATTATAGTCCTCCCCTCCCACATGTTGCTTGTCCTCAAGCAACTACATAGAGAGAACAAAATTCCTCCCCCTTTTCTTCCGTGGCCTCCTCATCAAAAATCTCCACCACTGCTCAAGATATCCTGCAACAAATCTGTCCTCCAATGCCCCCTCCCAAGTATGCAAATTGGAATGGTGCACATCATGGAAAGATAGAAGGTGTAGGTGGAAACCTTCTTGCTGTGCTATGGCCTCCTCAAGGTAGGAGTGATGAAATTCATGGGAATATTTTGTCCCCAATGATTATCCTCTCTTCCATGCTATCATCCAAATAGAAATCTCAACTTCTGGTATATACAATGTGTTGGGGCTGAATGGAGAGTTGGGCTTTTGATTTCCAAGATGTTTCTCCCTCCATTTGTGTTACATATGGGGCTGCCTCTATCCTTGGGGTGAAATGGTATGGCCTCCAAGAATTTCCCAAGCTTCCCCATCAAGAAAATCAGCCATGAGATTCCCCCCCAAATTCTCCAAGTGGTTTTTCCCACAAGAAGAGAAAAGTAGCAATGTGGAAATCATGGTTTTCCCATGGTGTCTCTTAGAGTTTAGAACATGTACAATGGGGAGAATCATGCTC
Source organism: Pinus albicaulis (assembly GCA_034641835.2). NCBI lineage: Eukaryota > Viridiplantae > Streptophyta > Pinopsida > Pinales > Pinaceae > Pinus > Pinus albicaulis. Next base: position 38,884 of record JAXQQM020069321.1, on the reverse strand, counting down.
CCAATGGGCTGTCCCAATACCTCCAACACTCTTCAAGTAGTGCTCCCTATAAATGTATAACCATTAGCAACACAAGGAAGCAACATGTAATGAGAACAAGCTGCCATAAGACAACTAGAGAGTGGGTCACTGCTCCACTCATGGGACCAACGCAGTGAGCCTCCTTCCTACATCAAAACTAAAAACAAAAAGTGCTTTCCCAACCACTTTTTTTCTGCCACAAACATCTCATAAAGTGGAAACGTGAAAGTACAAATTGGTGCTAATGGTGCACACCAAGAAATATGTGGCTTCCCCCACAAACCATCATAAGAATAGCCACTCCCATGGCTGCAATGGGCCAAAAGTACATCATAATAAGGATCATAAGGAGATGTGATCATCCTTAGCTCATCAAGTTTCCCATATAAAGTAAAGAAAGGTAAACCAAAATGAAAACATATACCTTCTTTACCATGTACTCCAGTCCTTGAGCTGAAATGGCTCATCTGAAGGCTCTCCCTCACCTCCAATGAGTAGGGGAATGGTTATGCCAACCTCTTCAAAATCATCCAGGCTATACATCTATCCATATGATTATATATATCATGTTGAATGCCCTCCCAAGTGAACTCCTCTAGCAAAGCCGAGTATGCATCAAAATGCATAGCTAGGAAGTCCTCATGTGCTGCATGCAATAGTTTCTCCTCGAGACTAGAAGCTCTAGTCAAGAATATCCTGCCATCGTTATAAATGACCATATCATCAATCATGTACCTGTCATATCTATCTAGGTCATCAAGATTCATGCATGCATCTAGATCCTTGGAGTACTCTACCAAAAGCTGAGACCTCCAATACGGATCAATCCTCCTCATAGACAGTGCTGGTGATCTAGCATGTGAAGCTCCCCTCATGCTACTGCCTGCTACTTTGACATCCCCCATACCAAAATTATCCTCCAAAATGCTTCCATTCCCATCATGCAGCTTCTCATGCTCAAATATTGATGGTGTCCTTTGGAAGTTGGCCTCCCATGAGAAGCTGTCATCCACAAGGAATCTCCCAAGCTGGGTCAAAGTAAGCATGAGTGGCCTCCATTCACTCCCATGTGTGAAAGAGTCCTTCCTCAAAGGAAGTGTCCTCTCCAAATATATGGAGCAGTCGTCCTGAATCATGAAGATGCCATCCTCCATCCCTGAAGAAAACTCTATCAGCGCAGTATAACTGATGAGAGTGGGTGATACTGAAAATGAAAGAATGTCTCCCTCCTTCTTGGGTTTACCCCAAACTCTCTACGCTGTGTTGGACTCCTACAATGTCTTCACCTCTCCGGAATCCAAGAGTGGTGAACCAAATAACAAGATGCCCCTCATCAACTCTTGATCAGGTGGCCTCCCAAGTGGAATGCCTCCATATAGTGAGACATCAAGTTCAGAAGTGGACTGTATGTATGAGTGGACTAATTTGTCCCTCTCTTCACTGTGATGTATAGTCTCCTTCCCTTGTGAATTTTTTTTTTGGGATAGATAAGGGTGTATCATCCCTCGATGTTGATCCTTCTCTTCCTCCTCCATCTCACAATCCCCAAAAACTGTTGCATATGGCTTTGGAATTGTGTCTTGGTTCCCACATGTTGAATCATTTGGAACTCCTTGTAAAGACATAGGGGCTCCTCTAATAGAAGAAATGGCTCCCCTTTCACCTCCATGTGGTGATGGATCTCCTCCCAATGGGACAGCGTTGTTTGATCTCTTATTCTCATCCTCCCCATCAATAATTGAGATTACCTCATCATCAAGGAGAGACCCTAGATCTTGGTCATCTCTTGAAGGAAGTACCTCCATGAATTCACAAAGGGAAGAGGGCCATTCACACAATGGGGATCTTTCCCTTAGCAAGCCATCATACATGTTTACATACCCTTCATAAATATGGAATGGAGTTTGTTTCATGGTTCCCTCCAATGTATGCAAAGTGTTTGATGTTTTGATACATAGAGTTTCACAGTGATTTTCATCAAATTTACTCACCAACCCTTTAGTGAGTCCATAATATGATTCTAAATTTGCATGATAACATGAAATAGAATTTTCAAACCACCAACCATGAGCCATACCTTTGAGTTGCAGCGCTGCTCCCCCAATGGCCTCATCTTCTTCCTCCATTCTCCTTGCAGTGCAAGTGGGAAATGAATTGCGTTGTGGATATGCATGTGTGGATGACTGCTCACACCCAACGTGGTCACAACTAGGGCTTGCTTCATCCACAAACCCTCTCAAAAAATCTCTCCATTTTTCCCTTTCTATCTCCTTAAGGTCTTCAATGATACCCTCTATGGTCTGGAAAAGAAGAAGGGAGACCTCCTCTTCCATCATTCCTCTTTTCTTTTTTCCTTTGTAAATCTCCTCTCCTCGGAGAGAAGCTCCTCTTTCTGATAGCATTAAATCTTGTGCACAGGGTGAGCCAAGATTCATGCTCTGATACCACTATAATATCCCATTTTCAGGAATTTCTGCAAAATGGTCCAAGGGGATGCTGTATCAGGAAGCTAGTGAAAAAATAAGTTGAAAGGGGGCTTGGATCCCCTTGTTAACTCATTAAACACTTCTCTTCCAGAATTTGAGGCCAAAGAAATAACTCTAGATGGGTTATTCAGATCTCCCCAAACTAGGTCCCTTAGAGAATGCTCAAAGATAGAGCTTACAACAACATAAGAACACAATCATGAAACTCTGCAACTATATACATGTCAAATAAGAGAATATAATACAACCATCATGTTCATTAATATATCAGCAACAATATATAGAAATATCTTAAGGAAAAATCCTCTCAAGCAATGGGAATCAACCTTCAAATATTAGAACATGAAATACATGAGATGCTGCAGTTATACAAAATGCTGGAGGGCGGTGACTGTGCTGTCTCTAGGAGTATAACTATTGCTGTAGATGTGCATATATGAGATATGGCTGAAATATACAAAGAAATTCCCAATAATAGAGGAATGGGCTCCAATACAAGATTTCTAGCCAATCTAGGAGAGATTGCTAGAAATGCCGGATAAAATATGAATTATTTCGATAAGCACATGTCACTACAACACTAAATACATATGATGAGGCTATGGCAGATCTGAAATATAGATTGCCCTCCCCCAATGATGCTACTTAGTAGAAGGCTGATCCCTCTACTCAAGAACAATCCTCCTAATGAGCTCAATGAACTCTCCCAACACTGCCTACACAAAATAACGCAGTTTCAGCCCTAGACTGCACTGTGAGAGATGCTGAATGATTGGCCTAATGCCAAAGATCTAAAATTATGCCCGGGAGTCTCCTCTACTGCTCCTCCAAAGAATATGCAAGATCTCCACCAAAGAACAAGCCAAAGAATGACTCTATGAGTTCCTCTATTGCTGCACCCAACAACACAACGTTTTCTGCCCAAGAGGAAAACGCTGCACTGGAGGAGGTAGATTTGGAAAAATGCTAGAATGAGGAAATGTAGCTCAAAGACCCTCTCCTTCCTTGAGGGTGAGGTAGGGATTCCTGACCGGGAACACCCTTGTGCTCAAGAACACTACAACCTTGCTAAACAACCCAGGTATGCAAGTCTTAGAAGACCCAACGAAAATGATAAGCTAATGCATAATGAAAATGTGCTGCCATCTCCTCCTTATAAAGAAAATGAACTCCTCTCACCATGGGTCCCATCCAAACCTGCCACCTAGCTCATGCAAGTGGAGCCTCCTCTAAAACTACGCTGCCTTGTCATGGAGATTCCTCCTCTTGGACAACGATGTTGACTTAATCAAATATGACTAAATCAAGGTAAGTCCGATCATATTCACACCCTTAGGTGCTTAATTCAGCTACTTATTCACACCCATTTTACATAAGGAATGTTATTTATCCATATAAGGGGTTCAAGGGGTATCTTTACCCATTTTATTCAACAAAATGAAAATATGCAAACTATAATGTTCCTTTTAGCTTGAGGCTAAAATTTGGGAACATTACAATCTTGGAGTCCTTGATTGGTTCTCTTTTTTTTCCTTTCTATTTTGATATACAGCCATGGTAGTGGAACTACCAGTTTCGTCGTCCTCACTGCCTCTTAGTGGTAGTTCTTTCCTAGATGTTTCTTTTGAAACTCCTTAGTCCACTAGGTCTGCCGAGTTCTCACAGCCTATTCCCCCATATATCTTGTCTCTTTCTACTCGATCTCCTCCTGAAGAGCCAGTTGAGTTCAATTGGCCTCCTTCTGGTGCTTGGTCTGGTTTTGGGGAAGAAGGAGATTTTCCTCCTCTTACGTCGGCCTTGCCATTTTTTGCTGCTGCTCTGCCTCCTAGTCCCCGTAGTATTTTCAAATATTTTATGGCGGATTCAAACATGGAATCGTCTAATCCTGTTGGTAGTGAAGGAATACCTGTTTCTACAGGAGAATATCAACTTTTTCCAGAAGATGTCCGTCATGTTTCTACTCAGTCTTCTCCACCATCACTGTCACTTCCACTTGGATGTAGGTCCTTGAGTCAGATTATGTCTGGTGTTGCCTCCATTGCGCAATCCAGTACAGTAACTCCTCCTCAGAGTTAGGTCCTACCTTCATTAGGACTATCACCTTCGACACCTAGTTAGTTTGTTACTGTTACATCTGTTCTAGTCCAACCGCCAGTCTGTGTGGCTTCATCCACACCGATTGTTACCCATCAATCGTTAGGATATTTTCACACCCGCAGGCCTATGGTTTCTACCTACGTGTTTGACGAGCAGATGTTGGATATACACCGACGTTATGCTTCCTTGACGGAGGCCACGCCTGCTTCTAGTGATGTTTCCACTACCCCTGTGATTCCTGGCGGTCTTACTTTTGAAGAGTATCTGTTGGCTGTTCAGCAGCAGAGCTCTCAGGGTTCCCAGCAGCCCCAAGCTCCTGGTAATCCTCTTTTTCATCACTATGATGCTATCGGTAACCATGTTTATTCATTTTCGCTTCATTATGATGAGCATGGTAATCCAGTCTATTTGCCTCCTATTGATCCTTATCAGACCGTTTCTCATTTTAGACCTACCTTGCTTGTGCAACCCTCGCGCTTGCAAGGACAACCCTCTATGGGACAACCTTTAGCTCACAGGGCCCTGCCTTTGGTCCACAGGGAAACCATATGGTCCACAAGGCAAACCTTTACAAGGACAACCTTTGGTCCAACATGGACAACCCTCCGGTCTTAAGGGTCAACCTTCGAATCAACCAGGACTATCTTATGCTCCTGGGGGGAAAATCTACCCACCACAGGGACAACTTGTTGCACCACAACAACAACCATATGCTCAGTATGGCCCAAATGTTGTGCAACCAGGACAACCCTATGGTCCTTCTTCGGGTCAACCTGGTTATTAGGGACAACTTAGTCCATCGCAACCATCGGGCCAACCTTTCCCACAACGCCAACCAAGTGGCCCTCAGTACTCGGTTCAACCATCTCAATAATCGATTCAACCTTCTCCTCAACCAGTTCCATCATTTCAGCAGCCAGTTCTACCTGTCTATAGTCAACCGGGTTTTCCCACTCAACAGCCTGCTCAACCTGCTTAGCCAGGACCACTTGCTCAACCGTAATGCACTTACTACCCTCAAGGTTCATATCAACTGATATATAGTGTGCCCCAAGTTCCTTACCCTCAAAATCCACCGGTATATCATCAACCTCAAATCCATGCTTACATTCCACAACAGACTTCTTATACTGCTCAACAAGGACCTCAGTGGTCTACTTCGACTCAATATCCTGGTCCTCAACCCCAGTATCAACTGAATTATCCTACTTCTAATCCCTATGATCTGAATCCTTCGGGATAGAATGTATGGGGACAGAATCCTACTTGTACTGGCTGGAATGTACATACGAGTCCTTATCAAAGACCTCCAATGACTCAATTACCATTTCTTGCTACATTGGAATTACCTGATGTGTCAAGGTTGAGGAACGATCCCATTCTTCATAACCCGTATTGGCCTCCAGTTCCAACCAATATTCCTGGTGATTATCCTAAATTTGAGGGAAAGTCTGGCGAAGACCCCCAAGCGCATGTTATGACTTACCATTTATGGTGTTCCTCTAACTCTTGGGTTGACGATTCTATTAGACTCCGTCTTTTCTAGCGAACTCTTACTAGTGCCACTGAAAAGTGGTAAATTGAGCTATCTCGTGGCATCTTCCAAGATTTCAATTCTTTAGCTATGGTCTTCCTTACGCATTTTCAGTTACCAATCCATTATGAGACCGGGAAACACCTCCTCACTTCATTGAAACAGGACTGAGCTACTCATATCTCAAATCATATTCATGAGTGGCGACGTCGTTGTCACATGATCAAATTCGAAATTTCTGATCAGCTTCTAACTGATTGGTTCACTACCTCCTTTGTCAATCGGATTGCCAAAGACATAGCTATGGGGACATGTGTAATCGAGTAACAAGCCATTGCTTATGCCTAGTACCTTGATCTTGTATACTCTCAATCTGGCGCATTATATGATATCTTGCCTGATGCTCCCCGAACTAGAACTTCTAAACCACCAGCGACTCCATCTGTCAATGGTATTATTGGTACCGTGTCTCAGACTTATCAGAAGTCTTCATCTTCAAACTCTGGGAAGTTGAAGTCGGCTTCTTCCAATAATTTTGCTTCTCAGTCCACTTCGAATTCTGGTAAACTCGCAAAATTTAATGCCGTTCAGGCCAATCCTTTGGATAATGCTTCTAAAGGTAAAAAGAAGGGTAAAGGTAAGGCCAAAGCCGATACCCCGAAATAGGATTCTCAGAAACCTCATGCTGGCGATGGTTCTCAACGCAAACCGAAGTACCCTTGTTTGATTTGTGATGAAGAGCACTTCACCAAGGACTATCCTCGACGGTCCGAAGTGAGCCGATTGCTCAAAGTCACCTAGGGAACTTCGGCTGTTCTTAAAGAACCTTTCCCATCTCAGTAGACTCAGATGGTAGAGAAACCTCAGTCCTCTGCTCCATTTGGCTCTTAGGTGTTCATGATGAACGTTTCTATAGCTGTTTCTATTGCTACTCGGTCGAAATATTATATTGGCTCGCGTCAGGTTACGGGAAAGGATATCGCTGATGGTCCTCCCCCTCTGCTTGTTACTGGCCCTCTTGAAATCGAAAGGCCCAATGCTGAATCCATTGTGTGACCACCTTCCAAAGGTGTACTCCGCAAGTCTTCTTATAATCCCAACGCCCGTGCCGCTCACCATTACAATATTGTTGAGGATTTGGCTCAAGCACCATCCAAGATGTCCACGTTAGAAGTACTTCAGAGTTTTCCGTCGCAACGAAGAGCTTTGTTATCAGCAATTGGTGGGGTTGATCCTGTCGATACTAGCCTTCTTGCTTTTGATCTAGAGAATTTCATTCCACGACTTCTGCATCAGATTGCGCTCATTATTCAAGTTTTTATTAATGGTCTCGACATCCATCGAGCAGTTGTGGACAAAGGTGCATCAACCTGTGTCATGTAATCTTCGTGTTGGAAAGCTATTGGTTCTCCAGCCATGAATTCATCACCAAATGCCCTAGAAGCATTTGATGGAAGAGAATCAAAACCCTTAGGTGTTCTCGCTAGTTTACTGATTACTTTGAAAGGGAAGACAGTCAATGTCAAGGTCAAAGTCATTCATGCTAAACTCAATTATAATCTTCTTCTCGGTTGCAGTTGGACTCATGTCATGTTGTGTGTTCCGTCCACTCTCTTTTGTGTTCTGAAATTTCCACATGAAGGAAAGATTGTTACTGTCAATTAATTGTCTTTCTTCACCTCTTCTTCCGAGAACAATGTTCCATATGTGGATCAGATTCCTACTCCCTATGAGAGCGTAGGGCCTAGTCTTTTTAAATATCCTACCCTCATGGGTATTTTTCCTCTTCCTCCACCGAATATTGTTCAGATTCATATGATTTCTTGGTCTGATGACCCATGGATTATTCCGTTTCCTGAATAGATTAATTCCTTTGGAGATTCAATGCCTTTGAGTCTGATCGAAATTGATTATTGTGAACTCATCGCTGCTTCAGAACCTCCATCCTCTGATTGTGCTCCTTTGAGCATGTCTCTTGACATTTACTCTCAATCCCCCTGGCTTAGCAATTCAGATTCGCTTGATCCTTTGAAAGAAGTGTTTCCTTCCGATGAAGCCATCGTGGAAACCATGTCTCTTGAGGATCCACCGTGGGATGATGGTTATCATCGTTCCTCGTTCATGCCTGGCCTCGGGGCCATGTCTACTTGTCTCGAGCGTTTTGTATCTCAGGTTCCTTCTCCTCCGCTTCAATTTCCTGTTTTGACACATGATGTCTTTACAGAAGGTAACTTGAGTAACATTACACAGAATATTCCTATTGAAATTTCCGTTAAATCTGGAATCGTCGAGAACATCCATATTGGAGATACTTGTTCTTCTGATGAAGCACAGAAAAATTGGGTCAAAGCTCATTTTGACCAATCAGTTTCCCCTCGTTCTTTCGTTGAAGGAGATCTTTTCCTCCTGTACGACCAAGCTCATGATAAGCTGGGAGCAAGTAAATTTCAACCCATGTGGCATGGGCCTTACATTGTTAAACGTGTATTGTAGAATAGGGGCCTATGAGCTCATTGATTACGAAGGTCATCCTTTACAACAACCCAGAAATGGGTTGTATCTCAAAAAGTATTATGCATGAGTCATTCATGCATGATTTGTGTACATAGGTGTTTTTTTTCATTTTTGTACATGTTTTTATTTGGTGTGCTTTGCGAGCATTTTCCTACTTATTTGGGTCTTGCTTATTTGTGCAGATGTCTATTACCCCTTATGTCAGTTTCGTGGATGGTGCTTCCCGCAGTACCAGGAACTTGTCTTTAGTAGCCTAGGTAATCTATGATCTTGCTGGTGAGTTGATACAAATGCAAGGTATTTGTCTAGGATGGACTACAAACAATGTCATTGAATATAGTGTCGTTCTTGAACTATTAACTGAGGCAATCAATCTCGGCATACGCGCATTTCTTGTAAATATAGATTCACAGCTTGTTGTTCTGCAACTCAATGGTCATTATTCCGTCAGAAACCCATACATTCTGAGATTGTATTTACGTATTCGTTTGTTGGAAAGACATTTTGATTTTATCACATATCAACATATTCCTAGACAAATGAATGCATTAACTGATACTGTGGCCAACACTGTATTAGATAGAAATTTGTGTAATTTGTAAAATCATCATCATATGGAGAAGATCCATGTAGGAAAATAGATGTATATATATATATATATATATATATCGCGTGTTTGCACTGATGTGCATCAAAAATTCAAAAAATATGTGTATTTCTATTACATCTTGGGACACAATGTTTCTCAAATATGCAGATATAAAACCTAGGTGTCTAATCGGTGTGATGCTCATGATAGCATGTCACTGGCCGTACAAGCCACCTCAACAAGAATTGAATGCGACTTGGCACCCCTACGGTATGTCTCTGGTAGGCACGAGGAACATCTTCAAATCGTGCATAATCCGTGATTCCATGTGTGATCCCCTCCAGGTTCTGCGTGATCTCCTCCTCCTCGCCTTCCTTGCCATGAGGTTCAAAATCACGAGGGATTCACTTTGCTATTGGAGACATGCCCACGGGTCTCTCTGGGCCAACATCTGCAAATGCATAGACATAATGTCAGAAAATACATAACTAAAAAAATCATAACACTCATGAAAATTAAAAATGAATCTTACCCAAATCTTCATCCTAGTCCTCTCCCTCCGAGAGTGGGAGGTCTGGATCACCAGTAAAATCAGTACCAAAGTAGGGCCAATCCTCCATGACGATCAACTGTCAGCAGAGCCAATAAAAAAAATCTAGTCTCTAGGACATCTGTTGGATGCCCCTACCCTTGGCATCAAAGCCACCCATTCGGCCATCCGTGGTTCTCTTGTTGGTGGTGTTGCGACTATGACCTCCTGATGATGAAAAATTGGTAGTTGTTCCAGGAAGAATGATACCAAGATAGACCCATAACCAAATTGCTTTAATTTTCCCTTCTTGTATTTTGTTAGCTGGCGTTTCGTGTTTATTGTCACGGCATCTACCCAGTTGTAGATGGTCGATGTCAAGCAGTCTACAACAAGAAGCAACTATGTTTTTGTTGCTTCGTACGATGCTTACGTTCCTGCAGCTCGTGTGATGGTATGTAGCACTAATTTTAGTGCTAATTCTGGGATCGTTTGGATATCAACTTTTCCACTTCCTGTTCCCTTCCGTGCCCCTGGACATACCCTGTCCATTACCATGGACATAATCTCCATGCAAGGCCGGGTATTGGTTAGGATCGATGTTGCTCCCCTCCATGACAATCCTGTGATAAAGTAGATGTCAAAAACATCAATCTCAAGTTCCTGATCTCGAAGGATAAAATTTTGCTGATCCTCGTCCCATATGCTGATCAAATATTGTAGCAGTTCCGATTGAGCACGGAGACACGGTGTCAAGAAGAAATTCTTCAGTCCACAACCTCAGAGAGCTTCCATGCATCTCTCATTTTCCATGGAAAGCTCTTCCTCTTCGCTGTGTTCCCATTCTTTCCATTCAATCACCATTTTGGTACTTTCTACCTGCAAACACATTCATATGAATAGTATTAGCCATTTTTGAAGCTTATATTTGTGAATACTTGGGATATTTAACTGTATTTTGCACAAAAAATGGTTTGCGCCGTTTGAGTGACCGTTTTCCCAATAGTCACGCCAATGGGCACGCCCTAATGTATAAAATTGGGCGGTTGGTGCGACTCCGTGCCCGAAACCCGCGCCAACCGTTGTGCCCTAATATTCATATTTCCTCCCCTAGAATTCAAAATTGGAAGTTATAGATAGTGAGAAATGACTCAAAATGAAGGAAGAGATCTTGGCTCTTACCTGGAATTGACGGATTTGCGATTATTCTATTGGATTGGGCGCTATCGTCGCCGCATGATTACACAGTAAAATGGGTAACTATTGCTCCACAAGATGTAAAAAAGTGAAAAGTAATTATTTTTACCATTTTTGGCATTTTATGGATTTTTACAATGCTAATTAGGTTTTATGACATGTTTTTCAATTATTTTATTATATTATTTTCAAAAAATGGGTTTTACACGTGTCTCTTGTGCAACAATAGGTTTTTCAGGCACAGTGATGAAGTAACGAGTTAAATTTTATACTTTTTCGAACTCGTTAAAAACACAAAAAAGTCACTGCTGGAGTCATCTTTCAGCTCTTTTTTGACTCTCTAAAACTGAAAATATTGCCGAGACTCTTGTCATTTCAAACTCGTTAAATGGCTGTGAAGTGATATCTACCCAGTATACGTTTACCCCTTTTTCGGGCTGGGATAGATTATTTACGAAAAAGGAATACCTTAGCCTATCGCGACTAAGAGGTTCTTTCAGATATTGTTTTCTACCTTTTCAGATCTGAGAGACTATTTACGAAAAGGGTCATGATGGATTTTTCTTTTCTGCCTTCTTTTCAAACTCTCTAAACATGAAAAGATGCCGAGTTCTCTCTTTGTCAGACTCGTTAAACCCTGATGACATCGAATTTCGTCACCATGACGTTACTCGAGTTTCTCCTTCTTAAGGCTCGTAAAATGAACTAGGTTGGATTTGTCCGAAGGACAAACTTACAGCATAAACATATGCTATCCACTTCAAGCTTGTTTTAAAAAATAATTGGGGTACTCGCCAGAAATGGTGGGGGAAAATGGAACCAAGTTTTAGTTATGTTGGCAATATGTCGCTCTTGAACATGGCACTTGTCTGCATTCATGTCGGGTTGGGGACATCTCATTTCGTCATTTTTGCCTCCATGGATTTGGGTAATCTCTTTTGACCTGTCATCTGCTCTTTGCCATGTCATCATGGCCTCATATCCTTTGATGTCAAATAATGCCAAATCCAGTGTCATGCTGCTGATATGTTCAAGAGAAGTTTGCTTTTGCAGTTTTTCAACCTTTCTTTGTTTCTCTGTTGGTCTTGATTCACTATCATCATATTCCTTTGTCTCGTATCGATGATGTGGGAAACATTATGGACCACCCTCGATCAGGTCACTTCCTGTCGACTTCAGCTCATTATCCAAGAATTTGATCTAGAGACTCTCTTCTGGTACCTTGGAGCTTGCATGCCTTAATGGCAGGTTTTTTGCATTCGATGCAAGGTCCACATCATTGGCCTTCGATCGAGTGATTCTATGGATGTTCGATGCCAGATCACTGTTCACATCCCGTGGATTGTACCAGTTGTACCTTGAGAGAAATTGTCATTATTGGTGGTTTCTCTCGTGCCTATTAACAAATTTCATTATTGGCTGGTAATCAGGTGATTTTCTTGCATGTTTGACTTCAACTCATATATTCGCATGCTTGAATTTCTACTTGTTCAAGTCGAGATGGAGCACAAGACCCTAGATTTTGTCTGATAAAATCCAAGCTACGGATTTTGGTGGATTATCATGACTTATTGCATGACTCTTTTTATTGGATGGTTGCGACCATACCTGAGTCTATTTGTTGATCCTTACTGCTGGATGGCTGCGTCCATACCTCGGATCTCAGTTTTTATATATACTCTATTATGGATGGTTGCACCCATACCACATGTTCATGTATCCGAGATATCAGTTGTATTCATAATTGCAGGTCTTCCAACAGTGGTGTTTGGTTTGAACGCGTTCTCATAAAGCATTTCGCCCCTCGCTCTCCCTCAGACCTCATGCTTTAGGGGGCATCTGTTACACAAAATTTTTTCACTGTCCCTGCAATCCCCATCTCGCCCATTGGAGGGTCATTCTCATGATTAATAAGTAGTGTCATGCCTTGCAAAGACCATCATTATGTCCTTTTACAGAAGAGTAATATTCCTTCTGTTGACAATTCCCTGAGTAGAGACTCAAAAATCCCTGTTTTTGCATTGGCGCGGGTAGTGAATTATGCCCTCGCGCCAAAGAGGAAGATTAAAAATGGGCCTCACACCAGCTAGTGCTCTGTCCCAGTTTTCCACCCACACCAACCTGTTTATGGAATGTTTTTTAAAAATAGAGGTGGAGATTCCACTCCAACCACCTCGAGGATGAGTCATTGGGAGTGGTTGAACTGATAAACCATGGACTCGCTCCTTTAGGTTTATGGTTTCCACCCCTTATGGGAACTCCCTAAAGGATAGGCCTCTCGCCCACCTTTGTAGGGATCCTAACCTCCTCCTTTTCCTCTATAAAAGAAGCTATCTCTCTTAGAACAAGCTAGCTCAACTTGGAGAATTAAAAATATTATAGCTGGATTACTAGAGAAGATAGAATAATAAGGAATTACGTTGAGGAAGCTTGAGTCCATGACTTCTGAGAGATCTTGAGTCCATGCCTTCATCCCATCCGAATTCCCTGGCAAGCATCTGAGACGCTCTTTGGCTCAACCCCGCTGGAGGAGACTGTGACGTCAAAGCATTGGTTGTAACTCTTCCTTCTATTCATCTATATACATGACTATTGTTTGGTTCCCATATTGTATTATGTTAGATGCCTAAAGCAACATGCTTATCCCTCTTTGACTGGCTAGTAGTTATGAGTGAAACCATTATGTCGTATGTTGTTCTTGTTTCTTGTTCTATGTGTAGGTATCCGAGCGTAACGACGGAAGGATTGTGATTTGCCAAGGCAAGAGCGAGAGGCCACCACTACTACAGCAAAAATGATGGCGTTGGACTCTAGGTAGGTTGATCTACCATGTCCTTTGTTTATTCGATAACTAGGAAGCAACACTCTAGCATGTCCCTTTGTTTCTAGACCCACTCTAGGGCTAGAGGGATCGTCTCTGTCCGCAAAGAGGATTTACCTGGATAACACCGAGCGAGGAGATGTCCAGGACCTCCATTTCATCCTGGATGTACTTATGTAAAAAATTACAGTACTTGAGTACCAAATGTCTCTCAAAATCCTTGATACCCAGCTTCATGCGAAGGGCATGAAAACCATTTGTGAACTCTGGCACATATTGGTCCCTTCCCTACCACAGCGTGGTCCACTTTATGTATTTATATTCATAGCTCTTGACAGGGTAATATTTTTCCTTGATGGCATCTTGGAAATAATTCCAAGTGGGTGTGGCTTAAAACAATGAGGATTCCCTGTCGTCCTTTTTCTCATAGTAGGTTTCCCATCAGTACTTGACATGGGGGGTAGTTTTGAGGAGTATAAAAGTAATATTTTCTCGATTGGAAAAGTCATGAATTGAAAAATATCCTTCTAATAGATTTAACCATATATCTACAATGTCTTCATCTATCTAGCCTTCAAATATGGGAATTTCAAAGTTAACTTGTACCTTAAAAGAAGTGTCACCTCCATAGTGGCTGCAGGATGAAGGTGTGTCATCAGTGGGTAGCCGTTGAAGGATCTGGGCAAAGTTATCCATCATTCCGTTCCTTTGTTTCTCGAGGACCTCCTCGAGAAATATCTTGAAATGATCTCCTCCTCCCTCATCTTTCGTTTCTTCCACCATGGGAGGTTATCTGGGTTTTCGTGGTTAGTCTTGCAAAGGTTCAATCAATTCAGTCCCTAACTCCTTGTATCCTGACGTCGTTGGGAACATGCAAAGAAAAAAAGAGAAAGAGCATACCGCTTTGATACCACTAATCCATAATTATTTTGGAATGCAATAAAATATAGATATAAACATCAACATAGAGATGCAGCAGAAATAAAACTTAATTTCATTAATATCGAAGAACTGAAATATGCTTAGATAATGAATGGAAACAAACTAGCTCGATCTATAGTATCTTATCTTTGAGAAGAGATGTTGCAGCTACATGCCTCTAAACTAGATTAAAATGGGTCTCAAAGGCCTATTTACTATTGAGAAATATTGGAAAACCATAAACATCCAAAACCTAACCCTAGGAGATGAATCTCCAAATCCGTGGGCCTCGTTGGGGTAAATTGGTACTTCAACTTCCCAAGGTCGTAACTTTGGCATACAATCTTCGTTTGACATGAACAATACCTCGTTAGAAATATTTATTCGAGGACTAAAAATTTTGACTGTAACCAACAATAAAATCCCCATTTTTTCCCATTTTCCAAAAAAAACATCGTTCAGAGCCTCAAAAGGGCTCTGGATGTTCAGGACCGGAAAAACTGCCAAAAATAGTAAATTGTGCTACAATTAAGGAAACTGAAAAACTGAAAGAAAAAATGATGGGGGCCAAGTGGAATAGGTGGGTGGCTACCAATATCCACCTAGTTCAGTCCCCCCCCCCAGGAAGCAATGTTCCCCATTGTGTTGAGTGCCTCCATGAGATGGGGAAACTTCTACTGAACTTGGTCCCTAGTGAGCCAATTTCCTTGGTGTAGGACTTGGACAACTTTGAAAACTCGATACAGTTGTATCTTCTACTGGAGATTGTTCTTGATCTATGTGTCCATGGTCCGATCATTTTTGTATTGTTCCATGTAGTTGGGGTTTAGCTCTATTTATGCGAGTTGTTCTGCAATGTTGAATGTGTCAAATAATGGTGGAAAGTATGGCCGAAGGTGGTCCACATTGAACACTAGGTTCAGGCCAAGGAATGGAGGAATGTTGAGCTCAAATGAATTATCTCCCACAACCTTGGTGATGGTGTAAGGCCCATATCGGAGTGGTCTATGCTTCCAATAGGCTTCGGTAAGGTATTCTTCCCGCAAATGCAACCAAACTTTGTCACCCACTTGAAACTTGTGTGGAAACCTGATGTTGATCATGTCATTGCTTGTACATGGCATTGTCTCTGTCCAATATGTCATGGACCTGCTAATGTATGTGTTGAATGCACTCAATGAATTTGTTTGCCCTATTAGCTTTGGACTATACATGAGTTGAATCTTCCTGAGTAGCTGCAAATGGTATGGCCACATCAATGGGACATAGTGGATGGAATCCTAACCCCACCTGAAAGGGGTTGTGTCTAGTGAAGCTATGGATATTTTTGTTGTCATTGTGATGTACATGGGGGAGGATTTCATCCCATGTGCATGGATGCTTCGATTTGTACATGCACAGAGTGTGTATATTCATCCTGTTGACGACCTTTGTTTGGCCATCATTTTGGGGGTGGAAAGTGTGGACTTAGTGAGCTTGGTATCCAACATCGACCAGAGACTTGACCAAAATGTACTTAGGAAATTGCTATCCCAGTCTAAGATAATGGACTGTGGGATCCAAAAGTGTACCCACACTTGTTCAAAGAAGAGCTTCACAGTGGCTTCTGTCCTGATACTCTTTTTGCAAGCTGCTAGGATGGAAATCTTAGATAATATGTCAATGACCACGAAAATGTAGTCATTTCCATTCTTATTAGAAGGAAGGCCTGACATGTAATCTATGGAGATGGATTCCCAAGGTTGACCAGGAGTAGGTAGAGGAGTATAGAGGCCTTGATTCTTGATGGTCGGTTTGTCAATGGCACATGAAGTGCAGGATCTCGTGTACTTCCCATCATCTTGTTGAAGTTTAGGCCAATAAAATACTTCTACAACATTGCCACTTTTTCTCTACTCTGTAATTTCCAGCAACCCAACTATAGTGCTCCTCCCAGATCATCTTGGCACACTTGCATGAAGGAACACAAAGGTGTCCTAGGTGGCATAACAATGCATCCTGGAGGTCAAAATTTGGAACTTTTTTGCCTTCCAGGAGTTACTGGTATGTGTTTTTGAATTCAGGATCACTCTTGTAAACATGCGTCCATTCTAAAGTCTCTTGTCCAGAAGGATCGAGAACGGTGGTTAGTGCCATGACTAGTGGTCGACTAAGGCAGTCTGCAACATTGTTGGTGCTACCCTTCTTGTACTTAATGTTCAAATGGAACTGTTGCAGGTACGTGGACCATTTCTGATGGTGATCGTTATGCAACTTCCCTTGTGTTTGTATAAACTCTAGGGGTTGTTGGTCTGTGTGGATGACCATTTCCTTCCCCAAAATGTGATGTTTCTATTATGAAACGAGCTCCAAAAATAGAACAAAAGAGAGATCAACACCTTAGAAATAAGCCACTTCGAGGGGGAAACCTCCTTTACATTACATAAATGAGCAATTCTTGGATGATTCAAATGAAAAAACCTCCTTTCTATATATAGGAGTCCATGGGGTCACAATATAATCCTAGTTGACCTAAAAATAATAATGTAAGGGCACAATAATAACAATATGGGGCTTACAGGTGTACAACAATAAAAATAATGGGGCTACACTAACAAAAATAAGGGACTACACTAGTAATATAGGGACCTAACATGCCCCTCTCCTTCAAAAAAGTGTTGTCCTCAATGCTTGATTATTTCTTGATGCTTCTGTATAAAAGTCTCATCCTCCCATGTGGAATCTTCAATGGGTAAGTTCTTCCACTTGGTGAGATACTCTGAAATTGATCTATTTCGTAGTTGGGGAGTTCTTGTTTCTATGACTTCTTCAAAACTTCTTTCATTGCGATTTTGATCTTCTTGTTTTTTCATTCGATTATGCACCAAATTTAGGTTATCCTTTGAGAGTTGGAGAACTTGTTGTTGATGCTCGATGTGATCTTCCACTAATTTATCATCCATATTAGCTTTCATTTGATCCTTGAAACTGTCCATCTTAGCCTCCATTTATGCTTTTAAACCATCTATGTCATCTTCGGTTTCTCTTCGTAAGATCGAAATTTGTTGCACTTGGTACCGTAATTTTGATTTATCATACTGCAATTCTTCCTCTTCATGCATCATAGTATAGATTTATGATGGCTTCATGGGTGTAGAATTATTTTTGGGAGGCATTATATGAATCAATACTGATATATATGCTTCAATATGCCCTTGGAATCACTTCACACTAATTTTTCAAACAAATGTTATGCAAACTTGTTTAAAAATACACACCGTTTTCTTGCTTTTGAGGAGCTCAATATTGAAATTGATGTATCTCTGTGATTTCGAATCTTCAAAATCTGAAATTCAGCCCTGTAGTAGTGTATATTCCCAAATGGGGAATGTAGCAATGCAAGACAGTTATGCAGAGAAATAATGTTGATAATATAAAATAAAGCAGGAGGCCAATAAGGAGACCTTATAAATGTGTTTACAGTAGCAAAATAGATGTACAATGAGGCCCATAAAATGTACACCAGAAAATAGAATTCTCCAATGAAAGAAAATCCTCAAAAAGAGGTGTTGCAACCATGTATTAAGACTGAAAAGAGCTTGACAACGTTATTTTATTGGTTGCAAACAGCTGTTGATTACACTTCAGATCTAGAGAAAACAAATGCATGAAAATTTAGATCTATGACAGCTCCATACACTATATTGGCTCTTCTTCAGAATCCCCTTGGGGTTTTTAGCATTACACCATGTAAAATGAGTAGATTTGAGTTTTAAGGCTGCAAATATGTAGAAATATTCAGATCTGGAATTGGATCTGATTTGATATGAAACAAGAAAATGATCCCTACAATGGATCTCCAAAGTGAAGGGAATATCCCCAACACTTGAAAACCAAATCTCCAGATGGTATGCCAAAAGACCCTGCAACAACACCTACAGGAAAAATGTAGATCTGGAAGTAAAATTGCGTTGTAGGGTTTAGAACATAGTTGGCCACATGCCAAGATCTGAAAATGACGCTCCAATGATCCAATACTCTCTTGACAATGGGATAGAATCCTTCCCCACTGAAAAGGAGCGCTAGAATGGTCTATATATGAGTAGATATAGCCTCCAATTGCTGCAGATTTCAAATACATCCAAACCCTCAATAGGATTGTAGTTGGAAGAAGAAGCTTGGCCTTCAGCCATATAGTGGACAAGAAAATGCAAACTCTTTCAAGGGCCTCTCAAGGAAAGAGGTGGGATTCCCAATCAGAAACACCTAGTGCTAAACAACACTATTCTCAACTAAATAGCAAGAGAATGAGATATGCCTAAACAGACAATATACTCAGAAAATACAATACTATCAATAACCTTCTCATGTTGCCACCCTCTTCCTTTTATAAGTTAATAGCTTGTAAACCATAAACCACCTTCAATGAAATAGCTCCCTTCACACAAGCCATCTCCATCTAAAACTGCATTGTGCCTCATTGATGGCCACTCCTCCAAGACAACGTTGTAGATTTGGTCATGGTTGACCCGGTCAAAATATTCAGCCCCTTTCACACCTAAGGGTGCTTGCTTACGTAGCCAAGATTTAACATTTTTCACATTTGACATTGATTTATTCACTGTTTAGGATTATTATGAACCTCCTTTACATTTTTATTCTTGAAACATAAAAATAAAACAAAAATGAATATTCCCATTAGCTTAGGACTAATTGGGAATATTACAGTCCTCCCCTCCCAAATGTTGCTTGTCCTCAAGAAACTGATAAGGTGAGTGCTGCAACTCTTCTCCTCCTCCATTGGTGACACCATCATGTGATAAGCTTCCTCCATAAGCTAAGTGTTCACCAATCCAGCCCTCCATGAATTGTTCCTCCAAAGTTCTCATGAGATGTAGATATTCCATCCCACAAGGAGACAATAACTCAAATGAAACAAACATGGCTTGCCCAATGTCCTCCCTGAAACATGTAGCATAAGATACATGGAGAACCTCCATCCCATAGGGCACATACATACCTCCCATCCTCCCTCCATACATTACCGTAAAAATTACAAGTACATCATCAATGTATGGGAGTAAAACTATGTACAAACAAACAGAAATTTGTGCATATGGAGGTGGGTCATAGTCCCACATGTGGAACCAGTGTAGTGCATCTCCTGCCTACATCAGATATAGATGTGGTAATTGGTTTTCCCACCACTTAATTGCTGCCCAAGTTATCTCACTATGGCTAAAAGTGTGAGATATATTTGGTGCTTTAGCAAAGCACCCATCATGATGAAAAATCTCCCTTTGTCCACTAAGGGAGTGGCAAAGTTTAGAAATTTTTGTGGCCCAATGTTGGCCATGAAGTTTACAAGATATAATACTCCTCCTTGGAGTCATGGCCTACATAAACATGGTGAACTAATGCATACAATCAGAAAATAAAACATGTTTTACATGAGCATGTTCTTTACCAACAATCCTCCTCATACAAGTGGAGTGGTGTATAGACCTATCTCCACTCTCAAAAGAAAGAAGAGATGGCTGGAATAACTCTTTCATAGATTCATGTTGCTGTCCCAACTCCACATGGTTCATGCATTCTTGAAAATGCTGATGTAGATCTCCTTTCAAGCCTTCCCAATCAAAGCTCCTCATGATGATGATGTAGATCTCATGGAACATATGTGGCTGAAACATAACTCTTCAGAAAATATTTGTAGCAAATTCTCCTCGAGCTTGGAGGCTCTAGACAAGAAGATCCTACCATGATTATAGATGAAACCTCCTTGGACTAAATATCCCTCTTCATGCAGTTGGTCATCAAGTATCATACAAGTGTGAAGATCCTTGGAATAATCCACCAACAGTTGGGATTTCCAATATGGATCTAAACTGCTCAACAATGACAACGTTGATGATGTATCAACAAAAATTTCTGTCATGTTGTTTCTCTCCTCCTTGAAATCTCCCATGCCAAAGGTATGTGTTGGAAGGCCATTATTTTCCTTCCACAGTGCAGAATCAGAAATGAGAGTGGGTGATGATGATAAGGGAAGAAGATCTCCCTCCTCCTTGAGCCTACCCAAGCCTCCCGACACTGTATCATTGTCTTCCAATGCTCCCATCCCTCTTGGATCTGAATTTGGAGCATCAGGTTGTGAGACATCTCCCACCAAAATTGAATCAGGTGGCCTCCCAGGTGGTTTTCCACTAGAAAAAAGTGTCCCATGCAGCAACCTCATGAGCATGATAGATGGGACTGTAAGGTCCTTGCTTCCACTATGCAAATCCATCTCTAATATTTGTGTGGAAGTGGTATGTATGCATGCCTTTGATCATTTTAGTTTCACCACTCTTGTTGTCCACCCATTCCATTTGTAAAGCCTCCCAATCAGTGGTGACTTTTCCCAATGTAATCAGCCTTTGAACACCCAAAATCACATTGGTTCAAGGTATGTCAACCACAAAGAAGTTATCAACCAAAGTATAAGTTCCCATGGTGACTAAAAGTGATGGGACATAATGCATGCATTGCATTTTTCTATCTCTTGGGACCAAAACAGATAATCCCTCAAAATTATCAGTGGGTATTTCCCTCCTTTGCACTAGATGGGCATCAATGAAATTGTGTGTTGCCCCACTATCAATCAAACAGAGACCCTCTGATTCAAGATGGAACCTTGAAATCTTAAGGTCAAGTACTTAGGTACTCCTCTCAAAGATTCAAGAGCCCCTCCAATAGGAGCAAATGCTCCATCCCCATCTCCTGAAGGTGTTGGCTCTCCTCCTATAGTGTCAGCATCGTGACCTCTTATTTGTTCATCTTATTCTTCCTCCTCAACATCTGAGAAGACCTATATGTAATGTGCTTTTCCAGCAGCACATCTATGTCCAGGTGCCCATTATTCTTGGCAAGTGAAGCATAGCTTCCTTTTTCATATATTTCTCCAGACTTCATCATCAAGAGGCTTCTTGTATGAGCTCTCCTTTAAACGAGCAACTGTTTCTTCCTTTCCCTTTGAAGGAAAAGATGGCTTATGCTGAAAATTTTCCTTTGCTTTTGGCAAGGCATCTTGAAGGTCTCTATCCCTTTCAATAGAATAATGCAGGGTAGTGGGCTTGGTAGATTTAACCAACCCATGAAGAGGTTCATCTAAGCCATCAATGAACATGTACACCCTTCTTGCTGCAGACAAATTAGGAACCATAACATATAATCTTAAAAATTGAGAAATTTAAGACTATGTATTACCTGATTGTTTCAACTTTGCAAGGCTCATGAATGGTGCCTCTGGATCTCTTCTATCAAATATTTCCACCAGCCTTCTAGTGAAGTCTGAATAAGTAGTCACATTGGAATGACCCAATGTAGACAAGCCATGGAACCACCAATCATGTGCTTCACCTTCAAAGTGCAGTGCTGCAATCTTGATAGCCTCCATCTCTAGAACCTTGTTCAACTGAAAGTAGATGTCAAGTTTTTCTACCCATGATTTGGTAGAACACTTGGATGACCCATCAAAATTGGGTAAAAATAATCTGCCCATAGTGTGGTGTCGATCATTATTCTGAGTGAATCCACCATCTCTATGATGATGCCTTAGTCTTCTTTTGTCCTTGAGGTGACAAAACTCCTGAAAACTCAAGTGATCGTTGAATCTCTTATTTTGAGACTCATATTCTTCAAAATAGTCTTGAAGGGATTATTTCTCTTGAAACCCTTCTTTTCCCACAACCAAAAAGGTAGGCATGGTGGAGCATTAGGAAACTTGTGGTTGATGCACTGGTTGATCATTCCAGTGGTGAGACATGCCAGAGCTTTCTCCAAGATGAAATCTCTTAGGATATTCTTTGATTCTATCCAATCTCATCTCTTTTATCTCTCTAGCAAGATCTTTCATGGCTCTCAAAATGATCTTAGCAAAGTCCTTTCCTTCTTCTTCACTTCCAGATGCAAGGGCTTTACCCTTGTCTTCATTGTCATTGGTGTAATCAAATTTCTTTTGTCTTCTCTTTAGATACCTCTTCTCTTTTTCAGTAAGAGGTTCTTCTTCTTCTGAAGACATAATAGCTTCTTAGAAAGCATAGGTTGTGCCAAGATGATGCTCTGATGCCACTGCAATATTCCCAAATGGGGAATGCAGCAATACAAGACAGTTATGCAGAGAAATAACGTTGATCATCTAAAACAAAGAAGAATGCCAATAAGGAGACCTTATAAATGTGTTTACAACAACAAAATAGATGTACAATGAGGCCCATAAGATGTACAACAGAAAATAGAAGTCTCTAATGAAAGAAAATCCTCAAAAAGAGGTGCTGCAACCATGTATTAAGATTGAAAAGAGCTTGACAACATTATTTTATTGGCTGCAAACAACTATTGATTACACTTCAGATCTAGAGCAAAAAAATGCATGAAAATTTAGATCTATGACATATCCATACACTATATTGGCTCTTCTTCAGAATCCCCTTGGGGTTTTTAGCATTACACCATGTACAATGAGTAGATATGAGTTTTAAGGCTACAGATCTGTAGAAATATTCATATCTGGAATTGGATCTGATCTAATATGAAACAAGAAAATGATCCCTCCAATGGATCTCCAAAGTGAAGGGCAGATCACCAACACTTGAAAACCAACTCTCCAAATGGTATACCAAAAGACCCTGCAACATCACCTACAGGAAAAACGTAGATCTGGAACTAAAAATTCATTGTATGGTTTAGAACATAGTTGGCCACATTCCAAGATCTGAAAAATGATGCTCCAATGATCCAATACTTTCTTGCCAATGGGATATAAGCCTTCCCCACTAAAAAAGGAGCACTATAATGGTCTAGATCTGAGTAGATCTAACCTCCACTTGCTGTAACTTTTAAAGAAAACCAAACCCTCAACAGGATCTGCGTTGTAGTTGGAAGAAGAATCTTGGCCTTTAGCCAAATAGTGGATAAGACAATGCAAACTCTTCCAAGAGGAATCTTAAGAAAAGAGGTGGGATTCCCGATCAGGAACACCCAATGCTAAACAACACTATTCTCAGCTAAAAAACAAGAAAATGAGATATGTCTAAACATAAAATATATTCAGAAAATACAATACTATCAAGAACCTTCTCATGCAGCCATCCTCTTCTTTTATAAGTTAAGAGCTTGTAAACCCTAAACCACCTTTAATGAAATAGCTTCTTTCACACAAGCCATCTCCATCTAAAACTGTGTTTTGCCTCATTGATGGCCACTCCTCCAAGACAACACTGTATATTTGGTCATGGTTGACCCGGTCAAAATATTCAGCCCCTTTCACACCTAAGGGTGCTTGCTTACATAGCCAAGATTTAACCTTTTTCACATTTGGCATTGATTTATTCACTGTTTAGGAATATTATGAACCTCCTTTACATTTTTATTCTTGAAACAGAAAAATAAAAAAAAAATGAATATTCCGATTAGCTTAGGACAAATTGGGAATATTACAAGTAGCCCTCTGAATCTTCTTTCAAATTCCACAGTTCTGACCTGATTTGGATTCTTCAAGGAAAAGTTATGCCCAATCTCCCATAATGACCTAATTATGGACTAGTTCAGTAAAGTGAACTTGTACGACATGCCACGTGTCATTTTTTCCTCCTTCGGCTCTGAAATTGATACAAAGGAAACAATAGTCCGTATTATTGCGACCAATTTTTACATAATTCCAATCCGATGCTCAGAGAGAGAGAGTTATGGTTATTTTCCCACAGTCACCTCATTGAGATGAAATTCGGGAGCCTGAAAAAACCCTAACTTCCACAAATCATATCTACTAAAATATTTTGAACCTAGATCTAAAAGTTTTACATGAAGTTCCTTAGGATTTCAGCTTCTTGTGGTAAAAATTTCATCTTTGGAACCTTCGTAGAAAAAGAGTTATAGAAACAAATTCAACGATGACCTGTTTGGAGCAGCGAAACCCTAGAATCCAAAGCTCTGATACAAAATGTTATGAAACTAGCTCCAAAAATAGAATAAAAGAGATATCAATGCCTTATAAATAAGCCACTTCGAGGGGGAAACCTCCTTTACATTACATAAATGAACGATTCTTGGATGATTCAAATGAAAAAACCTCCTTTCTATATACAGGAGTCCATGGGGTCACAATATAATCCTAGCCGACCTAACAATAATAATGTAAGGGCACAATAATAATAATATGGGGCTTACAGGGGCACAACAATAACAATAAGGGGGCTACACTAACAAAAATAAGGGACTACACTAGTAATATAGGGACCTAACAGTTTCCATTGTCGGTAGGCCTACACAATGGAATAAAAATCTTTGTCATAGGTGTGATACTTTCAGACGTTGTCTGAAAGTGTCTCACTGTGATATGCCATTGGATGCCCCTCTTGAGTAAGAACTGCACCAATAGCATAGTCAAAGGAATCTGTCTCAATCTTAAATTGTTGTTGTAGGTCTGGTAAATTGAGCACTGGTGTAGAGCAGAGGTGATGCTTCAACTCAGTGAATGCCTTCTATTGGGATTCATACCAAAATAACTTTTATTTCGCTAACACAAACCATAATGAATCAAAATAAAGGCTAAGTGATATGAGAGAACCCTAACACGATCCTGTAGTAGAAGTTGGTAGGAACCAGAAAGTTGCAGATCTCTATTTGATTAGTTGGTGCTTGCCAATCCAAAATGACTTGTATCTTGGCTAATTCACATGCACACCTCACTCATCAATGATGTAACCTAGATATTGAAATTGGGTCATACCAAAAGAGAATTTATCCAAGCTAGCACACAACTTGTGTTTTCGTAGTGTTTGGAGGACCTGTCAAATGTGGTGGAGGTGCTCTTCCCAACTGTGGATGAAGATCAGGATGTAATCCAAATACACAACCATGAATTAGTTGGTAAAGGTTTGCAAGATGTCATCCATCAACTTCATGAAGGTTGCGGTGGCGTTCGTTAACCCAAAAGGCATATCCAGCCATTGGAAAATTCCATCCTTGGATTTGAAGTTTGTCTTCCATACATCAGAGGGTTCGATTGGTACTTGGTGATAACCAGAATTCAGTTCAATATTGCTGAAATACTTGGACCGCTTGAGCTAGTCCAAAAGGTCATCAATTTGTGGGATCAGATACCTATTCTGGACAGTGATCTTGTTCAATTCCTGATAGTCAATACAGAGTCTCCAGGTCTCTTCCTTCTTCTGTACCAATAAGATCGTGCTCCCACAAGGTGATGAAATTTTCCTGATGTTCCCTTTCTGCAATAGCTCCTGAATCTACCTCTTGATTTCATCGTTCTCCATAATAGAGCGTGATAGATTGCTCCATAGTGTTGCAGTGCACCCGGGGTCAGATCAATGGAGTGCTTGACTTGAAAATTTAGAAGTACCCTTGTGGGTGAAGTGAATGTGTCCTTGTACTCCTCCACGAACTTTTCCATCTGTTACTACCATGCAGAGGAGTATTTTCTGGAGGTCATGGCCACAATCTTCTTATTTCCTTGAGGGAAAATCATAAAAAAAAAAAAAAATCCTAGACTGGGAAATGATATTATTGCATTACTTCGCAGTGATCAAAGAGATCGTAGTAGGCGGTGCTACCTCCCATATCACGTACAACTTATTGCCCAAAGTAATAAAAATAGTGTGAGGCCTAGACTCATAAACAACATGTCACTTCCAAAAATATGGTTGGACTAATAATACAACACAAACTTCAAAGGAGAAACATCACATAGTCCCTCATATGTAAAGGGATTGATGTTATAGGGGAGGCGACATTAATGGCTGATGCGGAGATCTTGTCCTTGGTGAAGCCACCCGATGGTGTATGGTTGTGGTTTCTTTGTGGTAGGTAGGCCCAGTTGCTTCATGCCCTCTGCTAAAATGAGGTTATTTTGGCTCCCACTATAGAGAATGAACTAACATGGATAACCCTTCAACCACATCTGTGAGTGGAAGAGGTGCTCCCCCTCCTCTAGATCTTCAGGCTCATCCTTATGGATATTTTTGGTGGCAACGGTGGCACTGAGCTCCACATCCCTTTATCATTCCCCTTTTCCATTTCTAACTCAGAGTCAAAACATGCATATGATTCAGAATCCTTCAGCTTGGCCACCAAGGACTACGTGGCTTGACACTCACTCGTGTTGTGGGTGGGGATATTATGGAACTCACACCACTTTCTCGTGTCCTTATTTGTCTTCATGGTGTTGTTATTTTCTTGTGGCTTCGACAGGTTGTCCTGGGTCACCCCGCCTTGGCTCTTCCCTTCCTTCTGCGGTTTGGGGCATCTTTTCCTTGCTTTGGATTCATAGATACAAAGTCTCACTTCTTCTATTTAAACTTGTGCTCGATCTTGATAGCATACCAATAGGGGGTATCGAGCAAGGAGATGTCCAGGAAATCCAATTCTTCCTGAATGTACTTATGCAAATAATGACAGTACTTGAGTACCAAATGTTTCTTAGAATCCTTGATACCTAGCTTCATGCGAATGGCATGAAAACCATTTGTGAACTCTGGCACTTCGTGGTCCTTTCCCTACGGGAGTGTGGTCCACTTTATGTATTTATCTTCATAGCTCTTGAAAGGGTAATATTGTTCCTTGATGGCGTCTCAGAAATAATTCCAAATGGATGTGGCCGAAAACAGTGAGGATTCCCTCTCATCCTTTTGCTCACAGTAGGTTTCCCTCTAGTCCTTGACATGGGGGGCGACTTTGAGGAGTGCAAAGTAATATTTTACCGATTTGAAAAGTCATGAAATAAAAAATATCCTTCCAACAGATTTAACCATCTATCTATAGTGTATGCATCTATCTTCCCTTCAAATATGGGAATGTCAAAGTTAATTTGTACCTTAAAAGGAGTGGTGCCTCCAGAGTGGTTTCTGGATGAAGGTGTGTCGCCGATGGGTAGCCGTCGAAGGATCTGGGAAAATTTATCCATCATTACATTCCTTTGTTTTGCAAGGGCCTCCTCAAGCAATATTTTGAAAGGATATCCTCCTCCCCCATATTTCCATTCTTCCACCATGGAAGGCCATCGAGGTTTGCGAGGTTGATCTTGAAAAGGTTCAACCAGTTCAATCACTAACTCCTTGTACCCTAACCTCGTTGGGGACATGCAAAGAAAGAGAAAACCTCTCTGATGCCACTGATCTAGAATTATGCAGGAATGCAATAAAATACAGATATAAAAATAAACACAAATATTCAACTTAAATAAAACATCATTTCATTAATATCGAAGAATTGAAATATGCTTATATACATAATGGAAACAAACTAGCTCGAGCGATGATATCTTATCTATGAGAAGAGATGTGGTGGATACATGCCTCTAAATTGTGTTACAATGAGGCTAAAATGCCTATTTATTATTGAGAAACAATGGAAAACCATAAAAATCCAAAAACCTAACCCTAGGAGATGAATCACCAAAATTGTGGGCCCCTTTGGGGTAAATTGGTACATAAACATCTCGGGGTCGTAACTTTGGCATATGATCTTCGTTTAACATGCACAATGCCTCGTTAGAAATATCTATCTGAGGAATGAAACTTTTGACTTCAAAACATCATTTAGATATTTATGTTTGATTTTTTTCCAAAAAAAACATCGTTTAGGGCCTCAAAATGGCTACGGAAGTTAAGGACCCAAAAAACTACCAAAAGTATTAAATTGCGCTACAATTAAGGAAAATGAAAAATTGAACATAAAAATGGTGGGGGTCCAAGTGGAATAGACAAGTGGCTACCAATATCCACTGGATCAGTACTCCCCCCTTAGGAATAAATGGCCCCCATTGCGTTGAGTGCCTCCATGAGATGGGGAAACTTTTGCTGAACTTGGTCCTCGGTGATCCACCCGCCTTAATGCAGGAGTTGGCCAGCTTTGACAACCCGATATAGTTGTATCCTCTATTGGCAAGTGTTATAGATCTTTGTGTCAATGATCTAATCAATTTGAGTCTGTTACATGCAGTAAGGGTTTATCTCTATTGATGTGAGTTGTTCTACAATGTCAGATGTGTCTAGTAATGGTGGAAAGTATGGTCAAAGGCATTCCACATTGAACACTGGTTGTAGGCCAAGGAATGGGGGAATTATAAGCTCAAAATAATTATCTCACATAGCCTTGGTTATGGTGTAAGGCCCATATTGGAGTGGTCTGAGCTTTCGATAGGTTTCGCTAAGGAATTTTTTCTACAAATGCAACCAAACTTTATCGCCCACTTGAAACTTGTGTGGAACTCGATGTTGATCAAGTCGTTGTTTGTGCTTGGAATTGGATCTATGAAATATGTCATGGACCTACTAGAGGATGTGTTGAATGCACTCAATGAAGTTGTTAGCCCTATCACCTTTAGACTGGAAATGAACCAAATGTTCTTGAGTAGCTGCAAATGGTATGTCCACATCAATGGGACATAGTGGCTAGAATCCTAACCCCCCCTGAAAGGGGTTGTGGTCACTTGAGCTATGGAGAGCATTGTTGTCATTGTGTTGGACATAGGGGAGGCTTTCATCCCATGTGTGTGGATTATTCAAGTTGTACATGTGCAGAATGTGTATGATCATCCCGTTGATGACCTTTTCCTGGCCATTAGTTTGGGGGTGGAAAGTTGTGGAATTAGTGAGCTTGGTATCCAACATCGACTAGAGAATTGACCAGAATGTACTTAGGAACCTGTTGTCCTAGTGTGATATAATGGAATATGGGATCCCAAAGTGTACCCACACTCATTCAAATAATATCTTCGCAATGGATTTCGTTGTGATACTCGTCTTGCATGCTGCCAAAATGTCCATCTTAGAGAATTTTTTTATGACCTCGAAAACGCAATCATTGTCATGCTTAGTAGAAGGAAGGCCCAACATGTAATCCATGAAGATGGATTCCCAAGGTCAAATAGGAGTAGGCAAAGGATTATATATGCCTTGCTTCTTGATGTTCGGTTTGGCAATGGTGTAGGAAGTGCGGGATCTGATGTACTTCCCAACATCCTCTCGAAGGTTTGGCCAGTAAAAATACTTCTGCAGCACTGCCACTATTTTATCTACCCCGAAATTTCTACTAACCCAAATGTAGTGCACCTCCAAGATCATCTTGGCACACTCACTTAAAGGAACACAAAGGTGTCCCAAGTGGCATAACAGTGCATCCTGGAGGTGAAAATTTGGAACTTTCTTGCCTTCCAGGAATGCCTGACAGGTGTTGTTGAATTCAAGATCGCTCTTGTAAAGATGCGTCATTTCCAAATTTTGTTGTCCACAAGAGTCGAACATGGTGGTTAGTTCCATGATCGGCAGTTGGCTAAGGTAGTTTGCAAAATTTTTGGTGCTTCCCTTCTTGTACTTAATGTTCAAATGGAACTATTACAGGTATGCGGACTATTTCTGGTCGCGATCATTTTTCAACTTCCCTTGTGTCTAGATAAACTGTAGGGGTTGGTGGTTTGTGTGGATAACCATTTCCTTCCCCAGAATGTAATGCTTCCATTATTGGCAGGCCTTCACAATGGAATACATTTCTTTGTCATAGGTGGGATACTTTCGGATGGTGTCTAAAAGTTTTTCACTTTGATATGCCACTAGATGCCCATGTTGAGTAAGAACTACACTAATAGCATAGTCGAAGGCATCTATCTCAATATTAAATGGTTGTTGCAGGTATGGTAATGCTAGCATTGGTGTAGAGAAAAGGCGATGCTTCAACTTGGTGAATGCCTTCTATGGGATTTGTAACAAAATAATTTTTTTTTCGCTCCTCTCTTGGTGACTTGACCTAAAGGCCAAGTTATATGAATAACCCCAACACAAACCTGCAGTAGAAGTTGGTAAGACCCAAAAATATGTGGAGCTATGGTAGAGTGGTTGGGGTTGGCTAATCTCGAACGACTTGTATGTTGGATGGGTCCACATGCACACCTCGCTCATCAATGATGTACCCCCTATATTGAACCTGGTTAATACCAAAAATGATCCCATGGAACTCACACCACTTTCCTGTGTCCTTCTTTGTCTTTGTGGTGTTTTTCTTTTCTTGTGGATTTGACGAGTTTTCCAGGGTTACCCTGCCCTAGCTCTGCCCTTTTTTCTGCGGTTTGGGGCACATTTTCCTTGATTTGGATTCATATATACAAATTATTTCCTCTTCTATTTAGACTTATGCTCGATCTTGACAACATACCTAGAGCGGGCACCGAGCGAGGAAATTTCCAAGAACTCCATTTCATCCTGGATGTGCTTATGTAAACAACAACAATAATTGAGTACCAAATGCCACTCCGAATCCTTGACACACAATTTCATGCGAAGGGCATGAAACTTCATTTGTGAACTCTGTCACATCTTGGTCCCTTCATTGCCACAATGTGGTCCACTTTATGCATTTATCTTCATAGCTCCTGACAGGGTAATATTTTTCCTTGATGGCATCTTGGAAATAATTCCAAGAAAATAGGTTTCCAATTAGTCCTTGACATGGGGGACGACTTTGAGGAGTGAAAAGGTAATGTTTTCCTGATTGGAAAATTCATGAACTGAAAATTATCCTCAAACATAATTAACCATCTATCTACGATGTTTGCATGTATCTGGCCTTCAAATATGGGAAGGTCAACGTTGACTTGTACCTTAAAAGGAGTGGTGCCTCAAGAGTGGATGGTGGATGAAGGTGCATCACCAGTGGGTAGTTATCGAAGGATCTAGGAAAATTTATCCATCATTGTGTTCCTTTGTTTCTTGAGGGCCTCCTTGAGAAATATTTTGAAAGTATATTTAGCTCCTTTGTCTTTCCTTTCTTCTACCATGAGAGGTCGTTGGGGTTTGTGACATTGATCTTGTAAAGGTTCAACCAGTTCGAGCCCTAATTCCTTGTACCCTGACCTCATTGGGGAAATTCAAAGAAAAATAGAGAAATATAAGACCACTCTGATACCACTAATCTAGACTTATGTAGGAATGCAATAAAATACAAAAACTTCATTTCATTAATATCGAAGAACTGAAATATTCTTACATATAGAATGGAAAAAAACTAACTCGGGCGATGGTAGCGTATCTCTGAGAAGAGATGTGGTAGCTACATGCCTCTGAACTATGTTACAATGAGTCTCAAAGGCCTATTTATTATTTAGAAACAATTAAAAACCCTAAAAATCCAAAAACCTAACCCTATGTGATGAATCACCAAAATTGTGGGCCCCGTTGGGGTAAATTGGTACATCAACTTCCCGGGGTCGTAACTTTGGTATACGATCTTTGTTTGACATGCACAATACCTCGTTAGAAATATTTATCATATGCCTACAAATTTCTACTAAAAAAATTATATGAAGCCTCATGTTAGCCCATTTTCCCAAAAAAAATGTCATTTAGGGCCTCAGAACATCTCTGGAAGTTTAGGACCCAAAAAAGTAAATTGTGCTACAATTAAGGAAACTGAAAAAATGAAAGAAACATGTTAATTTTTAGATTATTATATGCTATATCAATTATTTTATCCCAATTTGAAACTTCAAGTAGAAATATTTCCAATTACAATTATTTTTTCCATTCATCAACAGTAATTGAAGATAGAACAATAAATGCAATGACAAAGGAGACAACCTGCACATCAACAAGAACACCAGATTTGGTCAAAGGCTAGGGAAAAACCCACTATGGGGAAAAACCTTTGAAATTATTCTTCTATTATATTTTCATAAAATTTTCAGCAAAGAGTACAATGAGCCCAATAAAATATGATCATCAATATAACCCAACGACTTCAAAAACCTGTTTACAGTGGCTAAATATATTAGATACAATTTGATTCAAACTTCGGAAAAATTCTGAAATATTCGAATGATGGTCAACAGTATTCAAACCCTTAGCCACTACCACAAGTCAATATGCATGCATCTATAGGTTCATGGATGCTAGCATGCCCATATCAAGCCTGCGTCTAGAGGCGAAATCCACCAGATGTGTGCCTACGTCCAGAAAAGAAACCCTAACTTTTTTTCAAGCCTCGAACCTGTGATTTTAGACCTTTGTGTGGTTTTTTCTGTCGCCAATGTGTCAAACCAAATCAGATAAAAGAGAATAACATGCTTGATGTTGTGATGTCTAAATGAGCCTCTAGGTCATTTGTATTTATATGCTTCAAATGGGTGTCAGTGATGTCCATTTGATGTTAAGGCCGACCTGTCCAAAATGTGAATGTGAGTGAAGTCAACCTAATCCAATAACTATGAGTGGGTGAAAAATCAAAAACCAACTTCTTCTTATCTGACTGAGGTTATATTTAGGTCTATCTTGGTCCTCTCAAAAAGAGAAACTCAATTCCATCATCATCTCCATCAAGTGATTAGTACAAAGTGGAATTTGATCGTAGTTTCATAATTTTAACACTCCCTCTCAACTAAGGAGAATTACATCTGTAAAAATTGTCCATCGATCAATACGTCATCATTTCATCATGTGTACCAATATGATAAACTTTATCTACTGAAAATTTCTCGAATATAAAGAATAAGAATCATCGAGGAGCAAAAACTTCCACCCTCTATCCAATGGGCTACAACCCGAAACATTTGTCAGCAGGCTACTAACCGAAAATATGTCAGTGGGCTACTACCTGGAAATACCATCAAGTTACTAACTGGAAATTTCAACGGGCTACTACAAAGAAATTTCATCAAGCTACTACCTGGAATCTCAATGAGCGGGCTACTACCCGAAAATTTGACATGGGGAGTACAACTCAACCAATATCGGGCAATAAGTCATGTAGGGGAGATACTACTCAACCCATCCTATTGCTTGCTAATATTCCCAAAAATGACCCATAATATTCATGTGGTAGAACACCTGGATCATAATCTAGCCTCTAAGCCTCCTCAACCATTGGCCAAACGGAGAGGGATAATCCCAACAACCCCAATCTTGTGGGTATGATTCTAGTTGAGGTATACTCTACAAAGAACCTGATATGGTGAGTTACTACTCCAACCTTGTAGGTAACATATAGGGGAGACACCCTATTTTATAGAGTTCAAGTCAACCCCAGGAGCCCTCTATCTCACTTCCTCACCCTGGGAGCTCAGACAGGGGGGAAGTGTATGGCTCAATGCCCTCGATTAGTGGTGCTCCTTATCAAGAGGGGTCACATCCATTAGTCCAAGTTGCTCTATGAAGATCAAGAACTTTCCTTTTGGAAAATCCTTAGTGATAATATCTTCAATATGCTCATCTTTCGATATGTGATGGAGGTGAACGGATCCTCTCTATACCATATCATGAATGAAGTGATATAATATCTCTATGTTCTTGGACCTGTCTTGAAATACGGGATTCTTTGACAGAAGGATATTACTCTTTTTGTTGCAATATATCATTGTAGTGTCTTGGACCTGCTCAAATAGATCTCCAAAGAGCTTCCTCAACCAAATTTCTTCACAGCTAGCCATTCTAGCAGAAATATACTCTGCCTTGGCGGTACTCAATGCTACAAACTTGTGCTTCCTACTCATCCAATATATCATGGTGAATTCAATACTAAAAAATATTCTAGATGTAATCTTCCTATCAATAATATCTCCTACCCATTCAGCATCAATGTGTCCATGAAGTCGAACATCTTCGGTAGAGTATCTCAGACCAAGTGTAATTGTCCCCTGCAAATATCTCAATATGTGTTTGGCAGTGGTCCAATGTGCTTGGAGAGGCTTGGTCATGAATTTACTCAATTTTTTCACTGTGTAGCATATGTCTGGACGAGTGTTCACAAGGAACATCAGTGCCCCAATCAATTGTCTATACTCGGATGGATTTGCCAAATCGGGCTCTATAACTTCTCCACATAATTTCTTAAATTGTATTTCCATCGGTGTGGGTAGAAACTCACATTCAGTCATTCTGAATCTTTCCAACAGCTTCACAACATATTTTCCTTGTGAAACGAAAATATCACCAGGCCTTTATCACATCTTAAGGCCTAGAAAGTAGTGCATGAGTCCAAGGTCCTTCATTTCGAATTCAGAGGCTATATCCCTCTTACATTCCATTATCAGAGGCTCATTACCTACCAGGAATATATTGTCAACATATAAAACTAATATTAGTGGCATACATTGGACTACCTTGAAGTAGAGGTTGGGATCGACATTGCTTCTCGTGAATCCCAACTTCACCAAATAATTGTCTATGCAGACATACCATGCTCTTGGGTCTTGTTTCAAGCCATACATCCCTTATTCAATCTACAAACATGTCTCCTTCAATCCTCTACTTTAAATACCAGTGTTTGTTAAACATATACTTCTTCTTTTAGCATGACATGGATAAATGCACTCTTTACTTCCATTTGATGAAGGGTCCATCCTTGACTTGCGGCAAGGGAAACTATTGAAATAATGGCTTTATATCGAGCCATAGGTGAAAATATATCATCATAATACTCTCCCTCTTTCTGGGAGAATCCTCAAGCCACGAACCTCGCCTTATTTTCTTCAATGCTTCCATCAATTCCATGCTTAATCTTGAATATCCACTTCGAAGTTACCACATATTTCCCCTTCGGTCTCGAAAAAACATCCCAAACATCATTCTTCATAACAGATTCATATTTTTCATCCACAACATCTTTCTAGACTTTTTATTTTACGACTTCTTTGAATGTGGAAGGTTTGTCTTGAATCATAGTGCTCATGGATGGAATATATCCCTAGTACCTACATGGTTTATTCCTTTCTCTAAATGATATTTGAACGTGTACATGTATATCACCATCCTGAAGAGTTTCTTAGAGCCAAATTGGTCTCTTCCTAGTAGGAGGATTACTAGGGGGAGAATCTAAGGGATCCATGGAATCCATGGGATCATCAACAATATTGGTCTTAGATTCGAGTACAAATGAGCCATCCAAGATATTCATTTCATAATTCTTCTTGGGAGGAGGAAGTAGAGGAAGGTCTCTAGATTTTCCAAGTGTGACATCTTCATCAAATTTGACATCCCTGCTAATTTCAACCTTACTTTGACGAGGAATATATAGTCTAAATGATATAGAATTTTCATATTACCCAACAAATGTACCTTTTCATCTAGTAGCTTCCATCTTGTTCCTTTTCTCTTTCGGCACATGAAATTATATGGGGCAACCAAAGATATGGATATGACTCACATCAGTCTTAACACCTGTGAATTCTTATTCGAGTGTTTTTTTTCTAATTATTGATGAGGCACCCTATTTTGAACATATACGATAACATTTGTTGCTTCTCCCCAAAGAAACTTTGGTACCTTTTGACGATGGAACATGGCATGGGCGGCTTCTACAATGGACCTGTACTTTCTTTCTACAACTCCATTTTGTTTGGGAGTATATGGTGTAGTTTTCTCCTTATTTATGCCTTCATTTTCGTAAAAATAAATGAATTCAATTGAAATGTACTCTCCACCATTGTCGGAGCTGAATATTTTGATTTTCTTCCCTATTTTATTTTCGATCAAAGCTTTGAACTCCTTGAACTTTAAAATGATTCCTCCTTATACTTCAAATAATATATCCATGTATTTCTTGAAAAAGTTGGCAATGAAGGTTATATAGTAGAGATGGTACCAAGAGAATGTATGGGCATCGCAATACTCAATTTAGAGTGAATGAGATGGAGGATGTCATTTGTCTTGCGTTCACTAGAGGGGAATGGTCCCATTGTCATCTTTCCAATGGAACATCCTGGGCATACTCCATCATGTTGATATTGAACATTTGGAATCCCGGATACCAAGTTCTCCAATTTTGGAATCGCGTCATTATTAAGATGAGCTAACCTTCGGTGCCATAATTCACTTAGATTAATTATATTATGAACCAATGCCAATAGTGGCCTTCCAGTGACCCTATAGAGTCCTTCATATCTTATTCCAAAAGTGAATGCATCTTTCATATGAATTCTAACTCAGATTTGGAACATGAATCTGATTCAGAAGGCTTCAACTCGGCCACCAGGGACTGCTTGGCTCGACACTCACTCGTCTTATGAGTGGGGATCTTATGTAACTCACACCACTTTACCGTGTCCTTCTTTATCTTCGTGGTGTTTTTCTTGTGGCTTTGATGAGTTGTCTTAGGACACCCCTCCTTGGCTCTACCCTTTGTTTTGCAATTTGGGAGGGCCTTCGCCTTGCATTGGATTCACAGATCCAAAGTCTCACTTATTCTATTTAAAATTCTGCTCAATCTTGACATCATACCGATAGGTGGCACCAAGTGAGGGGATGTACAGGAATGCTATTTCTTCCAAGATGTACTTATGTAAATATTTTAGGTACTTGAGTACCAAATGCCGCTCATAATCCTTGATACTTAGCTTCATGCGAAGGGCATGAAAAATATTTCTCAACTCCGACACATATTTGTCCCTTCCCTACTGCAGTGTGGTCCACTTTATGTATTTATCTTCATAGCTCTCAATAGGGTAATATTTTTCCTTGATGGCGTATCAGAAACAATTTCAAGTGGGTGTGACTAAAAATAGTGAGGATTCTCTCTCATCGTTTTGCTCAAAGTATGTTTCTCACCAGTCCTTGACATGGGGGGAGGCTTTGAGGAGTGGTAAAGTAATCTTTTCCTGATTGGAAAATTCATGAACTGAAAAATATAATTCCAACATATTTAACCATCTATATACGAAATATGCATCTATCTGACCTTCAAATATAGGAATTTCAAAGTTAACTTAAACCTTAAAAGGAGTGGCGTCATTGGAGTGGCTGTAGGATGAAGGTGCATGGTCGGTGGGTAGCCGTCAAAGGATTTGGGAAAAGTTGTCCATCATTGTGTTCCTCTATTTCTCGAGGGACTCCTCGAGCAATATTTTAAAAGGACATCTCGCTCCTTCGTCTTTCCTTTCTTCCACCATGTGAGGCTGTAAGGGTTTGCAAGGCTTATCTTACAAAGGTTCAACCAGCTCAAGCCCTAACTCCTTGTACCCTTACCTCGTTGGGCACATGAAAATAAAAACAGAGAAAGAGCATATCGATCTGATACCATTGATCCGGACTTATGCAAGAATGCAATAAAATATAGATATAAACATAAACATAGAGATGTGGTAGAAATAAAACTCCATTTCATTATTAAAAAAGAACTAAAATATGATTACATACAGAATATAAACAAACTATCTCAAGATATGGTAGCTTATCTCTGAGATGAGATGTGGCGGCTACATGCCTCAGAAATTTGTTACAATGAGGCTGAAAGGCCTATTTATTATTTTGAAACAATATAAAATTCTAAAAATCCAAAAACCTAACCCTTGGAGATGAATCGCCAAAACTGTGGGCCCCGTTGGGGTAACTTCATACATCGATTTCCCAGGGTCATAAATTTGGCATACGATCTTCGTTTGACATACACAATACCTCATTAGAAATGTCTATCAAAGGAATCCAAATTTTTACTACAAACGTTTGTGAAAGACACATGTTTTCCTTGTTTCCAAAAAAAACATCGTTTAGGGCCTCATAACAGCTCTAGAAGTTCAAGACTCGAAAAACTACCAAAAATAGTAAACTATGCTACAATTAAGGAAACTGGAAAACTGAAAGAAACATGTTAATTTTTATATTGTTCTATGCTGTATCAAACTTTAGCCAAATTCCAAACTTCAATTAGCAATATTTCTAATTACAATTATTTTTTCCATTCATCAATAGTAATTGAAGATAGAACAATGAATGCAATGACAAAGGAGACAATCCGCACATCAACAAGAGACACCGGATTTGGTCAAAGACCAGGGAAAAATCCATTACGGGGAAAACCCTTTGAAATTATTCTTCTATTATATTTTCATAAAATGTTTAACAGAGAGTACAATGAGCCTAATAAAATATGATCATCAATACAACCCAAAAACTTTAGAAACCTATGTACAGTGGTTGAATATATTAGAGACAACTTGATTCAGACTTCAGACAACTTCAGAAGTCTTCGGATGATGGTCAATAATAGTCAAACCATTATCTGCTACCACAGGTTACCATGCCTGGGTCTATAGGTTCCTGGACGCTACCATGCGAATATCAACCCTGCGTCCAGAGCCTGCATCCACCATTTATGTGCCTGCATCCATAACAAAAACCCTAAATTTTGTGTGAGTTTCGGACCTGTTGACGGGAAAATA
>JAXQQM020078845.1:0-15908 GCA_034641835.2 Pinus albicaulis | reverse complement strand
TAGCTAGGCTACCAAAAATAAACTTACAACAAGCCTGCAGGGCTGGGCTTGTCACGCTTTCCCTTTGTCATGAGTGGCAAGCAAAATAAAATACATAGGGAGAAAATGAAGTTTTTCTCCCCTTCTTATTTTCGACCTTCCTCCAAGCACCTTGTGATGGCGTGGCAGTGATAAGGGCTAACTAGTTTTCTTCAGTGTTTGTACCATTGTCCTTATTTGAATTTGAATTGTCTGAAATGTGTTGTCTTTTGTTACCCCCGGGGTCTGTTGCCACTTGTTCTTTTGCCAACTGGGCCGAGGGGGTGATGTCGAAGGGGTCTTGCATCTCTTTTTCTTTTGACTCTATATCTATGGTTGTCTGTTGATGTTCTTTTGGTTTGAGAACATCTTCTTCTTCTTCTTTTTCCTCCTCCTCTTCTAGCTCTCTCGTGGGAAATTTCCACCCTTTCAAAATTTTCACTATCTTCTTTTTTTTCATGTTGTCTCTTTTTTATTTTAGACATGTAGTTTGAAAATGGCCGGTGTTTCTAAAAATTCTGCACCTGAATGCAGTATTTTCGAAGTCAAGATGTTGTATCCATTTCTGTTGTTTGTGTGTCAAATGTATGAATTCTGGCAGCCCTTTACTGAGGTCCACTTCCACACAAATATGCTCAAAAGTGTAGCTACGCTCCTCTAAGTGTTGTGTATCTATTTTGATGTATCTCCCCATAATGTTCCCAATGCAAGTAAGAACACTTTCATTCCAGAAATGCAAGGGCAGATTGTAAAATCGGACCTAGACTGGAATTCTGGACACTTCCATGGTGTTTGCGTCGAAATACACGAACCAAGGTGTGATGAAGAGCCCAGTGGAGCCCCAGAACCATGGTCCCACCCTCAAAATGTTATCTC
This sequence comes from Pinus albicaulis, assembly GCA_034641835.2. NCBI lineage: Eukaryota > Viridiplantae > Streptophyta > Pinopsida > Pinales > Pinaceae > Pinus > Pinus albicaulis. The sequence goes on along the minus strand of JAXQQM020078845.1, from coordinate 15,014 downwards.
TGGCTTCAGAGGATGCAAAATTGACATTGAAAAACCCCTTTGAACAGAGGTGGATTTCACAGTCCATAGTCCAGTTTGTGAAAATGCAATGGAACAACTCCATTGGTTTTGGCCAGAAACTGTTGAATCTGCAGATAATCGCTTGTGCTTCATAAACAATTCGGTTTTTATCTACTTCTGTAAGCTCTATGTTCACTTCTAATATGCTATTCATTTTCTCAACAATGTAAGGTTTGGGAGCATTGTCTGTTGTTTCTGCTAGAGTAGCGATTTTGAGTTTTCGCTTTAGAATATTCCTTTAGGAGGGCCTTTCAAATTTTCATGTCTTGAGGTGTTGGTTCCTTTATCATTGCCTGAAGTTCTGTGTTGTTCATTGGCCTATCCACTCATTTTGAGATTGAGAATGATAGTGGAACTGGAGCATATGGAGTACTCATGTAAAGTGCAAAGTTCTTGTAGTGATCGTCCCCTATAGATCAAAGATTGTAGTTGACTAGGGTACCCGGTAATTTGACCAATTTTGAGTTTCAAATCTGTGATCTCTTCATGGTGTTGTGCCCAAATCAAAATATTGTTTCCCTTAGAGGGCTTGATGAAAATATGAAAATGGTCATCACTTACCTCGTTGTCATTGATGGTTGCGATATCGTCCCTGGGCTTCAGCACTGGTTATAGGGTTGGCCAGTGGACAGGCATCCAAACGCTGGAGAGGAACAATGTGGGAGGCAAAGCATCGTCACCCTGTGTGAGAGATAGGGTAACCCCTGTAGGCAAATGAAGCGGTAAGTGCAGAGTCCCTTGGAAGCGAAACAGGAGTCCAACACGCCTCATCCGCAGTCGAACCCAACGATTCATAAAGAGCTGGACTGTGGTGCTGGTTATGTGAATATTCACCCCTAATCCCAATTTGTGCTCTAGCATTCGCTGATCAATTGCGTCTGCAGTTTGTAGCTTTCTGGGGGAATCACCTCTGTTAAGAGGCTGAGAGACTTGAGAAAACGGTGGTGATCATCTGTAGTTGGTGCCAAGGAGTGTCAATGCCAAACCTGAGCCATCGAATGATAGAAAGGAAGCAACCCGAGCCACCATTTGGTCCTATCGTAGGTAAGGGAGTTCGTTGCCTTGTCTCCCTGATGTTCAAACCCATAAACCCTAGCCACCATTGTTGTTCGCCCTCCTCTCAAAAATCCTTCAGGGTGAATTGTTATATATATATATATATATATCAAAACTATACATAAAAAAAATACAAATTCATCCATATATGCATTTTAAACCTTCATTCTTTTCTTTCTAAATAAAAAATCAAAATTTTGATTCTTGTAGTTGTCTTATAGTCACATCTCAATTTTCTTTTCACTGTTGAACAAATATATCAAAGAGGTAAGTAACAATAATTTAATTATTTCTTATATAAAATTTTAGTATTTAATTATATATATGAATGCATTAATAAGAAACCAAGTAATATTAGTAATTGATATCATTTCAAACTAGGGAATAACGATTATATGGTTTATCTTCCTCACTTAATAGAGATATATGTAAAGAAATTGTGAAGGAGGTTGAAAGAGTACTCTAGCATAAACTTTAATTTAACCTAAAGAGCCATTGTCAAGCCCCTATAGTCACCCATATCGGAGACTGACTTAGCGCACCCAGATGGCCCATCACTATAGGTTTGTGGTGCATATAGCTCATTTCATCTCATTGATTTTCTTAATCTGAAACTATGTGATTATATACTACACCTCACTTTTTATATTTCACGATCATTAAAATTCATAAGTTTAACACTTATTGAAGTATGTAGATAATAATTCCATACAATTATGCCTTAACATAACCAATATGAAAATGATATGAATGAAAGTAATCTTATAGAATCAACAACCTAAGTAGCCTAATAGTGATCAAATATTCAAATGTGTTGTACAATCAAGTGAACTCTAGTCTCGTATAAAAATTTAAATTATAAGAGTACACAATTCATACAAACCTACCACCAAATTTCCTATTTCATTTACAATCATCGATCGCAACTTTGTCTTGGATCAAAATTGTTTCACTTAATAGAAATAGTAAGTACTCTCGTATGCATGGAATGTATGAAGAGTTAAACTAAGTGAAGGAAAGCAAGTTAAATATTTAATTAAGTATAATATTAGAAGTCAAGTGAGTCAAATTTAAAAAGGTAAAGCCTTGTCAAGAAAAGCTAAGTGAAGGAAAAGAAAAATGTCAATTATGTTAAAGTGAAGTTCGAAAAGTTTAGTTAAAACGTCAAGTCATAGTTTGCATGAAGAAAATAAAGTTAGAGTTTGCATGATTCCATATTTAGCAAGGTTTCAAAGCACCAAACAAGTTAAGGTGGTCATGAGCTACTTCAACTAGGATCCTTGGTTATTATTAGGAGTCTGCAAGTCGAAGTTTGCATCCATTGGTCCATAAGTAGAAACTAGAGGTCGTTGAGAGTTTGTAAACCCAACTACTAAATTATTAGGGTGAGTAGCCTATAGAGCCACCACCATGGACCAAAGAAAGAGTCTCCACCGTAAGTTGTAGCCATGAGCCTCCATAAGAATATGCATAGAAGAGCTTAGCAAACTTGCTAGTAGTTGTTGGGAGCCACCGTTAAAGTGAAGGTTAAAATGTTTATTTTTAAAGATAATCAAGTGTATTTGATGTTAATTTCTCGAAGGCTAACACAATAAGGAAAGAAGGTAGAAGAAAAAAGAAAGACTACAACCATGGGTGACAAAGTAAGAATGAATCAAACCGAGAAAATAAATTGAGAGGAAGAGCCAAAGAATCTTGAAGATCTCATAGAGGTTCTCTCCACAGTCGAGGCATCTAAAAGACAAGTAGACAAAAATTGAGGATGAATCGATCAAGATAAATCCGGTAACACTTCCAAAATTTACTAGTAAAAATTTTATTTTTTAGGAACTATCAAAATGAAAACTTTTCTTCGATGTAAAGAATTGATTGAGTGTCGGTCTAATAAACCATGTGATGAAGTATGTGATATATTAGTATTGGATCTTATAAAACATGCATTGGATGAGAAGTCCTTGTGTAAGGTAGCAAAAGATACATCTTCCTAGGAAGCATGGAAGACCCTAGAAGTAGAATTTGGTATAAAGGAAGTGACATAAAGCAAAAAATTATGTGACAGTCTGTTGAAGAATCAATAGAAAGTTAACTACAGTTCTGAGATTAAATGAGCAAGACTCTAGGAGGAAAACAGAGTTGGAAAATTGCACTCAAATGTGGATGATGGTCATAAAGACTATAAAAGTGAAACCCATCATTCAGACATGCATATGGATCAAGAAGACACACAAAATATTGCAGAGTAAGAATTTGAAGCCCCTATGTGTGAGGTAGAGTAAGAACATATAAATTCTCGAGAACCCCAATGTAACATGGATGCTGAAGATGATGATGAATCCCATTCTGATGAGACACATGTGGATGTTGACTGAAAAGTGAGTAGTGAATTGGTGAATCCAACAATAGTCCTTGTTGATGATGGTGAAGCTTCCAATAAAGAAGTGAATGACATGTGTGATCTAGTTGGTATGATTGTAGTTTATGATGGTCTCTTTGCATCAGAGTTTGAAGCATTTAAGTTTGAAAATAACAAAGACAATTTTTCATATGAAGTAATGGTTTGTAGAGCTGAATGTGCATCTCTCATGAATCCAGCAACAAATGATGAATTTGGTGAACTTGAAATTATTAATGAGCACATGCATGCTCAAATATATGACCACAAAGTGGATGAAAATTATGTTGATGAAATTTGTGGTCTCTTTTTCGAAACAAGGATTGATGGTGGAAATATGGAAAGTGCCATGTTTGATGAAGAATTGAAGGTTGAAGCTACCACTGTAGCAGTAAGTTGTAACAACCCTGGTCAAAAATCCATGTAAAAGTTAATAAAGGTAAAATAAGACCTTGGTCGTGGGACACGTATTCCAAGTTGAATGTTGTGCAAAAACATCCTAGTGGGTGTTCATTTCGATTTATTAATGGTTATGGAAATTGGAAAAGGAAATGGCAAAGGCTTTAGAAAGGCATGAGGCATTTATTAGCATTGTATTTATGAAAATAATGGAAAACAGGAGAAAAGGGAGGTGAAAGGTCACAGGTTGCATGTGAGGAGGAAAATAATGGGAAAATTAAGAAATTATAGGCCTCATTGATAAAAAGGCTTATGAGGATCAGTTGATAGCTTTTGCACAAACTTTTTCAGTTCAATTTTTGGAGCTCTCATTCTATTCTCTCTCTCATACTCTTGGACTCTTTGAGTTTTCTTAGAACACTCTTGGAGGATTGTGGCATACTTTGGATTTGGAGCAAGAAGTCAAAGGAAAAGCAAGAAAGTGCAAGAGGACAATGAGATCGATATCTATAGTGGGTTTTTCTTGCAGATAATGAGTTTCATGTATGGTTCTCTTACTAGTTTTGGCATACATGGCATATGCATGTGGTTATTTGGTTATGATTTGTCAATGGCATGGGGGATTACATGGATTGACAATGGTTTTTCCTAGCCTTGCTATTTTCTGGATAGCCATGTTGTTGTGGGTTTTATTTTTGTTTTCCGGTTTGTTTTCTTGTGCCTTTGGTTGTGGGTTGAGTTAGTAGTTCCTAGAAGCCTTGGTTGGAAAAATTATCAAGAAGCCCTTGGTGGGTTGAGTTACTAGTCTTAGAAGCCCTAGTTGGAAAAATGCTCTGGAAGTCTGACAACGACTGTGTGTTGAGTACTAGTCCTGGAAACCTTGGTTGGAAAAAAGCCGTTGGAGCCCTAGACAACTTGGTTAGAGACAAATATGGTGATGGTTAGTGATGTTCGACCGTGAAGTGGAATCACTGATTGAGGGTTGAGGTTGTTTGGCCTCTGGAATCCCTGGTTTTGTTTTGATTGATTTTTTTCTATGAGATCACACATTCATGCTTGGAATATGGCATGAGGGTGACTAGATGAAAGAAATATTTGGTTCATCCTAGCTTATGGTCAGGTGGTTCATGGAAGTCCCATACCTAGTCAACCTATGCAATCATCAATGGGAGCTCTTTATCCTTGGTATTTTATGGGTAAATATACTTTTTTATATATGGCTTATATCGTTGCTATATCCTTGATATTTCTGTTGGTTATATGTTGGTTATGATTGAGTTTTATGAAAATGATAATGTATGGCTCTCATCATGTTTTGGTTAATCACTGAATTTACAATAACTATATGGCTTAATATATGGTAATGCATTTATTATGATTAGGCATCGATGCTTCTTAGTGATTCTCAGATAATTGTGAGACCCTTGTGCTCATGTCTATTATTTTTACCTTTAGAATGCATATTTGTGACATGTTTGACGAAATGGTTGTCATGGCTAGTAGGGTTCTGCTCAAGTCCTTGTTCAAGTATTTACATTTTTATCATTATTTTGATGTTACTTTTAATTTCTGGAAGTTTTATGGAGTTTTGGGCAGTGGCATGAGTCTTGGATCTGAAAAAGTGGCTCAGAATCCAGAGTCATTGGCACAGAACTACCTAGAAAAGTTCTTAGTCACAGGCATGCCTTGTTGTGGGAGAGACTGGATGTTCTAAGTCGCAAGAATGCCCATGTCAAGGGAGCGAATAAGGCTTTGATGAAGAAAAATGTCAGTTTGTCTCAAGGGTTGGTCACTTGGATGGGTTGGATGGCTCCTGGGGGTTCTGTTGCAAGTGGAGAAGGTCAGGTTGGTTGTGTTCCGTCGGGTCCACTTCCTTAACTCATATATAGGGAGTTGAATAATATCATAGTAACTCTTTGTCACATGTTTGCCCCGGTTGGCCAGTTACTTGGGTAGATGTGGGAGGAGGGTGTTATAGAGTGGTATCATATCATGGTTTCGTTCTCCCTAGGTGATGTTTGGTTTATGTTCCCCTTGGATGGATGTGTTTTCGTATATACATGTCAGTTGCATATAGTTCCTTGTGTTGTGATCTATGTGCTTGTTGTGTATGCGTGGCATTGGTCATGATTATAGTGATGTCTCCATGTGAAATTTGATGGTGTCGTTGTTGAATGTATTTGTTGTGACTTTATGCTGGTCATGCATCGAATATGTGTATCATTTGATAACACATATGTCGGTCGTGCATCGATTATGTCGGTCATGCATCAATTATTTCACATTAGTTGAAGGAAATGTTGGACAAGGGATACATTAGGGCAAGCGTATCACCATGGGGCACACAAGTATTATTTGTGAAGAAGAAGGATGGTACTCTCAGATTGTGCATTCATTACATGCAGTTGAACAAGGTGACCATTAAGAATAAGTATCCGTTGTCGAGGATTGATGATTTGTTCAATCAATTAAAGGGAACAACAATGTTATCGAAGATTGATCTGAGATTAGGATATCATCTAAGATTAGACTATTGACTATTAACATTTATCCTAAGGGTTGCAGAACTAGGGTTCATAGATAAAATTGTATTCTATGGTTTCAAACCCTTATTGTCTCCTTCAAGGGGGTTTGTTAAGCCCTTCAATACTTCCTTTTGCTAACCAGATGGATTGTTTCTTTCACACATGTATGGATAAACATACTTTGCAAATCATATTGTAATATATTCATAAGATGATATTATTGGTATTGACTACACCTTATTTGGAGACATGATTTTTATTGTAGGGGTTGGTACCTTTCTATTGGATGTGGTTGGTGATGTGAAGACTACTCACCTTCTAGTAAAGATTCATACTAACTCTAACAAGCCTATGGATTCTTTTTTATAAAGGGAGACCCCTCTCAGCTCAACTCATTGGATTCTTTGTTTTTTCATGCTAATTGTTTTTTCTCAAATTTCCTTCTCCAAGGGGTTCAGACTATTTACTTCATTTATTGAGACTAAGCAAAGGAAATTTCAAGTCAAAAGTATAATAAAAAGTTGGGACTACCTCTAGGATTTTAAAATTCATAGGGTGGTTGGTTTGGATTAGATCCGCTTTTCTTAGGCTATATCATGTCTACTACTTTACCTTCCTCTAGCTCAAACAATTAGAACACATTAGTAAGTGTTTCTTCCTCTTCTTTCTTTGTCATGATATCTCTCTCCATATGTGAATCAATGCCTTGCAAACTGAGGCTTCTTAGTGATGGAATGACGCAGTTTGATCTGACCATTTCTTCTTATTGCAGTTTGCAGGAGGTTCTTGATCCCACCATTTATTCCTATTTAAGTCTTTTGATCCAGGTTGAAGGAGCTAAGGGGGTTGAGTTGCAGACGAAGCCAAGGAGGATGCATGGGCTACAACTTGCTTGAGGTTCCCGATACTGCCTGTTCTTCCTATTGAAATTGAAGCAATTTTATCCTAGTTGAAGGAGATGAGGGGGAGCTGAGCGGGTTGAGTCACAGGAATAGTCAAGGAGGATGTAGGGACTACAACTTACTCGATTTTCTTCATCCTGTCGATTCTTCCTATTGAAATTGAATCTCTTTTTATCCCGGTTAAAGGAGTGGAGAGGGGTTGAATTGTATGTGCAGTCAAGGAGGATGGAGTGACTTAGGTTAAGGGGACATGGTAATGACTGGGTTAACTGGGTTTTCCTTTTATTTCAGTTCATAAGAGGTTTAGGGCTATAATACTTTGATCTATGACATATTTGCATGCCATAAATGGGTGTGCGGTTGGAGAATTTCCCATTGCAAAGTTTCCTCGAGTGCCATCGTGCCACTGTACGAACATGGTATACGGGATGAATATTGAGCCCCAACTAAGGAGTGTTGAGCTCATAAGTCATATAAAAAACCCTCATTTTAAAAAGTCCTCATTTGTGAATTAAATCACTTGCTAGGAAACATAATAAGAGGTGTTGGATTAGAAATTCCCCTTTCAAAGGCCCTTGCAATATTCTATTTTTCGGGTGCACTCATGTGGTATTATTGGCAAGAGAATTGAACAGGGCTTTCACTCAAAGAGTTCGACACGCGACAACTCTCCTATCTGCCCTTATTATTTGAGCTAGTAAGAGTTGGGAGTAAACATATATTACTCAATCTCGAATTGTAGGACCTTGTTCAAAGTAAAGATAATAAAAACCTATGGGATTTGGATGAGATCATTACTCATTTATAGTTCTCCCGAATATGAATGGGGACATCATCCAGAAATACCAAAACCTACCATGATTAGCATTAGGGTGCACCCTTTAGAAAGTGAGAGGTTTTATCATTTAGAGGTTTTTTGAGCAAAATATTGATGGGTCCTTGTAATGCTCAAGACGGATATTTTTGTGAATACCAAGCTTTAAACAACGATGACATGGCTCGTATCAGAGGAGAATGGACATTTTGGCTCACACCTCCATAATATATTTGGTAGATAACTTGCTTGCCCCAATACCAATGGCACAAGACTCATTCATTAGTTGGGAACTTTCCTTAAAAATAGATAAGGAAACAACTACTGATATCACGGTCATTCGCCATCATTTACCATCACCCATGGGGCAGCAAGACTCAGAGGTATGGTGGGAAGTTATTTTTGGGCTTATATATTGCAATTAATTGGATGTCGACCTTTGTTCTTACATTGATTTCTCATTTCCATATTTTTTTTGGGTTTCCTCTTCCTATAGAGTGCAGGGTTGGGTGTACATAGGATAAAATATTGCACCTTCCCCTTTGGTTTAGATTTCAAGGGCCTAGTTTTTATCGGTGAGTAAATTTCCCGCCTTTACAATTGATTGAAGTAATAAATACAAGCCAATGTAAAAAATTTATATGCACCGAGAGATTGCTAGGGTTGAGCAGTTTAGGGCTAAAATGATATTGTGTTGGTGTATATTATTTAGATTTCGTTTTTTCCCTCATCCTTTCTCCTCTATCTTTTCAACCAATTTTATATGACTAGATCTCTCATGAAAACCTTTTTTTCTAGAACTTCTACTAGTTTTGGAATAAAGTATTTCCTTGGGTGCGTGCCATTAACATTTTGGGTATATTTTAGTGCATCCAGGTGGTGTTGTACATATCCAAGGTTTTTAGATGTGTCTTTATGAAGATTGTATTCAATTTGACAAGTATCATAAAAGCTTTCATCTATCCAGATTTAATGAACATGGTGCATAAGCCTTAAATCTACTCCTAAAATTTTAGGCCCTTCTTTTATTAGCTTAGCTAGGTTTGGATTGGTTTTCCTTTAAAATTTATTTCCTCTTAGGTTATGATCCAAGCAAAATTAGTGGTAGTTTCCTCTTATTTGAATGGAGGACTTACCATACAATATGTAGGTGGTTTTGTGTTGTAGATGCACAACATGTATGTCCTTTTCTCCTCCAATATATTTAAGTTCAAAATTCATATTTGCAATGTTCATTACAAACCTCTAATTTATTACAAAGCACATTTAACTTGTCTATATATCATTTAGCTTCTCGTCTATTAAAATTTCAAACATGGAACAAAGTCTTAAACAATTTTTTTTATACCCCATGGGAGAAAATCTTGTTATATTGTTGTTTTGAATGGCGTAGTTTGATCCATCCATTTCTTCTTGTTGCAGTTTGCAGGAGGTTCTTGATCCCACCATTTCTTCCTATTTAAGTCTTTTAATCTAGGTTGAAGGAGCTAAGGGGGTTGAGTTACAGATGAAGCCAAGGAGGATGCATGGACTACAACTTGCTCGAGGTTCCCGATCCCGCCTGTTCTTCCTATTGAAATTGAAGCACTTTTATCCCATTTGAAGGAGATGAGGGGGAGCTGAGTGGGTTGAGTCACAAGAATAGTCAAGGAGGAAGCAGGGATTGCAACTTACTCGAGTTTCTTCATCCCGTCGATTCTTCCTATTGAAATTGAATCCTTTTCATCCCAGTTGAAGGAGTGGAGAGGGTTTGAGTTGTATGTGCAATCAAGGAGGATGTAGGGACTGAGGTTAAGGATGATGATAATGACTGGGTTAATTGGGTAATGATGCAATTCAACCTAGCCATATATGCAAGGTTGCTTTTCTTCATGAAGTCGAATTAGATCTACTTTCATCCACACATGTTAATTATTACAATGAGAAAGGAAAATAATGAGAGGTGATGTAGTCAAAAGGGATTATTATTGGCAGATTTCATGTTTCAAACATTCAAACAATGAAAAATCTTGGAGAGGGTGTGCTCAAGGAGGATAATTCTAGGCAATGTTTGTATTTCATCCATACAAACGACAATCAATAGATATATATGGTTACTAAAGGAAAACAACAAGTTATTACAAAGGGGGCACCATATTGAACTATTTCTAGTAGGTTGGAACTTCATAATAAGAAAAAAATATATATCATGGACTTGATTGTGCCACGGTGTTGTGTTGACTTGTTGCTCATACATTTAATGCATTATCATGAGTATTACGTGCTAAAACAACACATATTTTAGAAGACATGCACCTCACTAAAGATACTTTCAACATATTTGTCAATTAAAGGAAAAACATTAGCTACGAAGTGTTTTCAGCAGGTGTGTACTTTCAACAAACCTGGTTTTGAAAGAGAGAAAATTCACTAGAGAGGAATTGTGACATCCAAAATGATCTAGCACACAAGCCTTTAACCCACAATTTGATCCTCTTCTCTTTCCTAGACTACATTATCTCTCCTCCTACCTTGTTCTATAAAGGAGAGGTGCAAGTCCTCATTCTAGAGGGTGGATTTACTTACAAAGGTGTCAAGATCTTCTCATCACCTACCCTCATCCATTTTAGACTTGAGAGCACTTCATGTAAAAGCTTGATAGGGTAGCCCATGGTACAATGTCTTTATGATTTACTGTCTTACACTTCATTCACATATCAAATGGTTTCTAATATGCTTATTTTATATCTCTTTGATTTCATGTGGTTGTTTTGTATATGTTATTATGCTACAAGGATTTTGTTGTTATTAAAGTGCACTTATTTAAATTTTACTTTCATATAAGATGCATATTCTTTGCTTCTTTTCCATCTAATCACTACACGTATTTTAATTAAGAAACTCATCATATCCCTTTATAATCTAATTTGTACTTTAATCTCTATCCTCTTTAAAACACTCAAAAACAACATTTTATGTTGGATTATTTTAAACTTACACCTAAATTATGCACAAACATCTTAAAATAATCCTCATGAATAAAATAAAATAGTAATGCTCTATTTATAAACCCAATAAATAATTAAACAACCATAAAAATTATATCACTACTCCACATAACAATTATATCACTCTAAAACAATTTTTTTTTAAGGCTGAGTAATATTTTTTTTTGACATCCTAAATTATTATTTTAGTTTATTTTTATATCACTCTAAAACATTTTTTTAAGGCCGACTAATATTTTATTTTAAAATCCTAAATTATTATTTTAAAAATTAAAACTATTTTAATTATGGTAAGTTAGAAATTAAGACTGTCCATTAATATTTTGTTTTTTAAAAATTAAAACTATTTTTACACTGGAGGCATTCTCTTTGTTGGCTTGGGGTGAGAACACTGTTCACCCAGCCAATAAGAAGCAGTGTTGCCTATCGCCCTTCCAACCAATTATATTTTGACATTTGGAAACCAATTAAATTTTGACATTGGCTTATTGTCTTGTATTACCCTCCGGTTCCAACCCTTTCTATATTCAAGTAAAATGTCCACAATTATTGATTGCATGCACGCCTGGCTTATCGCATCTCGACATTCGTGAATCGAATCTCACAAAACTCCAGGCGGCCTCCGCATTGTGAGATCGACGCATCTTCTATATCGACGAGACTGTCAATGAGTTCGTTTTCTATCAGTTAGAAGACAGAGGAATCGGAGGAGGAGAACGCACTTACTATTATTGTTGTCAAAAGTATTTCCAACTTATGACCAAGATTCCTACTTTGCATTCTCTGACCTGAAGATCCAGGTTTGTGTTATCCAGGTTTAGGCATAGTGATTTTTCCTTTTTTTTTTTGTTCATGTGACTCCCCAGGGGGTGGGGTGTCGTTTGGTTCTTATGTATGGCTCTCAATTTTGAGCTTCAAGAATGGTGGAACAAGGAGAAGGAGATCCACAGGGGAAATTCTGTGGTAGTAAAAATGGAGAATCCAAATTGGTCCATGGTGGGATTGCAAAGCCCTGAAGCCGATTTCCACCAGTCAGATAAGTAGGGTCGGGGAAAAAGTGCCAGGCATCTTACCTGGGTATGGCTGCTGAAAGCCCATCGCTCCGCGGGCTATGTCACCTGGCTCGTGCAGGGCTATGGAGCCTTCTCTCCGCCGTAAATAGAAGATTCACTTTGAGAAAGAATCAAAATCGTGTGATAGAGGAGGAAAAACCAGGGTAAAGTAAATTGTACAGTCATTAGAGGGTTTCTCTTATTTTCCATCTTGATGCTAGGGTTTGAGATTGTGGCTTTTATGAAAGGTTGGCACTTTAGCTGCCCTCATTTCGACTTTTCTCCGGCGTTGGACTTCCAGGGAATTTTTCATTCCATTTATTCTGAATGGGTACTTTTCAGGGCCACTTATCTTGCCCCTCCTCTTCAAGCATTGGCCAACATCTGCATTGTGTTGTTTCTTATCCAGTCGGCAGATAGACTGGTGTTGGCGATGGGATGCCTGTGGATCCACATCAAGAAGATTAAGCCGGTGCCCCAATTTGAATTCCCAAGTTCAGCAACAGATTTGGAAAAAGGTGCATCAGCAGAGTATCCGATGGTTCTGGTTCATATTCCCATGTGTAACAAGATGGAGGTAAGCATAAGCCTAAGCTCTTGTACTGCAATGTGGGTTCTTTTAGTCTCGTTAACCTAAATTATGCAACAAAGCGTGTGTTTTGTTCTATATTTTAGAAGAGAGGCTACATAACTCTAGGTTTGCAATTTAGATGTGTTTCATGTGTTCAAAACCTTTTTTTATTCCATTTTGTGTTTTTTTGTACATTTATAGATCGAAGCATAAAATGATATTCGATATATATTGTATTGATCTGTTAGACAAACAAAAGCTACAGTGGGGAAGCCTTTGCTACATAGAGGGTTTCTAACAGCAAGAAATCCGAGCTAATAAAAATATTATATGATGCTTTGATAAAACTGTAAGTGGAGATTACATCACAAAATTCAAATGGAAAACAGGTCTATGAAGAAGCCCAGAAACATGGAACTATCCTTTTTTTATTTATTTAATTTTCAATATACTATGCTACAGAAATAAGGAGCAACAAATCAGAACACGAACAATAACATCTATTGTAGAGTGAAAAAATGTTGATTGATTCATCGAGAGTGATGTTACAGAGTATTTCACAGATTTACAGTCCTTTCTCGTTGCCACTAGAAGTAAGGTTTCAGTGCTCCGTCTGTGTCTGCGTCCTGTGGAACTGCAACTTTATTTGCTTTTCGTCCCCACTCTCTTCCTTCCAGGGAACAAACATTATCAAAATCAAAGAAGGAATTTTTGTACCCATTTCCTTAAAACTGTTTTTTGATGACTCCTTTTGCCAATGTGGCCTCAATGGTTAGGTGGCTATAATTTTTGGACAGATCATGTATGGTGTGGATTTTTTTAGGTTGTTACTGAAAAAATACTCGTATATTAAAAAGTTCAAGTACTGTACGAGGTATCACTCTCTTTCCAACCAAGCCGGAATAGCCAACATACCAAACTAGGTACCATATTAAGAATGTTTGATGTTCTTCTAAAGAAAAAATCTATAGCAGGTACCTGAATCAATGTGGGTCTTTATTTTCATTGCCTGCGCTTTTTAGACTCTAGCTTGAATGGGTTGTGCCCAATTGAATCTGTGAGAGTATTCATCTCTCTCCATTGTTCTGTCATCCCATACACATTGACTGAATGGGCTATGGATAATGTCTATGCTACCTATTTGGCATTTTATCTCTCTTTTGGAGGTTTTGGTTAGCTGACCTGGATGCTTGCAACATTGCATATTTGTCCCTCTTCCATTCTAAAACCGACTTAGCTTGGCACTCTAGACCGAAAAATGATAAAATTAGTGTATGCATTAACTGGAAAATGATTGAATTAGTGTTGTACTGTCAGTGTTGGGGGTGTATTCTATGCCTCATACAGAATTCTAACAAGTTATGTTGCAATAAATCTGATCCAGTGTTGTGTCAAAAATTTGCTTTATTTTGTTTCGATTATCAATGTTTCAATTCTTCTTCTGACCATTTGTTTATGTTTCTAATTCAGTAAACACATTGTGTTTGAAGACTGTTACTGAGTTTATGATTGACCTCTTTGTCTTTTTTTTCTTCAAATGTGTTGCTAAAACATAAGTTGATTTTATCTAGTCTATATTTACGCCGGAAGCGTTATCTTTGCTAGAGTGGGGTGAGCAAACACTGTTCACCCCACCCAATCAAAACCTTTTCTTATCGCCCTTTTTTCAAATAAAAAGTTGACAACTATCGCCTCCAGCTTCGTCCTCCCGTTCAGACTGTCAGTCACCTAGCATCCATTTAATGCACCTCTGGCATTCCCTTTGCACCCTTGTGCAAATGCTAGTAATTAAAACTATTAGAAATTAAAACAATTCGTTCAAGCTGCAATATGATGAAAACTATTAAAAATTAAAACAATTCGTTCGAGTAGCAAAATGACCAAAAATAAGAGGGGAAGTAGACACATGAAGGTTGGAAACAGGTAATTTTTACAAGCAGGTCAAAAGAGGAGCGTGTTTTCCCTCTCGAATCGAGGACAAGACCAACCTCACCTCCAGTGATAGGGCCAACCTCACCTCGCCTTGACAGGGCTACCCTCGCCTCCTTTTTCAGGGGTTTTGATAGGGCTAGCGTTGCCTTTGCCTCCATTTGTAGGGGTTTTGATAGGGCTAGCTTTGCCTCTTATGTCCTGCCTCCATTTGCAAGGGTTTTTAGGGACAAGGCCAACGTCGCCTCCAGTGACAGGGCCAACTTTGCCTTGCCTCCACTGACAGGGCCAACCTCGCCTCTTTTGCAGGGTTTTGATAGGTCTAGC
>JAXQQM020087301.1:0-31583 GCA_034641835.2 Pinus albicaulis | reverse complement strand
GGAATTAAATTGTTTCATATACCCAGCACCAGAATGTCAAGTGATGGTTGCAAATGGAGGAACTATAAATTGCTCTGGAAAATGCCATAATATCAAGCTAACCATGGGGGAATATGTATCGACTAGTCCAATGCTTGCCATTCCTATGGGAGGTGCTGATGTTGTACTAGGAGTACAATGGTTACAATCTTTGGGGACGGTAGCTTTTAATTTTCAAGAACTTTTCTTGAAATTTTTTTCACAAGGAAAGGAAGTCGAATTAAGGGGTATTGCGGGGAAGCCAGGAAGGATAATAAGCTCTAATGTCATGACAAAGCTTCTAAAGAAAGAACAGCGAGGCGTAATTGCACAATTATGCTCACTAGAAGTTCCAACATCAAAATCATCTATTTCCGCAGATCTCCAACAAGTCTTGGACAATCATTCCAAGGTGTTTGAAACTCCCAAAGGACTCCCACCTATTCGTGATCATGATCATGCTATTCACTTGATTCCAGGAAGTGTTCCTCCAAACATCAGGCCTTATAGATATCCTTATGTCCAAAAGAGCGAAATTGAACATATGATTGCAGAAATGTTAGAGGCATGTATAATTCAACCTAGTCAAAGTTCTTTCTCTGCTCCTGTAGTATTGGTACACAAGAAGGATGGATCATGGTGAATGTGTCTGGATTAGAGGGAGCTCAATAAGCTCACCATTAAAGATAAATTTCCCATTCCTGTGATTGATGAATTATTGGATGAATTACATGGAGCAATTTATTTTACCAAGTTGGATCTTCGTTCAGATATCATCAAATTAGAATGAAGACTGAAGATATTCTAAAAACAGCATTTCGAACTCATGAGCATCATTATGAATTTTTGGTCATGCCTTTTGGCCTTACCAATGCACCTTCTACATTTCAAGGGTTGATGAATTCCATTTTCAAACCCTTCCTTAGAAAATTTGTGCTAGTATTTTTTGATGATATACTAATCTACAATAGGTCTTGGAAGGATCATGTTGAACATGTTGAAAGGGTGCTCAAACTATTGCAGGAGAAACAATTATATGCAAAAACATCCAAATGTTTCTTTGGAGTACAAGAGGTGGAATATTTGGGTCATATTGTATCTCACAAGGGTGTTAAGGTAGACCCTAACAAAATTAAAGCTATTAAGGAATGGAAAATCCCCACAACCATAAAGCAGTTGCGAGGATTTCTCGGGTTAACAGGGTATTATCGCAAGTTTGTTAAGAATTATGGGAGAATAGCAGCACCTCTAACAACATTATTGAAGAAAGATGCACTTTCATGGACTCCTGAAGCAACTAAGGCCTTTGAACATCTTAAAGAGGCAATGTGCCTAGCACCGGTCTTAGCTACGCCAGACTTCACAAAAACCTTTATTGTGGAATGTGATGCCTCAGGAAATGGAATTGGTGTTGTTTTAATGCAGGAAGGAAGACCCATTTCTTTTGAAAGTCGTCCAATCAAAGGAAAGTATTTACGTAAACCTATTTATGATAAGTAAATGTTAGCAATACTGCATGCACTAAGGAAATGGAGAACTTACCTAATGGGAAGACACTTCAAGGTAAAAACTGATCATGATAGTCTTAAACACTTTTTGGAACAAAGACTATCTTCAGAAGAGCAACAAAAATGGGTCACAAAGATGTTGGGTTATGACTTTGAAATAATCTACAAAAAAAGGAAAGCTTAATGTTGTTTCAGATGCACTCTCAAGAAAGAATGAAGAGGTGGAAGCATTGCTTTGTGCCATTTCTATTATCCAACCAGATTGGATAACCGAAGCAAGAGATGAATGGAAGAAGGACAAAGATGTATGGACACTCATTCAAAAGTTGCTGCAAGATCCTAGTACATCTGATACATTTAGTTGGAAAAATGATTCCTTATGGTACAAAGATCGCTTATATCTTTGTAAGAATTCCCAACTAAAACAAAAGATTCTTCTGGAATTGCACACTTCTCCTTTAGGAGGACACTCGGGATTTTTAAAAACTTACCACAGGGTGAAGAAAGATTTTTTTTGGGATGGCCTTAAATCTGATATTCGAAAGTTTGTGGTGGAATGTTTGGTTTTCCAGCAGAATAAAGTGGAAACAATTAAGACCCCAGGACTTCTACAACCTTTATCCATTCCAAGTCAACGTTGGGAGGAGATTTCAATGGATTTTATCACAGGTTTACCTAAGTCCGAAGGAAAGAGTGTCATCATGGTGGTAGTTGATAGAATTACCAAGTATGCACACTTTTGTGCATTATCTCATCCATTTAAAGCAAGTACAGTTGTTACTACATTTATGGATAGAATTCAAAAGCTACATGGAAGCCCAAGGGTTATTGTGAGCGACAGAGATCCCATTTTTACTGGAAATTTTTGGACGGAGTTATTATCTTGTTTGGGTACTCAATTAGCTCATAGCTCATCTTATCATCCTCAATCTGATGGTCAAACTGAGATAGTAAATAAATGTTTGGAAGGATATCTTCGTTGTTTTGTATCCGATAAACAAACACAATGGGTCAAGTGGTTACCTCTCGCTGAATGGTGGTATAACACTTCCTTCCATACCGCAGCAAAAATGACCCCATTTATGGCACTTTATGGATATCATCCACCATCCATCACATCATCTTTAAGAGAAAATTTGAAGGTTCAAGCAGTGGAAGATCACATCGAGCATCAACAAGAAGTTCTCCAACTCTTAAAGGATAACCAGAATTTGGCACAAAATCGAATGAAACAACAGGCATATCAACATCATAGCGAGAGAAGTTTTGATGTAGGAGATTGGGTATTTTTACGGCTACAACCATACAAACAAATGTCCCTCAAGCAAGCAAAGAAGGATAATAAATTATCGCCAAAGTACTATGGTCCTTACAAGGTGTTGCAAAAGATTGGTACTATGGCATACAAATTGGAGCTTCCTGTTTCTTCGCGAGTACATCCAGTTTTCCATGTTTCGTGCTTAAAGAAGGTTATAGGTGAAAATCTTCCAGTTCAAACAATATTTCCAGAACTTGATGAGGAAGGAAAAATCATATTGGAACTGGAAGCGTTGGAGTTGGTTACACAATAGGTTGCCAATCAAAACAATCTCATGTAACTGTTTCAAACCAATATTTTGATTGAGGCTTAGCCTCCTCAACCTGAGAGGGTTCTCTCAAGGGTTGATGATTTTTGATAGAAATATAGATGGCTAACTCTATGTGGGGTAAAAAGAAGATAAAAATAGATATTGGTTGTAAATCACATTAGCAAGTGCACATTGATATTATGGAGTCATAATAGCATTAGAAAAACCAAACAATATACTTAGGAAGTCAAGGCATATCAGAGTTCAAGTCAAGGAATACACATGTGAAACTGTAAAACACACAGTCAGTTTGTCTATGAAGGAATTTAGAGCATCAATGATGAATTCTGAGTAACATAAGAAAACACCACTGTAATAGGATATTAAAAATATGCCATCAGAATAAGAACATACTAGAACTCTTCATGAATCTTGAGTTGGCTAAGTAGAAAAATCTGTATTAAGCTGAAAACAGTCACTTACAATAAACACAATATTTTTGCTAAAAAATTTCCAACCCTTAGCATTTACAGCATAGATAACCTTTATCCTCATCTAAATACATCGAATTCCTACTTTTTGACACCTTTCCTAACCATGAGACATGGTATTTATTACAAAATGACAGCTACAAACCTAATGAACAATCCTACTACAAATAGGACTCAAACTCCTTAACTCTATGCATAAAAACCTTATCTAAACTGGGTTACATCATTTGCCAACTGTATTCCCATAAGGTCGAATCTAAATTATAAGATCTAGCACTTTATGACCTCAATACTGATCTCCTACAAACTAGGAAACGGTCCCCTGTTTTCTAGGCTTAGGATCCTTTGTGTTCTTGAGACACTTTGACCACTATGAACCAATGACATCGAGGTTATTTGCTGTCAGGAACTGAAATAACATATGCCCAAAATCATCCTTAAGTGCCAGCTGTATAAAAACACCATCAAACTGTCCAAAATAGCAGAAACAGATGTGCGCTACGAAAACAACACAATTTCGTAGCGCTTTTTATAGCGCAATCTTTTAACCCATTTTCCTTCAAAATTTTGGTTTCTTTCCTCCGAGTTTATCTTCATATTCACTAACAAAACTTCCCTAGAAGTTTCATGTCAAAATACATACATTTTCCTTTCAAACATTTATAAGAAAGGATGAAAAAAGCTGCTATAGCAGTTTCGTAGCGCATTTCACCCTTTTTGCACTGTTTGTGCTACGAAACTGCTGAGTGAGAGGTTTTGCCTAGATTTCTTCTAAAATTAAACCAAAAATGTGCCAAAACCCCATAATATCACTGGTTTCATCAAAATAAATAGTCATATGAACTAAAAACATAATCTTCATGAGGTTTATTCTTCATTTTTTCATTTGATTTAGCCTTTGACTTTTAAAATAATTTGTCATTCTGCACCTTTTTTTTAAGTTCATCCTGAGTCAGTTTTAGCTGTAGTTCCAAATCCTCCGCTTGACTTCTTAGTCTCCTATTACTGGCTCTCAAGTGAGTATTGATTGCTCTGACAAATCTGGATTCTTTGATGGCTAGCACTGTCCATGTAAAAAAATGTTCTGCACTGTTTGGAATTTTTGACCTAGAACCAGTTTGGCCTTCCCATCCTGCCTTCATTCTTTTAAACTCTATTTTTTCAATGCTGTGCTTTTTGTCCCTCTTTTTCATCATTGCAATCTCTTGGTTTTCTAGCTTCAATCTCTCCTCAAGATGTTGACATTCTGTCATGTGTTCTTTTCCCTTCATTGTCTTGCTGGCCACATGCTCCATTATTGGTGATGAGAGATCAACCACATCTTTAGGGACTATGGCTGTTTCAACAGTTTCTAGGACCTATTTACTGCCTTCCTTGAGTTTCTTTGCATGCCTAGTTAAAGGTTTCCTTGCTTGAAAGATAAAGGCT
The DNA here is from genome assembly GCA_034641835.2 of Pinus albicaulis. NCBI lineage: Eukaryota > Viridiplantae > Streptophyta > Pinopsida > Pinales > Pinaceae > Pinus > Pinus albicaulis. The sequence continues at coordinate 26,570 of JAXQQM020087301.1, read as the reverse complement.
GCATTTTCACCCTCAAATTCAAGTTTTTTAGATGACTTAACCCTTTTCTGTTTGTGTTCATCTACTCCAATGAAATCAGCGTGCACAATGGGTGATTCCTATATATCAATTGCATGAAGGATGTCATCTAAATTTCCTTTTATCACTCTGTACCTGAAACAACTGTTTTTCCCTTTGATGCTACTGCTTCGCTTCTTGTCACTCTCTGGATTTCCTGCTTGATGGCCAATTGTTTTTGTTTAGTCTCTTTGACACTTTCTGACCTCTATTTTTCAGGTGATGAAGTTGCTGCAACAAGAACCTATGTCTTCTCTTCTCTTTTCTCAACTTGTTTCCTTTGTTTCAACTTTACAAACCTCTTTGATCTTACAACCACAGGCTGACTAGACTCTGCTACTGGTGGTGAAGGAGTTCCTCTTGTTTTATGGTTTCTAGCTGGGTTTAGGGTTTCCATTTCAAAACCATTCATAAATAAAAAGGAAGACCAATCCTTGCTTATTTTATAAAGCTCACTTAAAACCAATAACTTTATCAAACCATGGTGAAGCAAAGATGTTTTACAACCATCAGATTTGGCCTGTACTTTATCTACCATTTTGGCAAGGCTCCTATGTAAGTAAAAGGGAAAATCTAGTGATATCATACCTGTGAAATGTAGCAGAAACTTGAAATGATAAGTATAAACTTTATGGTACCTGCCTTCACATGTAAAGTATCTTTGAATATTGAACATCAACTTAGCATAGTTGTCTTTGATACACTTCTAGGTATTGCGTTATTCATATCCATATCTGCATATTCAGGTTTCATGAATTTATTGTATGGTTCCATGTCAAAATTAAAACCTTTAAACCAAGTCTCCTGCCCCCTTGGTATTTATGTCACAGAAGCAATGATCTCAGGTGTGACTGTGATGCAGGGGCATTTGAGTCTAGTCAGCAATGTGAAGAGTTGCTCACACATTTTAGCTAGAAGGGCTTGAGGAGTTCAAAGAAATGTAACAACAAGGTGTCAATACCTTAGCTATCTGTTGCACTTAGAGCAGATAGGGTTAGTTTAGTAATTGCAGAAGTCGAATATTTGATTCGTGTCAGTCTGTTTAGTTTCTATTCATAGAATTATAGTGTTATTATGTAATTAGGCTTTTGTTTTAAGAATAAACCAGTCCTCAGGAAGGAGCCAAACATTCATGTAAGGGATTATAAAGTGTAACCCCTGATACAGAGGAAAGGGGGGAATTTTGCAGTAGAAGACTGAGTCGAGAGGCTTTGCTCTCTGTTTCTAATAAAATTGTGGACTTATTGATATCTGTGTCTTATTGAAAATTTTCCAAGGGATTCATTCCTTCGACATTGGGATTTTTGAGCATAAGTTTGAAGAATTTAGTTTCTATGTGAAAATATCCTATTTACTCTCTGTGTGATCAATTAATCGATTCATAATTGCTGGTTATAATACAGATAAGGGTTGTTTATATGCGCTTGTGTAGATTTGAATTATTTGAATTCACGTGCACATTTAACATCCCAATTTTGTTAGTTGTTCCACTAAAGTGTAAGGAAAACTCTTTAGACATCTGAATGTGGAAACCCTGTAGCTTTTCAAAAAACCGGAGACAACCTGCTTAGCTAAAAGCCTCCATCACTGTTTGATCCTCAACTATAGCCTTCACATTTTCAGGCTCATATCTTAAGCGATGTCCCCCTCTGTGGAATTTCTTTTCCTCTGCCATGCTTCTTTGAAAACCTGTCAAATTCTCTTGAATCTGTAAAACAACCTCGCTTGAAATAAATGAACAACCTCTCTTGATAATATGGAACAACCTCGCTTGATTATGTTGAAGATGACCTTGGTATAGAACAACCACAGGCTCAGCTTGACTACTTCAAAGCTTAAACAATTGTGTGGAGGAAAATTAAAACTAGAATGACCGAATTAGGAAAGATTTTTTTGAATTTGAAATCTCACCTTATGACTGAATGATGCCCCTATCATGATGATGATGGCTGTGATATGGGTAAGTACTTTGAATATGACCTCTAAATGACTCACAATACCCTTGTCCTATCATTTCTTAATGGATTTCTGACAGATTCTGGCTTACTTGACATGACGGATAAGAAATTGTGCTTTCGTAGCACCCACAATGTATTTTTCGTAGTTTGTGCTACGAAAGTATTAGCCCTTTCGTAGCGAAAAACCTCCTTTTTGAACTAGCGGCGCTACGAAACAAAGGATTATTGGCTAATTGCATAAATTTAACCCGAAACTTAATGGAATGACCTCTAAATGAAAATGTGAGTATTTGATCATGGAATGAACCTCTAAAGACTTTATTTGAATTCAAATGATGACCTTTAAACTTATAAAAACTATGACCTACCCTTAAGCAAATCCTAAAATGACTTTCAAACCTATTTGAGACCATGATAAAAAATAGAGTTGACATAATGATGTTTTGACTTTTTTTTTTGGGTGATAACAGTAAGGATATGCGAAATCAACTTGATCTCTCGATTTTACACAAGGATCTCTTGAAGAATAGATGAATGTTGTGACGCAATTGCTTTTTGATACCATTCTGCATTCTAGATCCTCTGTCCATAAATGCTTAGTAAAAACTAAAAAAATAAATAAAATACACTCTAGACTGAAAGCTAGTTCCTATGCACACTTCCCCGACAACGACACCAAAATGTTGGGGCAAAATAATTTATTGTCATTTAATTTGTCAACCCGGGGGTTTCGTAAACTTGTGAAGCATGCATGCACTATATGTGCTAGAAATTGTCTTTCAGTTTAGATAAATCTAACTACAAAATAACAAAAGCCAATTCATCTAATCTATGAAATCAAATAATGAAAATGAAATTCAACTAACCTATGAAATCAAGTAACGAAAAAAAGAAAAAAAATTCAAAATAAAATATAGCGTGCACAATCACACTTGTAGGAATTGAAATTTTAATCTAAGAAAGCATTTCAAAGCATGTAAAGAAAAACAACTAAGGTACGTTCAATCACTTCAACATCCAATATGATATTGAGATGATGTACAAGCAACCGATTATACTTTAGTCTTTAAATCTAGGAAAGAAATTAAAGCATGCAAAGGGAAAACTCAATAATTGCATAAGTTAGGTATTCAAGCATTCAATTTAGAAATATGATAAAATCATCTTCTTGAAATGACCTTTAAGAACACCCAATTATACTATTGAATGAAGATCTAGAAAGCAATGTAAAAGCATGTAAAAGTAAAGCTCAATGATTGTATAGGTTTAACATTCAATCACCCAACTTGGAACACCTTCTTAGCCTGATCTTTTAGGAACATTCAATTATACAATGAATTGATAGTTTGATCTAAGAAATTAAATAACAGAAAATGAAAGGAAACTAAATAACTGTGAGCTCTATTGCCTCAAACTTAATCCAATTGGAAAATAGATACATCTATCCATTTGAAATATTTTTAGAAAAGAAAATATTACACAGTAATTCTAAAACTAATGCTAAGAAAGCAAATAAACTTTAATATATAAAAGAAAGTAAATCTCACATATTTTAGGTAGCTGATCTAAAAGTATGAGATATGGTAAATCGAGATGCTCCATATGCAAGAAAAACCAAGTCAAAATGAAGGAACATTCATGAGTAAGGTGCCACAATCTAATTCTGTATTCAAAGCTTGAGCATAACTCCAATTTTACACATGATTTGATAGGATAAATATTCCCCTATTTATACAAAAATATGAGAAGCTATCTCATTAATGAGAGTCCATGAATCTCTCCCTATATCTCTAGAGTTACAATCCAAATAGGAAGTGATAAGGCACATGTCTTCTTAGAGTTACAATACAAATAGGAAATGAGACACATATCCTTATGATCCCATGATCTTCTCCATCCAAATTCGAATTTGGCCTTAGGAGGCCACATAAGGGTCTTCTGGAAGCTTCTTTTTTACCTACACATGGCAACAAACTCATTCCACTTGTTAGGTATAAGTATGTGCATATTATTTTCTAATTTTTAACCACAAATTCACTTAAAAATACTAGGAATTAATAAAGTTTGGAAAAACATAAATGTAACCCAATAATGGTAATGGTAAGGTAAATGTAATGAAATGGAGGTGGAGTGAAGCTGATAATATGGAAATATAAGTGAAAATGTAATGGAAGTAAATGAAAATTTCAACGCCCAATAGTAACATAGTTTGAGATAGAGATAGAGTCATGGGGGAAGAGAGAGGATTGGAGGGCAAGAGAGAGAGAGAGAGAGAGAGAGAGAGAGAGAGAGAGAGAGAGAGGGGAGCTGGGAAGGAGGGGGGGGGGAGAGAGAGGATCGTAGGGGGCGAGAGAGAGAGAGAGAGAGAGAGAGAGAGTGATGGGGGAAGAGAGAGGGAGGTAGAAAAGAAAGGGAGAGAGAGGAAGGAAAAGAGATGGGACTTGAAAGAGAGGAGGAGAGAGGGAGGGATAGAGAAAATGAGTTGGAGGGGGAGAGAAGGAGGGATAGAGAGATGGATTTGGATGGGGAGAGAGGGAGGGAAGAAAAAATACATAGAGAGTGAGTAGTGGAAAGAGAGAGGGAGTGACAAGGGAGAGATGGAGAGAGAGTGTGTATGTTTGGGGGTGAGATAAAGAGACAAACAAGGAGAGATGGAGAGAAGGTGGGAGAGAAGGAGAGAGAGAGGGGCATATAGTAACAAAGTTGGAAGATGGAGATAGAGAGAGAGGTCAGCGAGAAATCAAGAGAGAGAGTGAAGAGAGGTAGGGAAGTAGAGATGGATATGGAGGGGGAGAGAGAGGGAGGTAAGAATAAAAGCATAAAGAGTGAAAGGTGGAGAGAGAGAGAGAGAGTAATAGGGTAGGACATGGAGAGAGAGTGTGTATGTTTAGGGGTGAGATAAAGAGACAAACAAGGAGAGATGGAGAGAAGGGGGGAGATAAGGTTAGAGAGGGTTAGAGAGAGGCATATAGTAACAAAGTTGGAAGGTGAAGATAGAGAGATAGAGAGGTGGGAGAGAAAGGAAGAGAGAGAGTGAAGAGATGTGTGGAAAGAGAGATGGAGATGGAGGGGGGTTAGAGAGAGGTAAGAATAAATACATAGAGAGTGAAAGGTGGAGAGAGAGAGAGTGAGAGAGAGGGAGTGATAAGAGAGAGATGGATAGAGAGTGTGTATATTTGGGGGTGAGATAAAGAGACAAACAAGGATAGATGGAGATAAGGGGGGGAGAGAAGGAGATAGAGATGCATATAGTAACAAAGTTGGAAGGTGAAAATAGAGAGAGTGAGAGGTGGGAGAGAAAGGAAGAGAGAGAGTGAAGAGAGGTAGGGAAAGAGCGATGGAGATGGAGGGGGAGAGAGAGGGCGATCCAGGTGGATATTGGTGGCCACCGGCCTATTCCACTTGGGACCCCACCATTGTTTCTTTCAGTTTTTCAGTTTCCTTAATTATACCACAATTTACTATTTTTAGCAATTTTTCGGGTTCTGAACTTCCATAGCCATTTCGAGGCCCTAAACGATGTTTTTTGGGAAAAAAAAGAGAAAAATGGGTCTATAGACCGATGTTTTTCAATCAAAAGTTGGAACCCTTGGATAGATATTTCTAACAAGGTATTGAGTGCCTCAAATGATGATCATATTCCAAAGTTATGTCCCCAAGAAGTTGTTGTACCAATTTACCCAAATGGGGCACATAGTTTTGACGCTTCATCTCCTAGGGTTAGGTTTTTGGATGTTTAGGGTTTTCCATTGTTTCTAAATAATAAATAGGCCCTCGAGCCTCATTGTAACATAGTTTAGAGGCCTGTAGTCACCACATATCTTCTCAGAGATAAGCTACTAGTGCCCTAGCTAGTTTATTTCTATTCTGTCTTTAAAAAAAATTCAGTTCTTTGATATTAATAAAATGCAGTGTTATTTCCACTGCATTTTTTTATTTATGGTTATATGTGTATTCTGTTGTGTTCCTGCATAAATTTGGATCAGTGGTATTAAAGCGGTCTGCTCTTTCTCAATCCTTATTTTCATGTCCCCAACGAGGTCAGGGTATAAGGAGTGAGGCCTTTATCTGGTTGAACCTTTGCAAGAACAACCTCGCAAACCTCAACGACCACCCATGGGGGAAGAAAAGAAATATGAGGGAGTAGGAGATCCTATCAAAATATTGCTCGAGGAGGCCCTTGAAAAACAAAGGAATGAGATGATGGATAACTTTGTCTAGATCCTTCAACAATTACCCACCAATGATGCATCTGCATCCAACTGCCACTTTGGAGGCACAACTCCTTTTTAAGGTACAAGTAAACTTTGAAATTCCCATATTTCAGTGAAAAATTTATGTAGACACTATAGATAGATGGTTGAATCTATTAGAAGGATATTTCTCAGTTCATGAATTTTCTGACCAAGAGAATATTATTTTTTCACTCCTCAAAGCTACCCCCATGTCAAGGACTGGTGGGAAACCTACTGTGAGAAAATGGACAAGGGGGAACCCTCTCTGTTCTTGGCCATACCCACTTGGAATTATTTCTGAGATGCCATCAAGGAACAATATTATCTCGTGGGGAGCTATGAGGACAAGTACATACAATGGACTATGCTGCAACAACAAAGGGATCGAGATTGCATGAACTAACGAATTTGTTCCATACGCTGCGCACAAAGTTGGGTATCAAAGATTTAGAGAAACATTTGGTGCTGAAGTACTGCAGTTGTCTACATAGATACATTCAGGAGGAAATGGAGTTCCTCTACACCTCCTCACTTGGTGTGACATACCGATATGTTGCCAAGATTGAGAAAAAATTGAAATAGAAGAAGCGAGCCATTGGATTTGTGAATCAAAAGCAACGAGAAAGGTGCCCCCAGAGACCACGAGAACAAGGACAAATCCAAGGCATGGTGGCCCAAGATAACCTACCAAATACACAACAAAAGAGAAACACCACGAAGCCAAAGAAGAACACGGGAAAGTGGTGTGAGTTCCATAAGAGCTCACCTTACAACACAAGTGAGTGTCGGTCCAAGCAATCACTAGAGGTCGAGATGAGGGCTTTTGAATCAGATGCATGCTCCTAATCTGAATCAGAAAGTGACAAGGGGAATGACAAAGGGAATCATATTATTGATACGGAGCCTAATGCCACTGCTTGCCCTTGCAAAGATCTGAAGAAAAGAGGAACTAGAAGATCTAGAGGGCTCGGGAGGGGGGAGGAGCAGTTTGTTTTCCTCCCAGATGTGGGTAAAGGGTTCCCCGCTATAGTTCATTGTCGACAGTGGGAGCCAAAATAACCTCATTTCAGCAGAGGTCATGAAGTGGTTGGGCTTGCCAACCACATCACACCCACAACCATACACCATCGGGTGGCTTCACCAAGGATGAGATCTTTGTGTCATCCATAAGTGCCACCTTCCCTACAACATCAAGCCCTTCAAGGATGAGGTATTATGTGACATTGCTCCTATTGATGTTTGTGATCTATTATTAGGCCAACCATACTTGTGGAAGCAACATGCTGTGTATGAGTCCCGGCCTCGCACTGTTATTGTTACTTTTGGAAATAAGTTTTACAGGATACCATAGGTACCACCGCCTACAACTATCTCTTTGGTTACTACAAAAAAATGCAGTAATATCATTTCCCAAAACGAGAAATTTGTTTTCCAGATGATCACCCCCAGGGCAAGAAGAAGACTGTGGCCATGACCTATAGACAAGGCTCCTCCACACGACGACAAAAAATGGACAAGGTCGTGGAGGAGTACAGGGACATATTCACCTCACCCACAGTGGTGCCTCTGCATTGTCAGGTCAAGCAACCCCAGGTGCATCTCTGCCCAATGGACTGATCTATCGACGCTCTTTTATGGAGAACGATGAAATCAAGAAGTAGATTGAGGAATTGCTGCAAAAAGGTCACATCTGCTCGAGTTCATCGCCCTATGGGAGGTTGATCCTGTTGGTGCAGAAGAAGGATGGGAATTGGAGACTTTGTATTGACTATCGACCGCTGAACAATATCACTGTCTGGAATAGGTACCCGATCCCACACATTGATGACCTTCTGGATCAACTCAAAGGGGAAAAATATTTAAGCAAGATCGACTTGAAGTTCAAGTATCACCAAGTACCAATCGAACCCTCTGATGTGTGAAATAATGCCTTCAAAGCCAACGAGGGCCTTTTCGAATGGCTGGTCATGAATTTTAGGTTGATGAATGCTCCCACAACCTTCATGAGGTTGATGGATGACATATTGAAGCCGTTCACAAACTCCTTTGTAGTAGTGTAGTTGGATGACATCCTGAACTTCAGCCAGACTTGGGAAGAGCACCTCCACCACACTCGTCAGGTCCTCAAAACATTGTGGAAACACAAGTTATGTGCCAATTTGGAGAAGTGAACTTTTGGCATGACCCAGGTTCAGTATCTGAGATACATTATTGATGAACGAGGGGGTGCATGTGGATCCAACCAAGATCCAAGTAATTAGGGATTGGCCAGCTGCAACCACTCTAACAGAGCTTTGCAACTTTCTGGGGCTTGCTAATTTCTACTGCAGGTTTGTGTTGGGATACTCTCATATCACTTGGCCCTTGAGTCAAGTCACCAAGGGAGGAGAGAAAGAAAAATTCTTTTAGTCGGAATCTCAATAGAAGGCGTTCGTAGAATTGAAACATCGCCTCTTATCTACCCTATTTCTCACATTACCAGACTTGCAACAAATATTTGAGATAGAGACGTATGCCTCTGACTATGCTATTGGGGTAGTTCTTACTCAACAGGGGCATCTAGTTGCATATCACAATGAGAAACTATTTGACACAGTCCACAAGTATCCCACTTATGACAAAGAAATGTATTCCATTGTGTAGGTGTGCCACCAATGGAAGCATTACATTTTGGAGAAGGAAATGATCATCCACATAGACCACCGACCCCTGCATTTCATACAGACACAAAGGAAGTTGTAGAACGATTGCCATTAGAAGTGGTCCACATATCTGTAGAACTTTCATTTAAACATCAAGTATAAGAAGGAAAGCACCAATAATGTTACAGACTGCCTCAACCGACCACCAATTATGGTGCTAACCACCATTCTCAACTCTTGTGGGCACGAGACTTCTGATTGGCCACTTCTCTACAAGGGTGATCCAGAATTTGGCCACACATACAAGACACTCTTGGAGGGTACACAAGTTCCAAATTTCACTTGTTAGTCATCAGTAGTTTTTGCCTTTATAGATGACTAAATGATTATCCCAAGATTTCTAGAAGCAAAGTTCATAAACATTGTGAGTTCTAGAAATCTCACTGCCTTCATTATCCTTAAGATAATTTTTCACTATTTCATTATTCCATCATGTCAAGCACTACTTACCAGTCCCAGAAAACCCATTAGGGTATCATGATACTCATTTTGTCTATATTTTTTCACCTTTGGCCCAAATCCTCTATTTTGTTTTGCCTAAAACCCCCCACAGCTACCTAAGGCCACCTATCAAATAGTTCTATTCCCTTTCCCAAAAATACCCCAAACACTAATGATCTCAAAACTGTCTCTGTAGGCTCTTTAGATAAATCAAGTGCATTGGATTTTGGATCTTCAATACATCAGTTTATCATAAACTCTATTTTACACTTGACAACCCCATAATCTAAGTTTTTAGTCCAAAGCCAAGTCCAAGAAACCTTCCACTAGGTCACCTAGGGTTTCACAAGTCATAGGGGGGATTTGGTATCCTAAAATATGTGTCTTATCTCTAACAGGGAGACTGCTTTCCAAAGAAGAAAGGGGATAAGTAACTTTGTCCATAAACTGATCAAAGGGCCATTCAAGAAAGTACCCCTGGCCTAGAGCAAAAATTTTGCAAGGGACAGCTACCCTTGCTCACATTTCTACAAAAGGATCAAGATGTCCATTAGCCTAGCAAGAGGTAAGGTAATAGGGTGAAATCATCACAAGAAGACTATCAACAACAAAGAGAACGCAACAAGCATATGTTTTAGAGAATCAGGGTTTTTTGTGACTGATTTGGCCAAACAAGGAATCAGTACTAGGGCTACAAGGGAAAAGGGCACCTCAACTCCATCAAGTGCACATTGAAGATTCTTTAGAAATAATTAATGAGTTTGAGAAGTTTTAGAGAACTTAGAAGACAACACTATTTACTTTTTTCTAACGGCCCTCAAACCTAGGAGTTTGGGAAGATTGACAAAACTGGTCAAATGATGATGATAGGGCCTTCTTCATAACATCAGATGGCATTTCAAGGGGTATTCAAGCTGCCCTCTAAGGTTTGACAATGAAGCACTCATTCCACCTCACCAAAAGGACAAATGACAGAGTATTAGTGCAAGGGCCTGAGTTTTTCAAATACAGTAAGAAGATTTTCAAAGTGGTCAAAGGGGAGGAAAAAATGAGATGAAAAGACTAAGGAAGAACCAAAGCTATATTGCTGTCAACATGGTCCAAGAAAAAAACATGTAATTGGTCTAAAAATCAAGGAAGCCTCCAAGAAATGGTTCCCTTATCAAAAGTATATTCTACAAGAGATAGTTAGCCATAAATGACACTTTTGCAGGACTGTAAAAAATGGATACCTATAGGAAGATTGATAAGGTTAAACAAACCTAATGTTTCTCACAATGGTGGCATATATAAAGACTAAAGGAGTTGTTGATACCAACTGCTAGGGTTTTCACACCAAAAGGTTTTTCACTGCTTCACAGTAAAAACATGACAAAATGTCAATTGAAAGAAGGTTAAAATTCTTCTTTTCAGTCTATCCAACAAGCAATCAAATGCATAAAAGGTGCAGAACTGAAAATTCCAAGGTGAAGGTGCCGAAAGGATCACAAGCTTACTTTTTACAGGTGTGGAAATTTATGAAAAAGATAGAATGAAGAAAACCTTCAAAAGATTGCACTAATGTCACTGTCTTCCTTTTTCCTCAAAACTTTGTCAAAATAACCTTTTGCTTTTTAAGGAAGGGTTCATGTTTCTAAATATGGGTAAGAAGCACAATTTAAGCTTGTGTAAAGGTTTATGAATACAAGAGAAGCATAAAAATTCTCCAGCCCAAGAAAAACAACATTTTTTCTAATGTTTCTGCCACCTACAGGACAAAAAGGCCAAAAAGTCAGTGAAAAGAAAGAAGGGAAAGAAAACGTTAGAAAAGTGGGTTTGATTATGAAATTATTATTCAAAAATGGGTATAAGGCTCTTCTTTCCCTCTTCCCACCTCATTTTCATCTCTGCAGAAAATAAGGAGAGCCGTTGAAAACATTTTTTAGGGTTTTCTGCAAAAATTGTTGAAGTTTCCCGGTGTTGCGCACAGACGGAGGCGCTACGCATAGATTTGTTAGCGTTGTGCATAGAGGAGGCATATACAATGCAAAAAAGCACTGCACTATGCACTGGAGAGGTAGCACTATGAACCGACAGAGGCGATATACACACGCCTACTTTGGGCCCAACTTACCCACCATTCAATGGTGCTGCGCACACGGAAGCCTGACAGGCCCGATTAACCACCCGAGGCGCCCACACCCGACCCAGTGCTGTGCACAGGTCTACCAACCACCCGACTTGACCTGGAACTACACATAGGGAAGTCTCGACAGGAACGACCTGTCGGGTGGTGCTACAGACAGAGGAATTTTGACCAAATTTTCCCAAAAGTGGCCAAAATCAATTTTTTTTGTCCCAGGCTCCTACACAAAGTTTGAAAAGGTTGGTGGTCTTTCTTCCTTGCCCTCCAAGTGTTTTCTTTGGTACCCATAATCAAAGGAGTGTATTAAAAACCTAAATTTTTCCAAACCCTAATCCTCATGGCAGTCAAACATTTAACTTTCTAGGGCAAGGACTACCAATTGAAGAGTGGTTATTAGCATAAATACACTCAATACCAGCTAAGCCTCCACCTAAACACTGAAAGAATTCCTAGGCTTACTTCATTTTTCCCTCATTTGCTAAAATATGTCCTCACCATCACTCATTTGTCCTCCCTATACCTAAAGCTCTCACCAAGCTAAAAAACCATTTTGTTCAAGGATACAATCAAGCACCATGTCCGGAGAAGAGATTAGTACCAGTAGTGATGAAGGCCAAAGGCCTGTCAAGCCAAAACACAAGGGAGGAAGGACTAACAGGTTTGAGCCTTTGGATACCATTCAAATCACCTCTTCTCCCATGATCCTTGCATGTTTTCAAGATGTTGGGTGCTATCAGTTCTGTGAGAGGGTTAAGCAGGTCCAAAACCACTCAGTTTTGACTAGGTTGTTCATTCTTAGCCTACAAAACCACCAGGTAAACCTAGCAGGAGTAAATTTTGAGCTATCATCTAAATCCATTGCTAAAGCCATAGGAATACCAGATATTGGTGAGAGATGTTTCAAGTAGAAGAAATTAGCCTTAAGCTACTATGAGCCCTTCCTCAAATGTAGTCATCAACAGGGCTGCAAGACTGTTTTCCCCTTCTCCCACCTGTTAGAGAGATATGCCCTACTGATGGGGCAGATCATCAAGTACTTCACTTGTGAGGGGAGGTACTCCAGGATTTATTCATATCACATAAGGCTACTAATGCACTTCACCAAGGTTAAATTGCTAAACCTACCATACTACCTCTACCGGAGCATTGAAAAAATGGCTTTAGTGGTCAAGGAAAGAAGTTATGCCCACCAAATGAAAAGCCTTTTTCACCACTCCTTGGTTAAGATGACTGTTTTGCACCAACTAGAACAGCAGGGAATCCCTTGGGAATTTTTCATCTCACATGATATATTTGCAAATCCCCAAGCCTCCATTCAATAAAATTTTCCTTCCACTTCACACTCACTTACCTCCACTCCTCCATCACCTCCACCTATGCCTTCTCCACAAGGAAACTTACCTATTTATTCTTCCCCTGATGCATCAAGTGAAGATGATTACAGTGGTAATGATGGACAAGGAGGTGGCAGTAGCAATGAAGAACAAGCAGATGACAGTGGAGATGAAGAAAACAGTGGGGCAGATACAAAGTTTAATGAGGAACAAGGAGGTGACATTAGAAATAATGAACGAGAAGATGATGATGGGAACGATGAAAACATTGAGGCAAACACAGAGTTTAATGAGGGAGAGCAAGAGGATGATGATGACAAGGAGGAGGAAGATGAAAATGGCAGTCATGAAGACAAAAACAGTGAGCTCTTAGAGAAAAAGAATGATGGTGATGATACAAATGATTCACTCCCAAGTATAGAAAAAGGTGTTGATGATGAACAAGATGAAGATCAAGAAGATAGTGAAGACAATAATGAGGGTGACAGTCAACAAGAAAGTGCACATGAAAGCCAAGAGAAAAATGTGCATGAGCATGACAGTGAGCACAACCATAGTGCAAACAGTGACAAAATAGATAAAGATGATGAACATAAAGAAATAGAGGAAGATAATGAGGAAATAGAAGATCAAGAAGAGGAAAACAATGAGGTTGAACCAGAGTTTTAAGAGGCAGGAAGTGACCAAGGAAATGACACTGATAGGATAGTTAGTGATGAGCAAGATAGCCAAAGAGATAGTCATGATAGTTATGATAGTTTTCATGACTGTCATGACACAAATCAGCCTCCTAATGATGATGGAAGTGAAGATAGCCGAGAGGATCATGAAGAAAAAGACCTTTACGAGGAACAAGTTTAAAATGAGGCAAGCAAAGAAGGTTTTGATCAATTTGAAAGCCAAAGTGATAGTATAGAAGGTAGTGAGCAAGATAATGATGATGATAATGCTAAAGATCAAGAAAATAGTGACCCAATGAGGCATGAGGTGACTCATGGAAGCCATGGAAAAAATGAAAGAGCTTATGACAACACCAAGGGTCATAGCTAGGATAAGGACACTACCAAATCCATCATCACTCCTCTCACATGGACATACCATAGAGGGAAGATAGATGTGTTTTCTACCTCAAAAAGGAAAAGGACCATCTCTTCTCAGGTTATCAAGCCATTGGACAAGGGAAAGGAAAATATGGAAAGGGGTGAGCAGCAGGTAAAGGTGAGGAGAAGTAAGAGAATCAAGAAAACTACTTAAGAGCCTCAATTCATTGATCTAGACAGTGACAATGAGGACAAGGAGATGAGCACCAGATTGCTACTCTTAACCAAAGATGCACAACTTAAGGAATGGGAAAGACATTTCAAGATGGCACAACGTGTCATTCATTATTACAAGAATGAGCGCAAGCACTTCAAGAAGGTGAAAAGGGGCCTTGCACTCCAGAAGAAAATGACCAAGCACTATGCAAAGAAAAACATGCTTGCTTGTGCCAAAATAAAGGAGGCCCTCATGGAGATAAAAAACCTAAAAGAGGTAAAAAATAATGATAGCCTTGGAGTTTTGGCTGAGGCTTCTCAACAGGTATCCAAGACTTCTTGAGGGACCACTCCACAAATTTTGAGTCAAATTGAACAAAATTTTGTGTTTTTGAAATTTTGAGGCCACCTATGTGGCCAACACCCTAGGCGCTACGCACAAATTTGGTGCATACTCAGCTTGAAAAATTTACATTTTTGGATTCCTCTTATCATTAGCAGTCTGCTCACAAAATTTCAGATCATTTGGAGCAGTTTTGACCCCCCAAAGGTGAAAAAAACCAAAATTTTGACCATTCTGCCTCATTTTCAGGCAAGGTGCTATGCACAGAGCAGTGATGGAAGAATGGGTTTTTGGATAGGAACATGGCACTCATTCAGGAAAAATCAAGCATTTATGGAAATTAAACTCATCAGGCTTTACCATGAGCCATCACGGAGCCAAATCCGGCATCAGGAAGGGGTCCAAAACTTAGTCACAAGAGACCCTATTTTCTGCTGAAGTGGCACTACGCACAGAGACTGTCTAAGTGTGTTTTGGACCAAAAGTCAACCAAATACACTCATTTATAGAAAAATGATATTTTTGAGTTTTTTAAGGCAAAACACTCTAGAATTAGGTGCAAATAGTTATTTTGGTATTTATTTCTTAGGATATTATGTGCCTTGGGTCTTGCATGGTCTCTTCACCATAAATGACATGTATGGTTGAATTTGGCATTTTCCTACCATATTTAGGTTTTTAGTCCTCTTTTTCTCCATAAATAGAGCATGAGGCCCTCATGTATTTTGTTGGAATTTGATGAGCTTTGAGAGCAATACATGGTTTTATGAGCTTGGAGAAGAAATTGGTGTTGTGGAGTTGATGAATGGCTTGTTTGGCTTGATGATGGAGAAGCTTGTTTATAGGATTCCTTAGCTTGGTGAATGGTGATGTCTTCTTAATTTGTTTATGTTTCCTTGTTATCATTATGTTTCACTCTTCTTAGTTGCTATAAATAAGAAAAGTATAGGTTGAGACATGCTCTTTGAGGCACCTCAGTCCTCCTATTTGTTATAGCCTTAATGTTTTCCTCAGCTGGTTGTGTTTGAAGAATTCTTAGCTACACTTCAAGCCTCCTTATGCTTGTTAGTTTCATTTATGGATTAATATGTTGGTTAAAAAATACGATTCACGGTATGCCTTGCTTATTTGAGACTGTCTAAAACTATGTCTTGGAACTTTTCTTTGGAGTATTGTTTGATAGGTTAAGTCAAAGAGGTCTCGTTCGATCTTGCCCTTTGTCCATGCCTACCAACTTGTTTCAGAGTTCTTTATAGCTTTATTTATGATTTTTATGATTTCTCTCTTCATAAATTGAGTTATTGTGCTATCTTATATGTTTTCCCAAATTCTGAAGGTGAATTTACTAAATTTAGAGGCTCTTATGCTTTCTATGTTTCACTGGAATGTTTATCTTGGATATTTATTTGTTTAAAGTGTTATCATTGAGTAAATGGTTTGCCCTATCTCATGCTTAGTGTCTTTTTCTTATCATATTTAAGACCCTCTTATTCATAGGTATTTTACAAAGGATTCTTGATTTCCCTTTGCCCTACGTTATTCACAAACTTGATGTCCATCTCATTTCACTCATAACCTTAAGGATCCATTAACCTTGCTAAATTGGCCTTGCACTACAATCTGATTCATTATTGAGACACCCTTGACTTTCATTGACTCCATAGCCCAATGGCTTTGACAGAATCTCACTCCACCTATCCTACTTGACCATCTTACCTAACCAAAACAATCAACAAATCCCTACACTTAACAACTAGCCTAAAATCAAAACCCTAGAGCAAAAAGAACACATCCTTTGCACCTAATAGAGAGATCCCTCTCTAAGTCTAGGAAGAATAGGTCCTAGGACTCCAAAGACTGGTTCCATGTTACCCTGTCATTTGGTCTACCAATCTGCCAAATCATGGGATACTAACATCATCTCCAGGATGCAATGCTATGTCACCTGGGACACCTTTGTGTTCCTTCAAGCGAGCGTGCCAAGATGATTCAGGAAGCACACTACAGTCGAGTCACTGGGAATTTCGGAGTCGAGAAAACAATGATAGTACTGCAGAAGTATTCATATTGGCCGAACCTTCGACAGGATGTTGGGAAGTACATGAGATCCTGCACTGCTTGTGTCATTGCCAAACTGAACATCAAGAAGCAAGGCCTCTATACTCTGCTACCTACCCCTGGTCTACCTTAGGAATCCATCTCCATGGATTACATGTCGGGCCTTTCTTCTACTAAGCATGGAAATGACGTGTTTTCGTGGTCGTCTACAGATTCTTGAAGATGGAAATTATGTCAACATGCAAGAAGAATATCACAGCAGAAGCCACTGCTAAATTCTTCTTTAAATGAGAGTGGGTGAACTTTGGGATCCCACAGTATATCATCTCAGATAGGGACAACAAGTTCCTCAACACATTTTGGTCCAGCCTTTGGTCAATGCTGGACACCAAGCTCACCAAGTCCACAACCTTCCATCCCCAAATGGATGGCTAGATAGAGGTCGTCAATAGGATTATTGTACACATTCTGCGCATGTACAATTCAAAGCATCCACGCACATAGGATGAGAGCCTTCCCTATGTACAACATAGTTATAACCGAGCTCTCCACAGCTCAACTGGCCACAACCCATTTTAGGTGGGCCTGGGGTTCCAGCCACTATGTCCCATTGATGTATCCATGCCATTTGTGGCTACTAAGGTCGATTCAGCTCATGTCCAGTCTGCAGCTGAAAAAGAGAATACATTCATTGAGAAAATTCAACACATCCACCAGTAAGTTCATGACATATTGGATAGACCCAATGCTAAGTACAAGCAATGACATGATCAACATCGAGCGCCACACAACTTCTAAGTGGGTGAAAAAGTGTGGCGACATTTGCATAAGGAGTGCCTCACTGGACCCCAACGCAAGCTTCACCCACTCTGATATGGGCCATACACCATCACCAAGGTTTTAGGGAACAATTCCTTCGAGCTAGGTATTCCACCATTCCTTGGTTTGCACCCAGTATTCAATGTGGACCGCCTTTGGCCCTACTTCCCACCTCTACTGGACACCTCTGAGGTTTCAAAACAATTCACACCAACAGAGTTAAGCCCAGACTGCATGGAACATGCCACCACAGATTGTATCATGGACATGCAAATCAAGAGAAATCGCTGATGGAAGATCAAGCTGTCGGGTTGTAAGTTGGCCAAATCCTGCACCAAGGTAAGTGGTTCGCCGAGACCAAGTTCAACGAAGTTTCCTCATCATGGAGGAACTCAATGCAATGGGGACCATTGCTTCCTAAGGGGGAGGAATGATACAAGTGGATATTGGTGGACAATCGCCTATTCCACTTGAGGGCCCACCATTATTTCTTCCCGGTTACCGAGTTTCCTTAATTATAGCACATTTCATTATTTTGCTCGGTTTTCGGGTCCTAAACTTTGGAGCATTTGAACCCTAAACGACTTTTTTTGGTACAATCGGGACCAACATGGGTCTATAGATCGATGTTTCTCACTCAAAAGTTGGAATCCTTGGATAGATATTTTTAACAAGGTGTTGATCACGTAAAACAGATATCATATGCCAAAGTTATGTCCTCAGGAAGTTGATGTACCAATTTACCCAAACGGGGCCCATAGTTTTGGCGCTTCATCTCCTAGGGTTAGGTTTTTGGATGTTTAGGGTTTTCCATTTTTTGTCAATAATAAATAGGCCCTTGAGCCTCATTGTAACACTGTTCATATACCTGTAGCCACCACATCTCTTCTTAGAGATAAGCTACTAGCGACCTAGCTAGTTTATTTCCATTCTGTATGTGAACAAATTTCAATTCTTTGATATTAGTGAAATGAAGTGTTATTTCCACTGCATTTTTGTATTTATGGTTATATGTGTATTTTGTTGTGTTCCTACATAAATCCAGATAAGAGGGAGGTAAGAATAAAGACATAGAGAGTAAAAAGTGGAGAGAGAGGGAGAAAGGACAACAAGAGGGAAGAGAGATAGAAGCGGGGGAGAGGGAGGGCCGGGGAAGAGAGAGAGAGAGAGAGAGAGAGGTAGAGAGGAGGACATAGTGATAGATAGATAGATTGGAGAAAGAGAGTGTATTTTTTAGGGTTGATATAGAGAGACAGAGGGAGATAGAGATATAGATGGAAGGTGAAGAGAAATAAGAGATAGATGGAGACAAGGAAGGAGGGACACGAGAGATTGATAGATATGGAGTGAGAGAACATGTGGTTTGGCGGGGTGGGATAAAGAGACAAAGAAGGAGATATGGAGGGTGATATATATATATATATATATTGAGGAGGAGGAAGAGGGGATAGATTGGAAGAGAGAGAGAGAGAGAGAGAGAGACAAGAAAGGAGGGACACGAGAGATTGATAGATATGGAGTGAGAGAACATGTGGGTTTGGCAAGGTGGGATAAAGAGACAAAGAAGGAGATATGGAGGGTGATATATATATATATATATATATATATATATATATAGATATATATATATATATATATATATGTTAGAAAAATACTTGTGAGAGGGGGTGAATCAGTATTTACTGCATATTCAACAATTTTTACCTTTTCATTCCTTAAAACCCATACGCTACTTTGTTGAAGCCAAGTAGCGTATACACGCGGATATCCTTCATAAAACTCGCGTATACACAGAGATCTAATTATGCCTTTAGTTCTTCACTTATATCATTCCATCATTCATTCATTAGATGTTCTATAAACAGTAAACATGTGCAAGTAGCGTATACACGCGGATATCCTTCATAAAACTCGCGTATACACGTAGATCTAATTATGCCATTAGTTCTTCACTTATATCATTCCATCATTCATTCATTGGGATGTTCTATAAATAGTAAACATGTGCGTAAGAACAACAACCATCACACAAAGCATCACACATGAACACCAGGATTTTTAGGTGGAAACCCAAGTCGGAGAAAACCACCGCCGCAGTGGCTCAGCCTTCATATTTTATTATAGAGAAAACATCTTACAACATATGTGCTAGCGTTGTACTCGACCAAACACGGCACCCACTCCATGCTCGTTTACCACCCTCTCCGGAAGGGAGCTACGAATTTCCTCGATCTCGTTACCACTTTCTCTCTCCCGGACTGAGCTACGAACCCCCGATCTCGCTTTACCACCCCCTCACCTCGAAGGAGATACATCCCCTCGACCGAAGGCTACCCTCTTCACCACCTTGGACCACGTTTCATCAATTTTCACACCGGATCCAACAACTTCAATAATAGAACAACACTCGCAGCCACGTTTCATCATATTTTCAGACTGGACCCTCTCCATACATTTAAGCACAGTCAAACATCAACAACAGATAGCTAAAACAGAGCAGATCAGATCAGATATTTCATACCCCATGCTTCAACAAACCCTAGTTTGCATACGCGCTTTCCTTTCACTGATGTTGCGTATATACGCGCTTCCGTCCACACAAACCAGCGTATACCTCTGTATGTATTTCATTGCGCATACGCGATTTCTCTTCAGCGAAGCCGCGTATATACGCGCTTCCTCTTCGGCGAAGTAGAGTATAGATCTTCAACCATCATAGAGCAGCATACTTCTACATTCAGTTCAGATTTAACCCTTTACTTCAAACAGATGTTCGCCTCATCACAGATCAATCACTCCGTAAACAGATCTAGCAAATACAGATACATTTCAGATCTAGATATCCCGCTTCATCATTTCTTCATAGGTGCATCATAGATTCAGATCTATCATCAAACCTTTACCCTTTCCATACAGATATACTTCATAGAGAAGTATTCATTCAAGCTCAGACATCTTTCTCTCTCACTCATATCATTTGCATAATGAATTTCTTCTCTTTATATAGGTTTATCCTTCTTCAATACCACGGGCCCCTTTTTCAATACCATGAGCCAAATCAATACCATGAGCCTTCAATACCATGGGCCCCTTTTTCAATACCATGAGCCTTCAATACCATGGGCCCCTTTTTCAATACCATGAGCCTTCAATACCACGGGCCCCACTTTATGAGCGCTTTTTCCCATACGCGACTTCCCTTAGATAGATCCGCGTATGCCTTGAGACATACTCTTTTCATCATAGATCTAGCACATGCTGACTTCTTTTCTTCACTGCCTTCTGTACACACTGTAGATACATCATATTTAGCTCATCAAGAACATATTCTAGCAAGCACAACTTCATCAAGTAAGTCGTCATCATATTCATCAAGAGGGTTTCCATTCAGGGACATCGCTCATCATCATAATATCAACAAGCATCATATCACATCAGATATACATCATTTACCAAGCCCATCAAGTCAAGAATAACTTCATCAGGTGGATTTCCATCAAGGACAACACATGTCAATAGTCGCATGTCTTCATCTTCATTCGCAAGTTGCCATCAAGGACAACACTCGCATCATATTTCCAACAATCTCCCCCTTTGGACTTGATGGCAACCATGATGGTGTTTGATCACCACAACAGATAGATACATTGAATATAACCATTATGCAAACACCATGATGCTCTCCCCCTATTCAAACACCATGTTACTCTCTCCCTTTGACATCAAGGGCAAAAGGGCGATCAAACCAAGTGATCAAAACCAACACACTCTCCCCTTTTGACATCAAGGGCAACGGGCGGATCAAAACCAACACACTCACCCCCTTTTCTCCTCATGTAGAAGAAGCGTTCTGCAGATCTGATGTATACTGAAGTGACCAAGCTCCCCCTGAGTTCATGCTGAATCTTCAAACCTATTTTTCAATGAAGTATATGACTCTATGAACTTCCTACCAAAAGACTCATACTTACATCAAATATCCAACCAAGTGGATTTATATATAAGACTCAAGTACCCAACCAAGTGGGTTTACACATTTCAACTCAGCTACCCAACCAAGTGGGTTTACAAAAATTGACTCAGCTACCCAACCAAGTGGGTTTACAAATTTGACAAGTCCTTACATGACTGAATATTACAATTTTACAACATGAGTCTCAACAAGACCTTTTCATCAAACTACATATATAACTTTTAAGACCAACACCAGAAAGTCCTCAAGAAAGAGAACATATTTCAGAACCATCATAATGCCAACACTGCATTATACTCAGCAAAGATAATGCTCCCCCTGAATCTGTGCAACCAAGCAATCTTTCCAAATGACTAAGGCTCCCCTTTAGTTTGTGCATCCTGAAAACTTCCACCAACAAATCATCAAGGCATCTTCATCAAAACATTAGAAACAGAATTATGAGAACTGGAACACCACCAGAGATACCAAACAGTATCAGAGATACCAAACAGCACTGCAGCTGTGCTGAAGAGAGCTGAACCAACCAAAAATTTCAGCAACCAAACATACGTGGTTTTCTGTGCAGGAACTCGCGTATATACGCGACTGTGTTTCATGAAACCCGCGTATCCAATGCCATCTTCTAAATTTCAACCAGATCTGATTCTCTGTGAGGCAAAGATAGTGTTCAGCTTCTTTCTGAGATATTTGAATGCTTCCCTGGACTACAGATAGATAGAACAGTGTAGTGGTGTCTTCAAGCGTCATCCAATGGTTGTAGCATCAGCACAATAGTAACCAGGCCTTCAGATTCTTTGCAGTATCAATACAATCTTTCCAAGAGAGATCATCATATCAGAACAACATCTTCAAATATGTATCAAGCAATCATCCATGTGGTCCAATATCATCAAGATCTTCAAGATTTAACATGAAGTAACATAAGTAGGCAAAAGATCTCAACCATAGTAACAAACTCTGAATGATCTATTCTTATTTCTAAATCATCCAACTCATCCATGTGTGAGCACAAAAGATACTTATCAGCAACCAGGGCTCAAAATATCATCATAATAAACCATGTACCAAGTCATCATCATTTGAGCATGAGTATCAAAAAAACCAAAGAATAAGCAGTCATATTGCCAACAATGCAATCATTAGTATTCAACCTGCTGCTCCCCCTAAACCAGTGCTCTTCCTTAACTCGTGCAATCTGAAACACCTTCAACAGCAAGTCATCAGCAACCATCTCTGCATGATATGTCCTTATCTCTGAATACTAAGACTTTCATCTCAGCAATGAATACTCTTCAACAAACAGAACTCATCCATAATCTTCAACATAAGACATCAAGTGTCATATCATCATCATTTAGAACTGAGAAATTAAGATGATACAGAGTCAATAATACAGTTATTAACAATCAGACTGATGCTCCCCCTGGACCTCTGCTCCAGATCTTCAGCTATCATATAAATTTTCTCATGATCAATGCATACGCGGCTGTGTCAGCTGGAACTCGCGTGTATACGCGGATTTTGTTAATATAACCCGCGTATGGAAAGTGAAGCATAGAAAATTTCACATTCCTTCATCTCCCCCTGAACTTGTCCTTCCTGTACCTGTCTTCTTCATATCAGATGCTCTGTCAGAAATACATAACCAGAATAATCAAATCAACCATGAGAGTCATCATACATTGCTCTCCCTGTGATGATACATTACTAAAGCTCATAGTGTATCCCACATCATTCCTGCAGTCAATGAGAGAATTAAGCTTCAGAAGCGGATGACTACAGTAGGGTCAGAATTCCCTAGGTTTCTGATCGGTCCTCCTTCTTTTTCCAAATTTGCTTGAGCTTTCCAACTGTGTGCTGAAAATTGTCCACTTTCCCAGATCTGTTCATCCTGCATTCTTTTTCTACATGTCCATACTTGTTACATGCATAACATCTCATGTGGTCAGAGAAATAAACATAAGAATCATAATGAGTATTTGTATTCTTCCTCCTTTTACAATCAGCTGCTTTATGTCCATACTTGTTACATGAAAAACAATATCCCTTGAAGCTACTAGAGTACCTTTCTGAGTAGAACTTGTTTGTTTGTGGTTGAATTGTTCTGCTTCTGCAATTTGCTGCAACATGCCCATAATTATGACATTTAAAACATTCAACATTCTTGAATGAATTCCTTTGAGAATTCATTATTGTTGGTTGATCTTTTATTTCTTTCAACGCTTCAGGTTTTGCATTGGCATCCTCTGAATTTTTAGCACTTCCTTGTGAGCTAGATTCACCTTTAATAGTTTCATGGAAACCAACACCATGTTTGATAGCAGGAGACCTTTGATTACTCAGAATATTTTCCAAGATATTAGTACTATCATGAAACCTCAAAAGTTTAACCTTTTCTTCTAATTTACCTTTGAGTATGTTTACCTCAACCTCCAAGGCTTGACATTGCTTTGTCATGCTTTCTTCTTTCCTTCTTCCATATTCTGGTTCACTGTATTTAGAATCTCTTCTTTCAACCCCTTTTCTTGTTCTTCAAAGTTTGTAAGAGTTCTTCATTCTTCTTCTTCGATGCTTTGAGATCTTCTTTGAGGGAGACAATTTCTGCTTCAAGTCTTGCATTCTTCTTATTTGATGTATCCAAGTCTTCTTTGAGGGAAACGATTTCTGCTTCAAGTCCTTCTTTATCAAATGATGGTAGATGTTCCTCACTCTTCTTACTTGATGCTTCAAGTTTTGATTGTAGAGAGATGATTCCAGCTTCAAGAGCTTCATTCTTCCTTTTTTATTTTTCCAGACTGTTTTTAGAGAACCGTTTTCTGCTTCAAGTCCTTCATTCTTCTTATTTGCTTCTTCAAGTTCTGCTTGCAGAGAGATAATTCCAGCTTGATATCCTTTACTTCGACTGCGTACATCATCGAACATCCTTTTCAGTCTAAATACCAAAGCTTTGGAGGCTGCTTCCTTCTCATTAAATATTCTTTATTGATCTTTGATAACTTCTTCTAGATCCACAACTTTACTCTCACTATTTACATCATTGCTTGCACAGATAAGATTACAAGGATCACTATCAGATTCATCTTTATCAACTTCTGCTGTATCGGTTTTCTGAGACATCTCCTTACTTTGAGTATTTTGCTTCTGTGCCATGAGTACTTGTAGAGCTTGGTCAGAATCTTCTTCGGCTTCTTCTAGATCGATAGCATATTCTTCATTATTGTTTGTACCACTAAGATCTTTCAAAGGATGACCCCAATCACTATCAGATTCATCTTCTTTGATTTCTGGTATCCATGTTCTCTGAAATATTTCCTTTCTCCGAGTGGGCTTCTTCTTTTGCTTCTTTCCCATTATGATGGATCTCCTTCAAGCGATCAAGCTTCTGCAGAAGGACCAAGCTCTGATACCAATTGTTGGGAAAAATACTGAGAGGGGGGGGGGTGAATCAGTATTTACTGCATAATAAAAAAATTTTACTTTTTCATTCCTTAAAACCCATACGCTACTTTGTTGTGGCCAAGTAGCGTATACACGCGATATCCTTCATGCAACTCGCGTATACACAGAGATCTAATTATGCCATTAGTTCTTCACTTATATCATTCCATCATTTATCTATTAGATGTTCTATAAATAGTGTGTACATGCAGTAAGAAGAATTGTAATAAACCATCACACAAAACATCACACATGCATCACCTCGTGATTTTAGGGAAACCTAAGCCTGGGAGAAAACCAAATTACCAGCTTGCTCAAATTTCTTCAATATTTTATTATAGAGAAAACATCTTACAACATATGTGCTAGCTAGACTTGACCAAAGACGTTGTGCACCCACCGCGCTCGTTTACCAAATTTCTCTCCCCGGAAGGAGCTCCAACCCCCTGACTCGTTTACCAGCCTCTCTTGGAAGGGAGCTACGACCCCCTGATCTCGTTTACCAGCCTCACCTGGAAGGGAGCTACAACCCCCTGACTGAAGGCTACAACCCTCAGCACCCCTTCGGACCACGTTTCATCAATTTTCACACTGGATCCAACAACTTCAATAGAACACTACTTGTAGGCCACGTTTCATCATATTTTCAGACTGGACCCTCTTCATACATTTAAGCACCCGCCTCAAACATCAACAACGATAGCTAAAAGATGGAGCATCAAATCGTATATTTACAGGCTACGCTTCAGCAAACCCTAGTTTGCATACGCGCTTTCACTTCACTGATGTCGCGTATATACGTGCTTCCGTCTACATAAACCTGCGTATACTTCTGTACAAATTACAGAACCAATTTCATTGCACATACGCGCTTTCTCTTCGTCGAAGCCGCGTATATACACGCTTCCTCTTCGGTGAAGTAGCGTATAGATCTTCAACCATCATAGAGCAGCATACTTCTTCAGATCAGACAATCAGTTCAGATTTAACCCTTTACTTCAGACAGATGTTCGCCTCATCACAGATCCAATCACTCCATAAACAGATCTAGCAAATATAGATACATTTCAGATCTAGATATCCTGCTTCATCATTTCTTCATAGGTGCATCATAGATTCATATCTATCATCAAACCTTTACCCTTTCCATACAGATACTTCATAGAGAAGTATTCATTCAAGCCCGTACACTCGCTCCCACACTCATGATTCCATAATGAATTTCTTCTTTATATAGGTTTATCCTTTCAATACCACTGCCTCCTTTTTTCAATACCATAAGAGTCAAATCAATAATTTTACAGCCTTCAATACCACGGGCCCCTTTTTCAATACCATGAGCCAAAACACCATGAGCTCACCACGGCCCCACACCCTATGAGCGCTTTTGCCCATACGCGACTTTGAACGCGTTTCCCGCGTGCATACGCGACTTCCCTTAGATAGATCCGCGTATGCCTTGAGACATACTCTTTTCATCATAGATCTAGCACATGCTGACTTCTTTTCTTCACTGCCTTCTGTACACACTGTAGATACATCATATTTAGCTCATCAAGAACATATTCTAGCAAGCAAAACTTCATCAACTAAGTCGTCATCATCTTCATCAAGAGGGTTGCCATTCAGGGACATCACTCAACATCATAATATCAACAAGCATCATATCACATCAGATATACATCATTTACCAAGCCCATCAAGTCAAGAATAACTTCATCAGGTGGATTGCCATCAAGGACAACACATGTCAACAGTCGCATGTCTTCATCTTCATTCAGTGGGTTGCCATCAAGGACAACACTCTGCATCATATTTCCAACAAAGT
>JAXQQM020074828.1:0-12010 GCA_034641835.2 Pinus albicaulis | reverse complement strand
CAGGGCCGCATGCTCTAAGTGCCCGTAAATCATCAGACGCGGAGATGGGAACATCCATTAGATCAAGAAAATCATCCTTAAATAAAGACATGGTTTTGAGCCTACCCCGAAAATCTCTGGACCATGATTTTGAATTTTTTCGAACTGTAATGTTGTTCTCAGAGACGGGAGAAATGGAAGTGGAGGGCTCCGGAGGGGCCTCATAAAAAACGGTTAAAGCTTCCAGGTCAAGGTTCGGGTTACCAAGAAGGGAATATAAATCACTACCCACCGTATTTCTAGGGGATTCCGGGAGGTCCGAGGGCACATGATCGTGGAATGATTGTGGAGAGGCCCACTATAAAGAAGGTATGGAGGGAGATACAGATGACAGAGCCACCGGGGTAATAGAGACAAGGGGACCATCAGAGGAGTCAAATGCGCACGAGTTCATTACTTTATGCCCAGTAGACTCGTCCAGATGCAAATGCGTAGGGATTTTAATAGCATCAACCATAGCATGTTTATCATTAGGCTTAAAGACATGGGTAGGGGCGACAATGGTATTGGGAGGGGTAACCTTGTCACTAAGAGCACTGGCCGAAGCATATGCATCACTATTAGAGGATGGCAGAAAAGACGTACCCGATGGGTGACCTTCTTGTGAGCCCTGTGCATACTTGCATTTCCACGAGCCATCCAAACTTTTTTTTCCATGAGAGGCATTCTTGAAATGCATTGGGCAACCTTTCAGATGCCCAGTGTGATCACAGATCAAGCATCTTAAGGGTACACCCCAATAATCAACCTGTTATCTGTGCCGCTGTTGACCCCAAACCAGATCAACATCCCCAGGAAGTCCACCCGAAAAATTGACTTCCACCAGAAGCCAGGCGATTCGTTTGTCGTTAGTGCCGAGAATACGAGGGTCAATATATTTTGTACATCCGATAGAATTCCCAATTGCCCTCAAGGCCTTCAGTGTCCAAAACTCTAGGAGAAGGCCAGACAATCTAACCCAAACCACCTTGATTTTTGTTGCCTCCATGATAGGGTTAAACCCTAGATACCAAGGTAATAGTTGAATAAAACTCCTGCCTTGCACCCATGTTTTCTGAAGAATTTTATCATAGTCTCGTTCATGCATAAAGTGAATGCTAAACCAGTTGTTTAAAAACAAACTGACCTTTGGGATGTATCCCATAATGGGACACCAAAACGTCTTTACCCACTCCAAAATGTCCACTTCCCCACAATCTGAGAACATCCAACGACCAATGAGTGCTTGCTTTTGAAGACTAGCCACCCTCCCCCATAAGTCTTCATATTCCAGCATAACTTCATTAACTTTCATGGCAGGGTTGTAACATGCATTCGGCAATCGTCCCCGACGATGATAGACACCCTCAGAACCTTGTGACTGATAGCCACTCGAAAGCCTACCATTCGAACCAGCTTCGAAACCCGAGGTTCTGGCTATAGAATGATATATTAAACACTCGTCAAGGTCTAGATCCTCCAAGCGTCGTTTCTCCGAAGCTACCGTGGTGACAATCGGAGCTTCATGCGCTGAAGTGTCAGATGACAATATATCATTTACCTCAGTCATCTTAGAGCAATACAAAAGATAACAGAGAAAAATTGACGAGGATGACAAGTGACACGAATTAAAGTATGCCAAATCACCAGAAGTAGGAAGACATCATTTATGGAAGGCCGCAAAATATAAAACGAAGGTCAGGACGACATAAGAATGATCAGAGCACTATCCTAGGGAACCCTCCTATTTCATTTGACATATGGAAATTGTACAAAGCCACTGACCCTGTTTAATTGTGATAAGAGTGTCAAATGTGGATCAAAGGAGAATAATGTTAGCGTATCGGATTACCCATAAATAGGAGCTGTCACCCACATAAAAAACCACCCGGATGACACACGCCTCTCCCAAGTGAGTCCTCGAGATGTCCAGATGTTAGCCCCTATCATAAAAATCACACTGTCCAATGACTTCAGGGAATTAAAAAGACTTGACAAGGATGAGGAATGTGAGATATGTCAGGATATGGTGATCAGGGAAGAAGAGTGGGAGAAATACGTTAAAGATTCCGATAACTAGAAAGGATGGAAGGTCGGAAAATAAATATGGTAAACTATCAGTCCGCTGAAAAAACCAGTAAATTCTTACCAGCCTAAACTTCATATATGGCAACAACAACAACAACAACAACAACAACAACCTGTACAGTGCCACCACCTAGAGCATAGCTGCACTCCAAAGTCTTTACACAACATGGATATGATAAAAGAATCAATCCACTTCCTCCATAGATTATACCATTTAGACTGGTACAATTAAAATAGAGCCTCCGAATCTTTTGGAAGTTCGTGAGGGGATACCTACTTTTACGATTTAGCATTTGGTCTATTAGAAGCTTTGCTTTACTCATCACATGTAAAATGATAATGGCCAAAAGAAATAGACATGCAATCTCGTTGGCAATATGATGCAGAGTGTTGTCCTTGATGGCAACCCACTGAATGAAGATGAAGACATGCGACTGTTGACTTGTGTTGTCCTTGATGGCAATCCACCTGATGAAGCTATTCTTGACGTAATAGACTTGGTAAATGATGTTTGTTAGCAATATGATGATGAGTGTTGTCCTTGAAAGGCAACCCTCTTGATGAAGATAATGGCAACTTACTGGATGAAGTTGTGCTTGATAGAATATGCCTTGATGAACTAAAACTGATGTATCTACAATGAGTACAGAAGGAAATGAAGAAAGGAATTCAGCATGTGCTAAATATATGATGAAAAGAGTATGTTTCAAGGAATACGCAGATCTGTCTAAGGGAAGTTGCATATGCACGCGGAAAAGAACGTGCCAAGTCGCGTATGGGTAAAAACGCTCAAAAAGTGCAAAACCAGGGGTAACCACCATGGTTTTGACCCATTGTATTGGGTAATGATTCGCCTAAATGACCCCGTCCAGGAATACCATCGGAAGTAATGTGGTTTTGGCTCATGGTATTGAAAAGGATAAACCTATATAAAGAGATGAAATTCATTGTGCAAATCATAAGTGTGGGTGCAAGATGTCTGAGCTTGAATGAATACTTCTCTGAAGTATATCTGAATGGAAAGGGTTATAGTTGAATGATAAATCTGAAAGTATGATGCACCAATGATGAAGAAGGGGATCTAGATCTGAAATATACTTGTATTTGCTAGATCTGTTTATGGAATGATTAGATCTGTGATGGGGCGAACATCTAGGCGAACATCTGTCTGAGGGAAAGGGTAAAATCTGAAGTGATGTATCTGCAGTGAAGAATTGCAATGACATATAAGTTTGAAGAACCATACGCTAGTTTGCCGAAGAGGAAGCACGTATATACGCGGCTTCGCTGAAGAGAAAGCGCGTATGCGCAATAAAATTAGCTCTGTAATTTGTACTGAAGTATACGCTGGTTTAAGTGGACGGAAGAGCGTATATACGCGACATCAGAGAAAGGAAAGCGCGTATGCAAACTAGGGTTTGCTGAAGCATGGGGTATGAAACATCTGATCTGTTCTGCTGTATTACTGCTATCTGATCTGTGTTGTCTGAATTGGTAAGTATCTATTGGTGATGTATGTTTGAGCTTAAAAGTATGGAAAGGGTCCAATCTGAAAATATGATGAAATGTGGCCTGCAAGTGGTGTCCTAGTGGAAGCTTTGGATCCAGTGTGAAAATTGATGAAACGTGGCCCATAGAGGTGTCGAGGGTTGTAGCCTTCGCCGGTGGGTTGTAGCTCCCTTTCCAGGTGAGGCTTAGTAAACGAGATCGGGGGTCGTAGCTCCCTTCCAAGAGAGGCTGTAAACGAGTCGTGGGTTGGAGCTCCTTTCCAGAGAGGTTGGTAAACAAGCGCAGGGCAGCTCGCATGCTGGTAGGAGTCTGTACCCGCACATATGTTGTAAGATGTTTTTTCTATAATAAAAGATTGAAGGTCGAGCAACGTCAATGGTGGTTTTCTCCCCGACTTGGGTTTCCACCTAAAAATCCTGGTGTTCATGTGTGATGCTTTGTGTGATGGTTTACTCTGCTCTTACTATTCATGTTTATTGTTTATTAAACATCTTATGAATGAATGATGGAATGATTTAAGTGAAGATCTAATAACATAATTAGATATCTGTGTATACGCGAGTTTCATAAAGGGTATCCGCATATATACGCGAGTCTGTTTCAAGAAAGTAGCGTATGGGTTTTAGAAGCAAGAAAAAGTAAAAGTTCTGAATATGCAGTAAATACTGATTCACCCCCCCTCTCAGTATTTTTCCCAACAATTGGTATCAGAGCAGGTCCTTCTGCAGAAGCTTGATCGCTTGAAGGAGATCCGTCGCAATGGGAAGTCAAGAAGGAGTAATGTCTATAAAGCCACCTTTATTAAATGGAAGCAATCTGATATTCTGGAAGGTACGAACAAAAGCATATCTACAAAGTCTTGGTGTAGATGTATGGGCAATCGTGGAAGAAGGTTATCAATACCCGGCAAGTATTCCTACTGATGCTGCTGAAAGAAAGAAGTATGAAATCAATGCCAAAGCAATGAATGTCTTATTAGGAAGCATGTCTGAATCAGAATTTGCTAAAGTGATGCAGCTACATTCAGCAAAAGAGATATGGGACAAAATCATTCTAAGCTATGAAGGAGATACAAAGGTAAAAAATGAAAAACTCCAAACTCTTAGAATCGAATATGAAAATTTGAAGATGCATAGTGATGAAAATGTTGCCAGTTTCTTTCTTCGTCTAGATGATATTGTAAATCGGATGAGAAATTTGGGTGAAACCATAACCGATACTACTCTGGTGGAAAAAGTCTTAAGATCCTTGACTTCAAAATTTGACTCTAAAGTTTCAACTATTGAAGAAAGGCAAGATCTGCAAACTCTTACTATTGTTCAATTACATGGTATTCTGACTAATTTTGAAATGAGGCAAGGAGGCCCTTCTCAAATCAAAGAAGTTGCTTTTAAGGCGTCTGCAAAAGGAAAAGAAAAGGAAGTTGTCAAAGAATCCAACTATATATCTGAAGAAGAAGAAGAAGCAAATTTTGTGAGAAGACTTCAACTAGGTACCGGAAATTTCAAAGGTAAGCTTCCTTTCAAATGTTTCAATTGTGGAAGAGTTGGTCATTATGCTGCAAAGTGTCCTTATAAAGAAACATCGGCTAAAGGAAAAGAAGTAGCAAGAAGGAATAAGAATCGATCTAGCACAAGAAAAAGTTATTATACTAATGAAGACAGTGATGGATCATCTAATAGTGAGAAAGAATGTGAAGAAGACTTTAGACTTCTCATGGCTTTTGAACAAAGAGAAGAAAAGGATACTTTTGTGGATGCTCTAGAGGACAATGATTTTCTTGAAGAAAACAATCAACTCAAAGTAAGCCTAGAAGAAAAGAACATAATCATAGAGACTCTTGAAAATCAGCTTGAAGCAAAGGAAAAACGCATTGAGGAATTGGAGTGTGAAGTAGTAAGTCTAAGGAAAGATAATGAGAAAGTGAAGACTCTAAATCTTAGATTTGCTAAAGGTTCAGAAACCTTAGATGAGATTATCAAGACACAACGGTCTCCTCTTGTAAAAACAGGTCTTGGATATACTGGGGAATCTTCCCAGACTTCAGCACCAAATTATCTGAAAGCAGTCACAACTGGTTCTCTTCACTCAGCCACTCAGCAAGGGAACAAAGGATCTTTACACGTAAAGCATGATCATCTCAAATCAAGGATCACTAACAGGGAGATCCCTCAAAGAAGCAACAACCAACAGGTAAATTCAAATAGAAGATTTCATGATCGCAGAAATTTCTACTTCAATGGACAATGTTTCTCATGTCACAATTTTGGTCATAAAGCTGTTCAATGTGTTTCATATAAAACCATCGTGACAAGAGAAGCAAGAAAGAAAAGGATGAATATTGAACCAAAGAAGAACACCTATAAAAAATTTTCTCCTCTTCAAAACGAAGTTGAATGTACTTATTGCAATAACTTTGGTCATGAAGAATCTGAATGCAGGAGCAAGGTCCAGCCAAAAGAACATGTTCCCTCAAGCTCTAAAGTATGGAAAGAGAAAGAAATACCGGTTGAAAATTGTGGGATAGCATTATTTGCAGAAGGTGAAGAAAATCAATGGTACATTGATAGTGGGTGCTCAAGACACATGACAGGTGACAAAAGCAAACTTCTTACATATAATGCTCTAGAAAAGGAAAAGAAAGTTACATTTGGTAATGATACCCCTGTTGTAATTAAAGGAAAAGGGTTAGTATTTCTAAAATAAAAGGTGAAGGCTAGTGATGTCATGTATGTGGATGGATTAAGGCATAATCTATTAAGTGTAAGTCAAATGTGTGATCAAGGAACATAAGTGGTCTTTAGTTCAAAGGAATGTATGGTTCGTGATCTTGATACAGGTAAAATCATTATAAAAGGAAAAAGAAATCCTAGCAACCTGTATGTACTAAACGGTATAGATCAATGTTACTTGAGCAAGTCTTCAGAAAATTGGCTATGGCATAGAAGGCTAGGGCATCTGAGCTTCTCTCAAATCAACAAAGCAAGCAGACTTCAAGCTGTTCGTGGTCTTCCCAATATTAATCTACCAGAAAGCATCATATGCAAATCTTGTCAATTCGGCAAGCAGACCAGAGTACGTTTTAATGCCAAAGAAGGATCATCAAGTAAGCCTCTTGAACTCATTCATACTGACATATGTGGACCTATGAGGAAGAAGTCACCACGTGGGGAAGAATACTATATCTTATTTATTGATGATTACTCTAGAATGTGTTGGATCGGGCTCATTAAACACAAAGATGAAGCATTTGAAAAATTTCAGATCTTCAAAGCTTTAGTTGAAAATGAATTAGATCTAAAAATCAAGTGTCTTAGATCCGATCGAGGAGGAGAATATACATCAAATGAATTCTTTGAATTTTGTGAACAACATGGCATAAAAAGACAATTCTCTGTAGCAGGTACTCCACAACAAAATGGCGTAGCAGAAAGAATGAATAGAACAATTCAACAAATGGCTAGAGCTATGCTCGATGATTCTGGAACTCCTGACATGTTCTGGGGAGAAGCAGCACATAAAACAGCTAACATTCTCAACAAGGCTCATGTTCGGGTAAATAGTGACAAAACTCCATATGAACTCTGGTATGGTAATTCTCCATCTGTGAAGCATTTTAGAGTTTTTGGAAGTAAATGCTTTATAAAAAATAATGATGAAAAGCTTGGCAAGTTTGAACCTAGATCAGATGAAGGGATATTTCTTGGTTACTCATCTTCAAGCAAAGCATACAAATGTTACAATAAAAGGCTTCGAAAGATTGTTGAAAGTATTGATGTTGTTATTGATGAGTCTCCTGCAGCTCCTAAAGAAGAAAAACAAACAACAAAAGAAGATGATGGTGACCTATGTCCTTCTACATCAAATGATATAGACAATGGATCCAATGAAGAACCCGAAGATGATCTATCTGAAAAAGCTCCATCCAGATATGTGCAAAAGAATCATCCTGAATCTCAAATTTTGGGTGACAAGGAATCAGGTGTACGAACAAGGAGAACTCTTGTGGGATCTTCTAATCATTTGGCACTTCTATCCACAATTGAACCACACAATGTCAATCAAGCTAGCAAAGATGAATGTTGGAAGCAAGCCATGAATGAAGAGCTTGATCAAATTGAAAAGAACGACACTTGGGAATTGGTACCAAGACCACATGATAAAAATGTCATTGGAACTAAATGGATTTTCAAGAACAAGTTAAATGAGAATGGGGATGTTGTAAGAAACAAAGCTAGATTGGTTTGCAAAGGGTATACTCAACAAGAAGGTATAGACTTTGAAGAAACTTTTGCTCCCGTAGCTAGACTTGAAGCCATCAGAATGTTTCTTGCTTTTTCAAGTTATCAACAAATCAAAGTCTATCAAATGGATGTTAAATCTGCTTTTCTTAATGGTGATCTAGAAGAAGAAGTATATATAGAACAACCGAAAGGATTCATTTTGGGAAATGATGCAAATCTTGTTTGTAGACTTAAAAAGGCTCTATATGGTCTCAAACAAGCTCCAAGGGCTTGGTACTATCGTCTTGACAAATATCTTCATCAACAAGGATTTTCAAAGGGGTTTGCTGATAGCAACTTATACACAAAAGTTGAAAATGATAAACTATTGATTGTAGTTGTATATGTTGATGATATCATTTTTGGGAGTAACGAAGAATCTATGAGTCAAAAATTTGCTTCTGTCATGCAGCAAGAATTTGAAATGTCCTTACTGGGGGAACTAACATTCTTTCTTGGCTTGCAAGTGCATCAAACTGCAGATGGTATATTTCTATCACAAGCAAAATATCTTAAGCAAATTCTAAAGAAGTATGGCATGGAAGAATGCAAACCTGTAAGTACACCAATGATAACCGGATGCAATCTCAGTTCTCATGATGATTCTCCCACGGTGAATCAACCAGAATACAGATCGATGATAGGAAGTCTACTTTATCTCACTGGGACTAGACCAGACATTATGCATGCAGTTGGGATTGCTGGACGATTCCAAGCTAATCCAAAAGAGTCTCACCTTCAGGCTGTTAAAAGAATTTTCAAATATCTTCAAGGAACTCAAGACCTTGGTCTATGGTATCCAAAGAATGCTGATCTTACTCTTCATGCTTACACTGATGCAGATTGGGCTGGAAGTGTTGATGATCGGAAAAGCACTAGTGGTGGTGCATTCTATATGGGACCTCGGTTAGTATCTTGGTTCAGCAAGAAGCAAAATTCTATTGCCTTATCAACAGCTGAAGCAGAGTATGTAGCTGCCGCATCTTGTTGCACTCAACTCCTATGGATGATGCAAACTTTGCAAGATTTTCAAATCAAATGTGCAACTCCTATCTCCATTATGTGTGATAATACAAGTGCCATCAGTATCTCAAAGAATCCTGTTATGCATTCGAAAACCAAGCACATTCCCATCAAATATCATTTCCTACGTGAACAAGTGCTTGAGCAAAGAGTGAAGTTGGAGTATGTTACCTCCAAAGAACAAGCTGCTGATATCTTTACTAAACCTCCGCCCAGGGAAGCTGCTCGAGTATCTAAGACAGTAAGCCGGGAGTGTTCTCTCGCTACCAAAAGAACAAATCACATAAATTTAGAAGATGGCATCGGGATACGCGGGTTTTCCCCGAAAACACACGCGTATATACGCGAGTTCATGCACAAAACCGCGTATGTCCGATTGCCGACAATTTTTCTCGTCCGGAGTCGGGCCCCGCACAACAAGTAGCGAAGCCGTTTTGGTATCTCTGGTGGTGTTCCAGTTCTCATAATTCTATTTCTAATGTTTTGATGAAGATGCCTTGATGATTTGTTGGTGAAAGTGTTCAGGATGCACAAACTAAGGGGGAGCCTTAGTCATATGGAAAGGATGCTTGGATGCAAAGATTCAGGGGGAGCATTAGTATAATGCATTGTTGGCATTATGATGGTTCTGAAATATGTTCTCTTTCTTGAGGACTCTCTGGTGTTGGTCTTAAATAGTCATCTTTGTAATCTGTTGAAAAGGTCTTGTTGAGACCCATGATGTCAAATTGTAATATTCAGTCATGTAAGGACTTGTCAAACTTGTAAACCCACTTGGTTGAGTAGCTGAGTCAAATGTGTAAACCCACTTGGTTGGGTAGTTGAGTCTCATATGTAAATCCACTTGGTTGGATATTTGATGTAAGTCTGAGTCTTTGGTAATAGGAATTTCATAGAGTCATATACTTCATTGAAGAATATGTTTGAAGATTCAGCATGAACTCAGGGGGAGCTTGGTCACTTTATGTTGGTTTGATCCGCCCTTTGCCCTTGATGTCAAAGGGGGAGAGTGACATGGTGTTTGAATGAAGAGAAAGAATGGTGTCAAATGACGAGAGTGACATGGTGTCATTGTATTCTTAATGTACCTATCCGTTGTGGTAACCAAACACCATCGTGGTTTCCATCAAGTCCAAAGGGGGAGATTGTTGGCAATATGATGCAGAGTGTTGTCCTTGATGGCAACCCACTGAATGAAGATGAAGACATGCAACTGTTGACTTGTGTTGTCCTTGATGGAAATCCACCTGATGAAGCTATTCTTGACGTAATGGACTTGGTAAATGATGTTTGTTGGCAATATGATGATGAGTGTTGTCCTTGAAAGGCAACCCTCTTGATGAAGATAATGGCAACTTACTAGATGAAGTTGTGCTTGATAGAATATGTCTTGATGAACTAAAACTGATGTATCTATAGTGAGTACAGAAGGCAATGAAGAAAGGAATTCAGCATGTGCTAAATATATGATGAAAAGAGTATGTTTCAAGGAATACGCGGATCTGTCTAGGGGAAGTCGCGTATGCACGTGGAAAAGAACGTGCCAAGTCACGTATGGGTAAAAGCGCTCAAAAAGTGCAAAACCAGGGGTAACCACCATGGTATTGACCCATTGTATTGGGTAATGATTCGTCTAAATGACCCCGTCCAGGAATACCATCGGAAGTAATATTGTTTTGGCTCATGGTATTGAAAAAGGGGCTCATGGTATTGAAAAAGGGTAAACCTATATAAAGAGAAGAAATTCATTGTGCAAATCATGAGTGTGGGTGCAAGATGTCTAAGCTTGAATGAATACTTCTCTGTGAAGTATATCTGTATGGAAAGGGTAAAGGTTTGATGATAGATCTGAATCTATGAAGCACTTATGAAGAAATGATGAAGCGGGATCTTTAGATCTGAAATGTACTTGTATTTGCTAGATCTGTTTATGGAGTGATTAGATCCGTGATGAGGCGAACATCTAGGCGAACATCTGTCTGAAGTAAAGGGTTGAATCTGAGCTGAATGTCTGATCTGATGAAGTATGCTGCTCTGTAATGATTGAAGATCTATATGCGGGTTCTACACAAGGCACGCGCGTATACACGCGTTCGAAGAGAAAGCGCGTATGCGCAATAAATTTAACTAGCTTCGTAATTTGTACCGAAGTATACGCCGGTTTATTTGGAAGGAAAGAGCGTATACGCGACACGCAAAGTGAAAGCGCGCATGCAAACTAGGGTTTGCCGAAGCATGGGGCGAAACATCTCGATTTGCTCCGTCAGACATCGCCATCTAATTGTGTTGTCCTAATTGGTAAGTACGTTGGTGATGTATGTTTGAGCTTAAATGTATGGAGAGGGTCCAGTCTGAAAATATGATGAAACGTGGCCCGCAAGTTGTGTTCTATTGAAGTTGTTGGATCCAGTGTGAAAATTGATGAAACGTGGTCCATAGAGGTGCTGAGGGTTGTAGCCTTCAGTCAGGGGGTCGTAGCTCCCTTCCAGGTGAGGCTGGTAAACGAGATCAGGGGGTCGTAGCTCCCTTCCAGGAGAGGCTGGTAAACGAGTCAGGGGTTGGAGCTCCCTTCCAGGAGAGGCTGGTAAACGAGCGCAGGTGGGTGCCTGCGTGCTGGTAGAGTCTGCACCAGCACATATGTTGTAAGATGTTTTCTCTATAATAAAAGATTGAAGGCTGAGCAACGGCAGCGGTGGTTTTCTCCCGACTTGGGTTTCCACCTAAAAATCCTGGTGTTCATATGTGATGCTTTGTGTGATGATTTACTCTGCTCTTACTGTTCATGTTTACTGTTTATTAAACATCTGATGAATGAATGATGGAATGATTTAAGTGAAGATCTAATAACATAATTAGATATCCGTGTATACGCGAGTTTCATAAAGGGTATCCGCGTATATACGCGAGTCTCGTTTCAGGAAAGTAGCGTATGGGTTTTAGAAGCAAGAAAAAGTAAAAGTTTTTGAATATGTGCAAACGCAAAACACCGATTCACCCCCCTCTCGCATTTTTCCCAACACAATCAAAACAACTTCATACAACTCTGGGAACATATTGCATAAACCCTGTATATATAACCAAACAATACC
>JAXQQM020057983.1:0-108661 GCA_034641835.2 Pinus albicaulis | reverse complement strand
GTCCATTTGATTGTGGATAATGAGTGAGCTTTACTGCGTAAAAATCCTAACTTGGAAGTGAATTCAGACATCATGGCTGCGAAACGCTTCCATGATTCCAGAATGTAGCCTCGTGGAACCCCAAATCATGCAATAACATGAGTAAATAAAAACAATACAGCTTGTTTTGTCCCGTGTTGTTGAATGTAGGCATCGCTTTACTCATTTGGTAAAATAGTCACTACAACAATAATATAACTGCATCGCCTCCCGGACGAACGCAGGAAGTTGTTGTCATGAATTCAATACCCTATTTCTAAAATGGTCTTCATAAGAGATAATAGGATGCATTGTGTCGGTAATTTGCGGATTTTATGATAAAAAATCTAAAAGATGCATGACAGCCGACCACGAGGATGCGCTTCCGAAAAATAGTAGGCCAAAAGTAACCTCAAGATTTTATATCTTCTCGCACACACATAACCAGACACCCCACCACAAGCCCTAGCATGACAATCATTTAACACTTTTTTGGCCTCCTCATGAGTGAGGCACCTCCTTAAAATGGTATTGACACCACGACGATAAAGTGTATCGCCGATGATTAGATAATATTTAGCTTGGTATCGAATACGTTGCTGGTCAGAGCGAGAGTTATTAGGTCGAAAAGTTTGGGGTTGGAGATAAATGATGAAATACCCATACCAAGGATCAGATGATATGATCAGAAATAGAGACTCGTTTGGAATAGATGGTTCCGACGTAGTGGAATTACTATAAGAGGGAAGGTCACAAAGAAAATCAGCGAAAACTAAAGACTTCTTTGACTTCGATTTGATGAATTCCAAATAAAATTCCTACAAAATGACGATCCATTTTGAATACTTTCCCCCCAACAATTGATGTGATAAGATGTAAGTCATGGGGTTGCAATCCAAAACTATTTTTGTTTTTCGGAGCAGGATATAATGGCGAAATATTTCTGGATGTACTGAACAACCCACCAAGGCAAGTCATGTATGAATACTCAACTTCCATACTGTTTTAGATTACAACTCAAATAATAGATCGGATGTTCAATTCCATCTTCTATCAATTAATACCAACAATGTATCATTTCATTCACGTATTTATATAGATAACCCTCACTTCGATAATTGGGGGGATACATTAATGACGCCCATACAAGAGTATCCTTGACATCATCAAAAGAAGCTTGCACAACTTTGTCCCAATGGAAGGGAATCCCATTTTTCAAGAGTCGAGTAAATCCTTTAGCCATTTCGGCGTAGTTGGGTATGAACCTCCTTAGGAAGTTAGCTCTTCTCGAAGTTTTTGTATCTGATAAGTTTGACGGCATGCAAATCAAGAATTATTCTAACCTTCAAAGGGTCGACTCAAATTCCTTCTTTTGAGACTACGAAATCCAAGCAAACGATCAGTGTAATCCGCTACCAAAACACACATTTATGTGGATTGAGGCATATTTTGTAGTGTTGGCAGTGTAAGAAAATGGCTCTCAATTTCATCAGGTGATCAATCAGATTTCCTGAATGTGCTGGTAAATCATCTAGATATAGTTGAACAATGTGCTTTATGTCATTGAAAGCATAGTTCATTACTCTCTAAAAAGTTGCCCCAACATTCTTTAAACCAAACGATAGTTTCCTATAAGCGAATGTGCCCTAGGGACATATGAATGCTATCTTATGTTGATCCTCTGGGCGGATATTGATTTCACATCCAGCAATCGTCAATTATCTCGTCGAATAAAGGGAGTAGGATAGTTGTCTTTTGGAAAATCATGATTAATGTCCCGATAATCAACGCACACTCTAATGGTTCCTTGCTTTTTTCTGGGGTTACGGAACGTATGTTGGCAACCCAAAAACCCACTTAATTAGCGGAACAAGGTATATGAAACCGCACGCAAATTTTTCAATCTCTCGCTGATGGAAGCGGCTTTCGAATGAACAGGATGAAGCCGTTGACATACCGGTTTGACATCAGGATACATGGTTGGGCCCTGTTCAACAATACTAGTATCTATGCCTAGAATTTCCTCAAGACCAAGAAAATACATCAATGGGACCATGAAATAGAGAATGATATGATTGGAGTTCGAGGAGAACAAGATACACCGACATGAATATTTTCTACAACGCTAGTCATCAAATATTGATAGAAATGTTTTCTTCAATATTTGACAAATTTCGCCGTAATCAATTTCATTAATTGGTAAATAATTCAAAAAGAAATTTTTTATTGTCATGATATAATTAACTAAGATAATTTTCTTCATAATCAGGAAGATGGGACCGATGATGACAATCTTCCCATGGTTCTCCTTCTAACATCATGGCTTCCAAACTATTCTCATCTCAGAAATAACATTGAGGAAAATGATCAAAAGGAGTACCAAAATCTAAGGAAGGATCAACTCAAACACACTAAGCGATGTCGATTTTTGGATTTTTCGACAAAGCCAAATATAGATCGATTGTTATGCCATCTCAAGTTAGGTTGGGTAGAATTCGTCCAAACGTAGAAAATATCGAACCACTCGTTCTCACCTTGCTTTATAGAGTGGAAGAAATCATGTAGCAGGTCTCTATACTTTCAATTTTTGCCGACGTCGCAGGAGGCAGTAATGCAAAGGTTCCCATTAAAGTGGAATCCTTTAAAAGTCCTACACCAATGTTCTGAAGTTCTAGTTGGGGTATGTGAATGAACGTAACACTTCCAGTTACCTGCGAAGCAAAGGAAAATAAGGATAGTTGATTAATGACTGTGATAGTACCCCTTTATAGTCAAGGGGTCCATCAACAACCTCAACATAAATATTCACTTTTTTTTTCCCTAGTTCAACATGCAGGTTGTTAATAATAGCACAAGGTTTATTTGTACGTCCATCAAATGCCTTCAACGTCGTTGATGATTGTGATAAGCACGACGAGCCAAGTGACTTTCAAAAATTTAGAGACATAATTTATGTAGATTCTCCCTCATCAATAATAATGCGATGAACAAGGTGATTGAGAAAATTTACTTGTGTGGAGAATGCCAATTCTGCTGGTAATTGCGGCACATAGCCCGTATGATTAAATATGACAAGATTAGAATTAGTCGGATCAATTCCACCAATAACCGACAATAAAGCCTATTTTTGGGAGGGACAATTTTGTAATACCTCAAGAGCCAAATATTCAACTATATTATAATTTTGTGCAGCTCTTGCTCGAGGATTATATGTCGATTTGTGAATTACTCCCTTTGGTGGCTTGATTTTCAATTCAGGAATAACAGTAGGCGGTACTAATTCCGTAGATGGATTCATAGTCGAGGTAGTAGGCTGATCAATGGCCTAACTACCATAATCTTTATTACATGTTGACACCAAAATATCAGTTGAAGGTTTTGTGACAGATAACATAAGAACCTAGGAACTAAAAGCTGGATCCGTAGCAACCATGTTTATGTCCGGACTTGGAAATGGGTCTGTCAACACAGCTGATGCATGAGAAGTCTTGATGATTTTTGAGACTTCAGCGTGGTAAGGACAATCCCTAACAAAGTGTTCCTCATTACAGATTATGCGTGGATAACGAGGTTTCCTAGGTCTAGATGATTGATTAGATGAACTTTCCTGTGGGTTAGAAGTTTGCTTTTCCTTAGATTTCCCCTTTTTCTTACTTCCGGGTTGCTTGTCACTTTTGCCTTTTTCAAACGACACAACATTAATTTCAGAAGCAGGAGCAGGATCAGATGCAGTAGTGTGGTGTGTGCTTGCAGTGCCAATCAATACGTCTCTGGCATGAGAGTCCTTTAATTGAGGAGGAACATTAAAATTAGATTTCGATGCATTAGGAATTTTTTCATAGAGCGTGCCAGACTGAGTATAAATGAAGTCTAAATATTGGGCACGAGCGATAACTTACTCTTCTGTGATGATGCCACCCTTAGCCACATCCTCAGTTATAGATGGTAACAGGGACTTAATGAACCACTCAACTAGGAGCTGATTAGGAACAAATGTCTTAACCATTCTACAATGACGACACCACTCATGAATATGATCAGAAATGTGAGTAGCATTAGTCTGTTTGAAAATTTTCAAGAGTTTCGCTCCAGTTTCATATCTGATGGGTAACTGGAAGTGAGTCAAAAAGACAGTATCTAGGGTAGTGAAATTATCAAAAGAAGCTCTAGGTAACTCAATGTACCATTTTGCAGCCAAACCTGTGAGCGTACGCTGGAAAAGACGTAGTTGAATAGAATCAACATTCAGGGAGTTTGATGAACACCATAAATGATAAGTCATGACATGAGTCGACGGATCTTCTCCAGGGTTTCCATTGAACTTAGGAATATCCGAGGGTAATTTGTGAGGTATCATTGGCCACCAAGGAGCATAGTTGATTGGATCATTGGTTAACCGATTTAAATCTGGTAACTCTAAAGTTGCAACAAAAGGCAACTGTCTATTAAGGTTAGGTTGAGCAGAGCCAAGGTAAGATGGAATTGCTTGAGCAACAGGCCTTTGAGCACCAGCATAAGGCATCTGCTGCTAGTAACTCAGATAGGGGTTGTTTTGAAAAGCAAATGCTTGAGGATTCTGTTGACCAAAACCTGGATATGATACTTGTTGAAACGAGGTTTGAGGCATTTGCACCTGAGGTTGGCAAGGGGTCTTTCCACCAATGTTATAACCCAAATTAGGATAACTTGGATTCGGTTGATAGGTATAACCAGGTTGTGATTGTGACATCCCATAAAATGGTAAACCAACTTGTGAATAAATGATTCCGGATACAGGTTGTTGTAAATTAACTGAAGGATTTGGAGTCTGTGGACCCAACATTTGATGATATTGAGTTGAAGGACCCACTTGATAAGGTTGTACAACATTTTGATTCTGTAACAAAGGTAAAGATGTATTAAAAAGTGGTAATGATGTGGATGTAACAGGTTGAATTGGTTGATACGATTGTATAACCGTTTTTGGTTGGATAGGCAGAGTGGGTTTCCATTGACAAACATTCATTTCGACATTAGGTTGACCAAAAAGTGACGGAGTACTATCATATTGGGTGACCAAAGGTTGCCCCCCAACATGAGGAGGATAATAAGATGGAAAATATTGCTCTCCAAATGCTGGGAGTCCAGTTGATATGGTACTTGAAGGAATATACCCAGAAGTAC
Source organism: Pinus albicaulis (assembly GCA_034641835.2). Taxonomy (NCBI): domain Eukaryota; kingdom Viridiplantae; phylum Streptophyta; class Pinopsida; order Pinales; family Pinaceae; genus Pinus; species Pinus albicaulis. The sequence goes on along the minus strand of JAXQQM020057983.1, from coordinate 103,480 downwards.
CAACTTGATATTTCCCTGAAGATGTGTATAATGAATCAAGTCGTTCAGTACTTACTATAGGATTACTAGTTAAAATACTGGATGATGACATTGGTAAATTCCATGGATTTGAAGATGCACAAGAGAAAATTCTAGATAATGATTTGTAAAAAGATGGGACCAAAGGGCCACCATCAAAATATGACTCCGGTGAAGTTGTAAACATCGATGGGGTAGCTAGGGCGGGAGCTGACGTAATTGGAACAGATGACCCAACAGAAGATGTTGGTTCAATCATGGTTACTTGACCAAATGTATACCCTTTCGAATCGATGGGAGTTTGAAAAGGAACAGGATCAAAAAAATCATATGGTGTCGATTGAGGAAAAGACTCCGTACAGCAAAGGTCCGTTACACATTATTTTGTTACCATGAAATTTTGATGTCTATATGGGTTCATCGATACCTATATAATACTCCCTTAGAAGTCCACAACCCTAAAGTTCCTAAACCAAGTCCTGAATTTGGAGAAAAGCTTGTAAAAATCATAAAAATGCTTCTACCGCACTTTTCCTTAGTCTTACCTACGACACCGCACTCTTTTTCTCCAGAAATTGCGGAGTCGACTGCACGTTTTCTTCATTAAAACTGTGGACCCCTATAAAAGGTAAAATGAAGGTGAAAGTAAATTCTAGAAGCCCAGCTGGTCGAATATTCTCCCAACTGGAAGCTTCCAAAATGCGTTATCCAGTTGAAGCTTCACTCCCTCCATTATCATGAACATTCATCCCTTCATTAAAGGAGCCTATTCCTTGGATTTTGGAACTTAATCCCTTGATAAGGGGACTCTATCCCTTCCATTTTGGAGCTGTAACCACTTTCCTTCTCCTATAAGTTGAAGCTTTGGTTCAGTCTCAAGGGTACATGCTCACATATGTAAAACTTCGCTATGTATTTTGTATACACTTAGTACTTGATTTGTACTTGGTAACTACCATAGAGAAGGGAATTGCTGAAGAAACATACTCTTTGCTAACTGCGGGAATGATTACATACTCGTAGTTAGGCTGGTTCGAAGAGTGGACGGGCTTGTCAGACTTTAAGGAAACGCTTGTTCCGGACCCCTGGAAGGACCTGTACAACATCAAGGTGAACGCGGTTGTAAGATTCCTTCTTTTATTTAAAGATAATACAATTGGATCCTGTTTTCTCAATAAGTTGTTAATATGTTTATTTGAATGACTTATTTCTTAAATTCCTTGATCATTAAGATAGATTTATGATTTTTGAATTACTATATGTTGCAGGTGTTGCTGATCTTATTCTATGTATTTGTTTGCAAATCTTAAGAGGTGACTTTTTGGAGCGACGGGAAAGAAGAAATCAACTATCATTGAACCACAGGTAGGTCCTTTCTTCATCATAGAAAAATCTTAATCATATGTAATCTAGAGAAAATATTTTACAAGTTTTCCTGTTTGTTTCTAGCTATCCTTGTGATACTAGGGAGATCTTTCTTGTCCGCAAGAACGATTCATCCACCTAACAAAATGGCGACTCCACTGGGTAAATTTTTTTTGAACTTAGTTTTCCTTGAGTTTGACTTTTGAAACCATTTTTTTCGATTTTGATTAGTACGCAGTACCGTTGGGAAAAATTAGCCCAGAGAATCCCTCAAAAAGTCGATTTAGAATTTTTTTATTTTTCTGTTAAGTTTTCTAGTCTCCGCGATTTTTTCTTTCAAAACGAGTGTGGTCACCTCTCAGCTCTTTGTGTGAACGTTGCGGCACCGCATGCTTTCTGTCACTCTGCAACCTCGCGGACCCTCGAGAAAGAATTTTTAGAAAAACTTAAAATTCTCTTTTTTCTCGTTTTTAGCTTTCAAGATTCTTTGTGATTACCCGTACTCGTGTATTCACTCGTCATAAAGCCTCTTATAAAAGTTTCTTATAGCATTTCTAAGTTTTGGTGGTTTTCTAAGATTTGCATTTTACAAGTGATTTTTTGTTTTATCTTTGTGTTTGCTTCAAGATCAAAAAATCCTTTGAGAAACCTTAAATCACCGGTATTTCATTGTTTTCTTACTAAGACTTTTGACTTTATAATAGAATTTGCTTTTATAAAAATTAGATTTATCTTTTATTTTGCAAATCTTAAGAGACTTTTAGTTCAAAAAGCCTTGAATCTCATTTCAAAACCACCATTGGATGATTTTGATTCCTTGCTATAATAACCAAAGAATTTCTTGGTTAGATTACTAAACCGAGCAAAACATCCTTAAAGTTTTTAAATTTTTTTTAGTCTTAAAATTTAGATTTTTAGAGTTTTAAAAAAGTTCGAAATTAGTGTTTTTAGTTTTGAATTTTTGTTTTAAGTAATCATACTTTTCTTTTGAAACTGTTTTATTTGTAGTTTCAGACTTGAACGATAAAAGGGATTTATTTTTGAGCAATAAATCATTGAGTTCTCATAGAAAAAAATTTATTTTCATATATTCTTCTTTTCCAAAAAGGATTGAAGTTTTAAAGCAATTACATTTCTCAACTCTTTCTTTTAGATAGATTTCATTGAAAATAAACAAATTTTTTCTCATATAGATGCATTTTAGTGTTTTTTGGAGTCGGGTCATTATACACCATTGAAGTTTCACTTTCACACCCATTGTCCTAAGACGTACCTAATTAAAATTAACGCTTAATTAAAATCAACCTCTAGCAATTCTTATTTTTCTCGGGGCTCTTTCCACCAATTTAAGCTTAGGCTAGTGTCTTGGATTAGGGTTTTAGTTAACTTTCCAAGATAGTAAAAAAGCAAACAAGTATTCAATCTTACAAAGAGTAGGGAAATTCCCAACAGTAGCATGTATGCCTACGGGAAGCTCCTCTTAAAAGGAGTCAAGCACGAGATCATATCCGAAATCCGGTGGGGTAATAAATCCTTCCTCATTGGGAACAATAGCATATATACACGTATTAACAACAAAAACCTCGGATCGACCATTTTCGAGGAGCCTAGGGTCACTTGGTTTCGCAAACCTTGATTATGTCAAGGATCCCTTCAAGGGGATCGAGCTTTGTTACCTCGCCTTGCACTGTGTATCGGATCATAGAGCTATTCCCTCCGGCCATATTTGTTCTGTTGGTGACCTTAGTGGCCATAAACTCTAGGATTCTTTCCCCAAGGTGACGATGGAGGGAAGATCCCATTAGTACCTGAATCAGACGTCGACTTCTGACTCACTTGGGACTCTCCGGAGGGGTTATCTTCACTCGAGATGGTTTAAGTGGAGAAAATTGCAACGGTGATGTTTCATTAAAGCGGAGCCTATCGAGGTAATTGTTCCAACCGCCATTTTCACATTAAAATACCACGATGTTTGGATTTCATCACCAACTAGTGTTTTTAGTGCGGGAATTTATTGTTTCGTGTGTGGTTTGATCTCATAGATTCTATAGGTGTGTGATCATTTGTTTGTTTCTTAGCGATTTTAGGCATTTTTGCTGAAATTTTTTGTGGTTGCGTGTGTTAAAATTTTTAATCGTGGCTGAATTACCGAGACGATCACTGCGAACTCAGATGAAAAACCTCCGAGTACACACCTAGCCGTCTAGAAGGACTTAAATCTCTCCGATACCAAATGTTTATCGGTAGATTTGAATTACCAGTAACAAGGAGAATCATCTATTATCCCTCATCCCCGATTTTTGAAGTAGATCAATTCCAAGTAGTGAACATCCCTCCACAAACCGCCCTATTTCCGAATTAAGACGCTTTGAAGTTGCTTCTACAACGTAGTGAATTATCACTCGAAGAACCCGAAATTTCTAAATTGGAAACCTAGATTTTCGTTATCACGAACCTACTTTGAGAATTCATTGATTATCCTCGAGTTCACCTAGTAGTAAAGAGTCGAATTACGTAAGTTCTTCCTCTTGGTCTTATTAGTATTGAGAAAATCACCGATACGAGAAGTCCTTCTCCCTTCAACTCGGTAGAAAAATTTAGAACTTAGACAACGTGAATCAATTTTTCGACACTTTTAGACAAGATGCTTGGTATTCTTCTTTGACAAATTTTATGCAAAACATAGGTCTTCAATTATTCACCACCCCAAATACATTTTTACACTACACCAACTAGGTCATAGAGCCTCAAAGTTAAACATCGTCAGAGAGTCATCTATGTTTTATGAATCACCATAAACATTCCACCTCATATGGTGGTCCGTCCGTTACCTATAGTTCCTAGTCACGCTTTCCTTTGGTACATTCTCAGAGCATCTCATTTTCCTAGTAAACCAATGTCATCATATGATTTGAATGAATCAAATACTGGAACTTCAAACAATGAGAAAATTTATATGATGTACGGAAATATTTCAAACCCCACATGTCAAGGTAGTAATATACAGCACAGCAACCTCAAACAGATAGATCAGTCTGACCTCAGGAGGCAACCCCAAGGACAAGTACATACCTCTCGTGGTCAATATCAACCTCAAGGACAGTCAATACCTCAAGGTCAATCCCAACCCCAAGGACAAAGACATACCTCAAGGTCGAATATCAACCCCAAGGACGGTACATTCCTCAAGGTCAACCCCAAGGAAAGTACATACCTCAAGGTCAATCTCAACCCCAAGGATAGTACATACCTCAAGGTCAATATCAACCCCGCAGTTCGGTACATACCTCAAGGTCGATGATCAACCTCAAGGAGCGGTATCCTCAAGCTCAAGGATTGCAACCTCCTTCAAGTGCAACAGTGCTATGCGGAGCGTGAAAATGTTACAAGGAGGTGGAAATTATCTAGTCAATTATCGACTTCATCTCAGTTCCAACCTAGTTATGGGTTGTCTCTATGTACAACCTTCAATGGGACCCTCATATCCCTAATGGTGTGGGATCCATCCCAAGTCCAACGAGCACTTACAACCAAATATGAAAGTACCTTATTATCAAGCGGAGACAGACTTGTTGGTTATGTTCAACCCCAACAACTAGTCTAGCCTTCTAAGCTTCAATACCTACATCTCGGGTCCTATTCAGTAAACCACGGTCCGAGCTGCACCTCGTACCACACCCCAAATAGCTGTTCGTTGGACTTAGTTCAAACTACCACACCTATTCATGCAAAGTGAACCACGAGCTCTGCACATAGCCCGCTCAAACTTCAGATAGTTTACCTCGGTGTTTCTATTCCAGCTAGCCTGGACCAACAATTCAAACTGCGTTGATCGTATACATGTAGGACAATCTGCACAAGTGTAGTAATAAAGATTCAACCTCAATTTACTTACTCCCGCCTTTATCAAGGGCGTACTCAATATGGACTCGTTTCACAAACTCGGTCTACCCGCCAACAACCGTACCCTGGATATACATATCAAACACCTCGTTCAACCACATTATGGTCTACGGTTACTCATGGTTATCCTAGAGGTAATATGATTCCAAACGTGCATCCCGTTCCGGGTTATCCCTGGATATCCTCCTCCCCGGAACTAGTTTAATTTCACAAGGTTATCCACGAAGACCCTACCCGTCGAGTCGTTGTTCATAGCAACTTTAGATTTACTGGATTTATCCCACCTTACGAATGATCTTATCTATTATCATCACTTACTAACCATCGATGCCTCTATAAGTTTCCCGTTGATATTCCAAAATTTGAAGGAAAAACAGGAGAGGATCCTTCCAATCATGTTATTACTTACCACCTTTGGTCGCGCGTCTAATTCATTAATCGTACGATTCTATTCCAAACTTAGACTTTTTCGCAGAACGTTAATAGGATTAGGCTAGCTAAGTGGTATATTGAATTGCTAGCAGGTTCATTTACACAACTTCAATGCTCCTGAGAAAATGCCTTTCTTTCACTCATTTTCAGTTGCCTACCGTGATATGACAATGGCACCGAATTATTAACTTCACTCAAACAATCCACGTCTACTTATATATCGTGATCATATTCATGAATGGAGACGTAGCAGACGTTTAGTAAAAGATTTTTATCCTGGATCAAATATTGGCGTATGTGTTCGTTACCAGTCATTATTACTAAATATCACCTGAAGATGTAGCTAAATCCGGTGAGTTGTTACGGAAAGAACAAGTTATTGCTCAAGCTCAATGTCTAGACTTGGATTCTATACCTGTACCTGAAACTTTGTATGAGAAAATCCTCGATTTAACATGGCATGAGTCAGTTAACTATAACTCCTTCGTGATCTCATGCCGCCGATGGTGTAACTTGCTTTCAGGTTCATTACAACTAAAAAATAAGAAGAAATCTTCAAAGATTACTTCTCCCATAATGACTTACCGATTCACCCAAAGGAGCATCTTCCTTGGAAACTACCGCTGATATTCACATTGTATATTCATCTACTAAGTCAAAATATGGAAAAAATAATAAATGTAGTCTTCACCCTCCCCTAAAGAAAAAACCGAGTAAACTGAATCAACCGAGTGACAAAAGGAAACCTCGTTATCCTTGTCTTATCCGTGACCAAGATCATTTCACCAAGGAATGTCCGCATAGGGAAAGAAGTTTCTAAGTTCGTCAAAGGTTCACCCACTCTTCTGTCTTGATGATCCCTTTCAATTCAAGATAGTAAAATGAATGGATCTTCTTCTAATCCTTTAGCATATATATTGATGGTTGATAACTTGATCACAAGATTATGGTAGTAAAAATCTTGTGATTGGTAAAGAAGTAGACAATTCTAATTCTTCACCTGTCGCATCTACTTCGGTTTCGATCCGCTTCACATTGAGAAACCAAATCCGACTTAGTAACTGTAATCTACCTCCTAAAGGTGTACTTCTATAAATTAGCTTTCAATCCACATGCAAGAGTCGCTCAGTAATTATAACATCGTTGAAGATTTGACAATTTCCCCTTCGACAATGTCGGCTTTGGAAGTGTTGCAATCATGTCCAAGCACGAGAAGAAAATTACTATTGTCGACGTTTAGGAGCCGTAGATCGGCGAGATTCGAGATCTCATGATCTTTGAGTCTAGAAAATTTTCACACCCCGCCTACCCCATCAAATGGCTTTCCAAATTCCGTATTTAAGTAAAAAAACATCACGTTAGCTTCTCATATCGCTGATTGATGTCAGAGGGGCCTCTACATCGTATCATGATCATTGAGTTGTTGGAAATCACTTGGTTCTCCCGACACTTAACCGATCTCCAACCATCCTCAAAGCTTTTGATGGAAGAGGATTCTATCCCTATGGTATTTTATATAGATCTACCCTATAGAGTCTGAGAAGGAAAAACCGTTAATCTAGATGTGGAAGTAGTTGATGCCCCTCTAGATTACAACCTTCTCTGGGTCGTAATTGGTCTTATGCTATGATTGTTGTCTTATCTTCAGTCTTTCGAGTCATCATGTTTCCTTATCATGGAAAGATTGTGAAGGTCAATCAGCTCTCATATTATTGGTGTGATCCGACTTTCTATGGATGATAGTATTCGCATGTTGTAAAAACAGCTCATCCCTTATAAGGATGTAGGAGTAGGCTTAATTAAAGATTCCGCTTACGCTTTGTTGGGAACTTTTCTTTGCTCTCACCCTAACGTACCACGTACTATATCCAATATCAATATGATTACATAAAGCACTATTCCATTTAATGATACTTGGATAGTGCCTTTAGAGTCAAAACTAGATTCGTTTGAAGGCACGATTCCTTTGAGTCCATTTAGGGTTGGCATATCAAGCAATACGAGCCTTTTTTCGATTTAACTTCAACTAAATGCGACCCTATGAATGTGGTCAATGAAAAATCATTTTCATCTCTTCAAGTTCAACTATAACATCAATTCCGGATACTTTTCCATAAGTCTTTTATAATTGAAAAAAACATTCAGTGATTTTTTTGTCCGTAGATAGACTCGCCTTGGGATGATCTTCATCATCGATCATCATTTTTACCCGAGCTTAAAAAATTTGAAAATAATTTTCTCATCAATTTTCACTATCGATTATGTCAAGGAACCCCAATCCAATATCCGCACGTATTCAAACTCACGAAGTGAATTTGGGGAACATTTCTTCCACAATTCCTATTGACATATCAGTGAAACCAAGAATTGTTGAAAACATTCACATATAGAGCGCTTGCTTGTACAAAAGATGAAATTGACATATACAAAGCACTATTTCAAGAATTCAGTGACATTTTTCCGGTCTTATGAATAAAATTCCAAGAATCGATCCTAAAAAATATTTTTTCCATGAAATCAAAACATACCATGGACAAGCTAAACCTATTCGAGAAAAAATTATGTCGATATACATCCATGAAAGTCAGCATAATCAAAGTCAAGTTGAAAAATTATCAGTGCAGATTTATTTATCCAATCCCTATTATAGCATTGATATCTAATATTGTTCTGATTAATAAAAAAACAAGGAACAATCGTAGTATGTATCGATTATCAGGGATACTAAATAGAGCTTGTGATACGAACACTAATTATCCAACACTTATATCGATCAAATCATTGACGAGTGTCGTCGGAAGTGAAATGTTTTTCGTTTATGGATGGGCTTTTCGATTATAATCAAATCAACATACTCCCCGCTGATCAATCCAAGACAAAGCATTCATTTGTCCATGGGAAACTTTCACTACAGTAAATTACCATTTGGACTTAAGAATGTTGGGGAAACTTTTCAAGAGGGCCATGTCCCTATGCTTTTCCATGACATTAAACACATCGTGCAACCTTATCTCGATGATCTACCTACTCATTCCTTACACGTAGAAGACCATCCAACCACTTATGAGAAATTTTTCCCCGAGATGTGAGGTACTATAACATCCATCCGAATCCAGCACAAATGTGTTTTTTGTGTACAACTTTTGTCGATTACTAGGATTTATCATTTCGAAACAAGAGCATCAGTGTACTGAGTCCTTCGAAGTTTGAGGCTATTACCAATTTACCCTCCTCCTTCTACACTTCGCCAACTCCAAAGTTTACAAGGGAAAGCAAACTTTCCGTGTAGATTCATTCCTAACTATGCCAAGTTAACTAAGGGTTTTACAAGTTTGTTGAAACATAATACTCTTTTTCATTTGGGATGAGATCGATGGACTCAGATCTTTTGATGCTCTAAAACATGCATTGACCCATGCACCGTTATTGCATCCACCCCAATTACAACCTAGATTACTTTTACATACTTAGTCAGCCTTCTCTAAATTCCCACGATTGGAATGGTATTAGTTTAGGGAAGATGAATTAGCGAACGAACATGTGATTTACCATCTCCACCATAGTCAAATCGACGCGAAATCAAATACTCACATGTGGAGAAATTTCCCTTGACAACTATTCATGTTGTCCAACGTTTTCGTCATTACATCTTGTTACGCACAACAGATGATCTCCGATTGCAACCCTATGATGTACATTTTGACCAAACAATTTCTAGGGGGAAAATACTCTAAATGGGATTGTAATCCTTCAAGAGTTTGATTTAGAATTTGAAAAGTCTAAATCAAAGAAATCACTAGTGTCCACCGAACCGATGTGTGACTTCCCACATCTTGAGACAGAACCGTGGTAGAACATTCGATCGCTTTCATGAATCTTTGTTTCTCATAAGTACACTGATCCATGGTATGGAGAATCCATATCATCATTTATCTCCAAACCCAGCTTTTCGGCTCGAGACTTTCCATGTCACAACGACCAAGGGTCCCGTTACCGCTCTCATCAATACCATATATGTTGGAGACACACTTTATCGTTGTGGCGATCATCGTATTTCGACAATGTTTAACACACGAAGAGGCTGAAAAGGAGTCTTAAATGACTACTCACTACGAGCATGTGGCGAAGGTCATATGTGCCGGGTATACCACTGTGCTCAAAAGATATTGCGCACTGTTATTTTTGGCCTTCGTTATTTAACGATTGCATTCTAGCCGTCCGTCAGAAAATGCCACAATTGTCAATTTTATCATAATATGTGTGCACCGACCAGCCCTCTTCACCCAATCATTGTTGTTGATCCTTTTGCAAAATTGGGTATTGACTTCATTACATGTAACTCTCACTCGGCTAGGGGGGCATGGTGGTATATTATTCTTGCAAAGGATTATTTTACCAAATGGGCCAAGGCGATGCCTACATTTGCGGCAAAATGGAAAAACTGCAGACTACTTTTGTATTCAATAATGTGATTGCTCGATTTGGTGTACCCCAAGCTATCATCACCGATCAAGGGAGCCACTTTTCCAACTACCTTGCCGCTCGCGCCATGACAGCTTCTACACCATATTTCTCATGCATCACTGGTCAGAAGTTGAAGTTGTAAATAAAGTCTTAACTATTATGATTAAAAGAATAATCGGCATTCATAAATCGAATTGGCATACTATGCTTTTCTTCGCACTTTTGGCATGTTGACCCTCGCAAAAATCGCAATAAGTTTCACTCCTTTTCACTAGTTTATGGTTTAGAAGTCATGTTACCAGAATGAATGCGAAATATCGTCACTCAAATTACCATAGAATTATTACCAAAGCTACCTTTGAAGAGAGAAAAAACGCTTTTTTATACTTAGCTCAACTAGATGAGACCTGACGCACCATCGCATCAACCTATCGAGACTCAAAAATGAATGAAAATCTCATTATGATAGGAATGTTACACCTCATATGAAAGGTGACCTAGTATTGGTATACGACCAAGATAATGATAAGCTCGAGGAGGCTGAAGAATTTTAACTCATGTGGCACGGTCCTTATATTGTTAAGCGAGTGCCTTGCAAAAGAGGTCCTTTGAATTAATCGATCATGTACGGGATTTATCTTTAGACAAAACCTCGAGAAATGGAGCAGTTTATCACAAGAGATATTATGCTTAAATCTTGTGTGGAGATTTTATTTATAGATTGATTCTTGTAGCTATTTGCCCGTTTAGATTAGCAAAGGGTGTCTAGTTTAAGTTTGTTTTTATCCACTGCTTATCCGGATTACCCTTGATATTGTAGATGTCAACGTCCTTCAAACGTATATTGGTTTTGTCGATAGTGCTTGTCGTAGCACATGGAACATTTTTTTCTCAAGAAACTGGGTTATTTATTCACTCGTTGATGAGTTAATATCTATGCACTTGAGGTAAGCCTCGTCAAACAACGAATAGCAATATTGCAAAATATAGCGTAGTGATTGATTTACCATCTAAATCCATTTCATTTGGAATTCGACGTTTGATCATTAGGTTAGATTATGAACTCATCAGTATTACACTCTAACCATTGAGTATATGCAATTAAAACCAGTATTGTTAAGATTATTTCTTGAAGAGTACGTCTTGGAACGAGAGTTTGATTATATTGAATATAAACACATTCCGAGAAATTTAAACATATTAGTCGATGCATTAGCTACTAGTGTTATAAACGGACATTTGCAACATTAAAAACGAGTAATTCAAAACAACATTCGATAAACTATGTTGAATAGATAGTCGAAATAGTAGAAATGCTCATAGAGTGGTGTAATGTTTTCAAAAATATTACATCATCCTCAATTATATGTAGTTTAAAAACAACTTATAATTTCGGTGAAAAATAGTGATACATGTCATGGTTCCGCACAATCATCCATTATCCGTGGTGATGATCATGATAGTATACACACATCTCGTGCTACGCAATCAGAATCTCTCGAAGTCCCACGACAAAGAACGCAATGACATATCTCTAGAGACCGAGAGGGACATCGTCTATCGAAGTCTCCAGAATATCCAAAGTCAACCTCTCTAGGTTGTGTTCCAAGTCGACTAGAATCTACGGCCTACCGATCATGTGGTGGTGCGACAGGGTCTCTTTGCTTCCTATCAAGAAGCGACGGAGTGTGGGTCGGCCCTACGTGGACCAACATCTACATTCTACATTTTTTTCATCGGTATTGGACATTTTAAGACAAAAAACAAATAAAAAATTAGAATTTATAACATGTCAAAATGTTTCTCTACCTCGAATCATCTCACCGTGTTCCTAGAGGAAGAGCCATCTCTCGATCCCCATGAAAGTCTATCTTGGCATATGGGAAATCTTCTATGGCAAATATTTAGTTCTCTAACCAATGGAAATAAGCTAGGGTAAAATGAACAATCTCACCGCCCCTCACTATGAAGGGCCATCGGCGCAACCCATCTGACTATCCGAGGCTTCTTTGACTCCACCGAAAGCATCAAGTCGAAATGAGCCGTGGGGCAATAGAAAGGATTCTCTCTAGATCAAATGTAACAACAATAGCTCCATATCCAGAAGTTTTTCAACTTCTGCATTCTTTTGCTACGGTTAATTGGCCTTTCACATTGGCTAACATCGCCTCACACCAATTGACAATGGTGTAAAGCCTGAAACAATCGGCGTGAGTCCGTATCCGGGACCCTGAGTAGCAACATCGCGAGCCACGCTCCCACACATCTGAGTTATAGTGTAAATGCAACCACTTTAAGTTCAATATGGATGATTTTTTTATATATCAATCCGTTTATCTTTGGGATCTCGCATCTTCATGCAAAACTATTCGTGCCGAAGGATAGTGACATATTGTCCACCTACCCTAGCTCCAAACAAAGAAATTGGTTCACCTCTTTGATAAACTAGTGAGAAAATATATGTCTTCAGCATCAATTTTCGAGCCGGTAATCCCCACAAATTATGAAGCATTTTCTCTTCGAACATCCCATTTGTTTACTAAACAAAGGTAAGTAAATCTAATTGGGCCCCCAGTGCCTTGTGAACAGTGCCTAGAATTTATACAAAACCGCATTCTCTCCAAAACACGTAATGTGGGCGAGATGTAACATGAGCGCCTTTGTCAACCTCTTCATGCTCACGTTCTCTCCACTCAAGCATTATAGATATTCTAAAACGAACAAATTGAAATATTAGGAAGCAATTTGAGTGAAAATTTTTGGTTTATTTTGGAGAAAATTATCATTTTATTTTCTTCATGCCGCCTCCCGCACTTTGTGCACAAAAACAGCTTGATGCATGGATACGCACGCGTTTTATGCATAAAGTGTGGGACCACCATACCTTTCCCTTTGAAAAATTTTCGGGGTCCCGTAGGGTATCATATGTATTACCCTGCGGGACCCCCGTAACCGAAATTTTAAAACCTATTTCTCTCTTTTAAAAATCAATTTAAGCCCTAAATTAGGAAAATGAATGGACAAAAAAGAGGCGGGGGACGATGTGGTTTACCTGCGAAGTCGACCGTTTTCGATTCCGACAGGCGACCTTTTCCCGTAATCTCCTCCGGGGACGTTTTTTACCTAAAGCTCTCTGAAATTTCATCAACTGGGATACGTGAAGCCCTCGAAAAATCGCTTCTAACTGACATCGAGGACAACCACCTTGCGTCGGGACCTTTGGACAACTCCTTTTCCATTTGGTGTGGTGGTTCGGATCTGATTTATAGGACTAGTTTCCTAGTAATTTAAATGGGTTGGTAATGGAATGATTGGATGGGGAAAATGGGACTAAATGACTGAAATAAAACTATCTAATCTAACTTAAATACGGATGAAATAACTCTAAAAATAACCCTTTCGGGCATCAAATGTGAATACAACTTTAAATTTTTCTCAGCTTAACCAATAACCATGAAAATGTATTGCGTACTAAGTTGAAATGATACAATAACAAATAAAGATAACTCTCTTTAAGAAAATTAAACAAAGTAGTTATAATAACATATTTCATTCATCATAATATACCGCTTGTATATACTATAAAAGATAAATATTTTCTAAAACACTTTAAATGATATGTATAAAGAAATATTGTGAAACAAATATATATAAACGATAGCAATTTAAAAGAGAATATCATATAACAAAAGAAACTAGTAGTGAATAGATAGAAATACCATATCCATCTCGATATTTTCCAATGCAATCCGAGTATTTCAAATCGGGCAACCTTCAATGTAAAATCAACTCCAAGATACAGAAATGCAATTCTTAAAGATAATTTCGTGATAACCACCATATGTGATCCTTTTTAAAAATATAGGAGTCGATGGAGTACGTAAAATGTAATTCCAAGTCAAAATATTACAAATTCAGGACCCCTTTCAAATCGCATGAAGAGGCGTTTAAATAGGTACTTAACAACAAAAAATAACTAAAACTATTCCTACTAATCTATCTAAATAAAAATATCTGAAAGCAAATGCGAGCTTGATGAAAATCGAGCTCATTGATCATCCGGTGTCGTTTACTGTGCGAAGGTGGCAGCATTTTGAGCATATCCTTTACTTCTTCAAGATGACTAAGCTTTGAGTGTAACCATCCTATGTATGTGGTACCTGAGAACTCGGGAATGATGCAATCAATGGCATTTGAGAGAAATTTAATTACTATACGTTAACTATATGGCTTGATGAGATAAGTCCACATTGAATCCCATGATATTCTTGTGATTGGCCAATTTGATCGATTTTTATTAATGATCGCTTGTTTCCATCTAAGATCGCTTTCTTTTTACTTTGGGTAATTGGTCGGGACTACAATCTGCAATTAAATTGATTGCATATAAGTTATCATTTACCATCTCCGTGTTACATTCTTCATTATTCCCTTAGCTCCGTGCTAGTATGAATATTTTTGTCTGAAAAAAGACCACTTTAGCTACGCATAACAAATAGCCCTAACAACATCAATTATGGTACAGCCAATATCTCCAAATCTATGAGTTAGTTGATCAAGACAAGAATCTGCTACAAATCTAGATCTATGCATAAAAGACATTAAGCGATAAAAATGAAGTTTTTTCTCCATGCATCCAATAGACAAGACAAGAACAATATTTTTTGAAAGAATTTTTTTTATATTAAAGAGCACCTCGAGAGGAAAACAAGAAAGGTGTTTCCAGATTCTCTCAATGGGATATTTTCTTGAAAGTCCTTAGCACTTCAGCATCTAAAATTTCTCTCTCTTGTTGGTGTAGAAAACCCGGACAAACATAGAACTCAAAGGGAGCTCACAAAGCAAATAATGGAGAATGTGACAATGATAATGGCTCAAATTTAGACCAAGAGTATAGATCTAGAGTGTATCTAATATGCAACAAAAGGTGGACAAATGAATTCGAAAACCCTTCTATTTATAACAAAATATTAGGGTAGTCTAGGACTTGGTGCATGAATAAAATATTATTAACCAAATTCTAGAACCACACTTTTATGAATATTTTATTATATTTGTTGGAGGGAAAAAGGTATTTGCCTTAGGGTCAAAATCCCTTTATTTGCTAAATAATAAATAAATAAATGATTTGTTTATTATTTTAAGGGAAGTGGTTGAATGATAATTAAATAAATAATGATTTATGTAATTATTTATAAATGATTTAGTCATATTTAACAAAGAATATTATTTAAATAGGATTTTAAATCAATTATTCCTAAAAATAATAAGATAAATAAGGATTTATCTAATTAATTTGTTTGTTTTGGGTTAAGCATAACTTGGAACAATAATTAAATTATTGTTTAATTAATTATTCCATCATGTGAAAAATTAAACAAATAAAGATTTGTTTAATATTTCACTTTGGGGTTTCCTATTTGGACCATAAACAACCTAATAATTGTGTTTTATTAAGTTATTTTATATAAGCGAAAGCAATTATACTTAGGGTCAAATTGGTCTTACATGGTGTACTTGGGTCCATCTAATGATAATAGGTTAGATGACCAAAAATACAAATGGATATCATAAGTCCACAGCGTGCGAGTGTTAGGAGCAAAATCGTATGACCGAAGTACGTTGTAAGAACTCAATCACCATACATCAAAAGGGAAGTCGCAGAGAGAAATGTAAGGTAGTTCAAAGTGTTAAAGAACTAGACCCCCGAGGAGATGAGACTTTCGACTACGCAACAGAGTCTCGTTTTATGAGAGGGTACCTGTGCTAGAGGCGGCAAGGAGGCATGTACCTATGCCCGCCGAGACAAAAGTACAAAAGAATAGTGCGTCTAGTAAACAAGGGACCAAACTATAAAGTACATGCTCTGGCGTAAACATGAGCGTATAAAAAATATAATGAAGAATCCCACATACATGTTGTGCCTAGGATAACAAACGGGACTTATACAATAATATCACGAGTACATGAGATACAAATACAACCCAAATGCCCCCTATAAATGTGAAGGGCATCGCAAAATCTGACTAATACATGCAAATCAAAGAGGTGTTGCAAGCGGCTAAGGCCAACATTATCAAATATATGGAGTTGCATGTCGAAGAGAATCTGCATTGAAGAGGTCATCCCGGGGCATGTGGGGAGCTACCTACGAGGAGCTACCCCCTCGCGAGGGTTGAGACATCTCTCCACACACACCGTGAACTGCTGATCAACTACATCGGGCTCGCATCACTAGACCATCGAAGTATACGGATCTCGATCATCGTCGGAAGGAGTCTGGAGTGGAGAAACAATCAAGTCAGTGGGTAATGAGAAATCCCTCTCCGATCTAAGGCACCCGAACAAGTGGAGAAGCTAGAAACCAAGGTACCACTCGCCCTCGTAGACTGCCTTTCCGGAGTGAAGGAGCGACGATGTCGGCGAGGGTAGGAGGTCCACCATATGTGAGGCAATAAAGGGATCCTCAACTACAGGCACAAGAGAAAATAGTAGAACAATTTCACGTACCCAGATAAACACTAATGATGATGATGAAATGGGGGGATCACCCGAGTAAGCGGATGGACAACTTCTTGTTAGAGCATAAAGGGCATGGATGACCTGGCAACGACCGACACAATATCAAGAGGGATAGGGGGCGCGTTAAGGACCTGAATGCCATCATGTGCGACACGAGAGAGGGACCAAGAAATGAAGGATGGAGGACTATGGCAGTGTACAAAGGGACTCGAGATAGACTCCATCAATTCAATGATGACTCAACTCGTGATGCTCTAAAACAAGGGCGACTCGATGGTGTTGCCACACAAGTAAAGGTCACAATGGGGGACCATAAAAACATGAGTACAGAGGGTAGCTCATGACTAAAATCAACACGAACAAGGACAAGTATGAGGCAAAGTGGTGCCCCAAATACAAGTGTTGTAAGTGAGGAAATCCGATTTGAAGGAGAGGTGAACAGACCCTTCGGTGGACAAAATGTGGGTTCCGGTGAAGCATCAAATCATGAAAACTAACAAAGACACTCATTTGAGTGCTTCGAGAGAGTTTAACCGTGCGTACTATGGTGTCGTGTCAGTGGTTGGCCATTGGTCGCAACTAAAAAAAGCAAAAACCGTGGTTTTTTTCTAATAAGACATTTTCTCCAAATGCATTCATTTCCGTTGTGTAGATGTGGTGAATGTAGAGAGGAGAGGAGGCCTAAATCTTTGGCAAGGATCGTAGGCGGACAAACCGACCGTTGGAATCGAGATCCGCTATCAAAGTAGCAAAAGGCCTAATCCCACTATTTGTTTTTGATCGATTAAAAGTTTAGATTAGGTCCCAAATCTCGTGAATAGCCTCCCCAAATTTTTTACTTGGCCGGTTGCACTTTTTGGGCCAAAAAATGCAACCTAGAAGTATTTTTTGCCTAAAATTACGACCGTCCTTAATTTGGCCAAAAAGTGCGACCTAATGTGAAGGTGATTTCAAAGTGTTGTTGTGGGTCGAGAATTGGGTTTTTTGTAATTGGATACAATTTTTCCTATCCGTAGACCTAAAAATATGATATTTTTGTGCGTACATGGTAGACATAATGATTAATTTAGAGAGAGAGACCCAAGTTCATTACGTACCGAGATCCGTTGCACGGTGGGTGTCCGTCGTGCACCCGGCTGTGTTTGGTTCGAATTGGTGGGAGAACCGATGAGAGTTGGGGAGCCCTTCGCTGTCTTGATCGTCGCTATTGACCCAGACTGTGAGGCCCTTATAGTGCAAAGGCTGGTGATCGAGTTGACAGTCCGTGATTTGTACTTTTGGATCGAAGTCTCCCCACCATTAGGGATAGTGGGAACACACATCCGTTGTTGGTCACAGGGGCGCAACATTGCGGGAGTTTGCAGAGCGACATTGTCGACGGTGCCTCCGAGTCGCGGGACCCTTGGACACCGATTAGATCCAGAGACAGTTAGGAGACCCGTGCGTGGCGGCAATGTTGTTGCGACTCGGGTGTGCCGTGCGCTCCATCACATCAACGAGGCGTATGATCATTGGCGGGAATCGTTGTTGAGCGGGGACCCACTGGCGAGGCTCAATGATGTTGGTGTCGTTGAACGTACGCTGTTGCTTTCGCGCGTAAAGTGAACCATGATCGTCGTATGGGATCATGTTGTGCTCCTTCTTTTTTGAGAAGATCCCACCTTGTGACCGTGGTGGTCACTACCGTATGGGGGGTCCGAGAGAACCCAAGATGCGACGGTGGGGGAAGCATCGGTGGTAGAGGAGGAGGAGGGGCGCTGGCGGGGTGTTCCGACCGAGTTCTTTGCTCATTGGGACCGAGATGCTATCGTACATAGACGACTATCCCCATAGTGGGATGAGTTATTGTGAGATCCGGACTTACCACTCACCGGTCGAGTATGGGGGCCCTATGGTAAGTGACAAGTAACCAATATTTTATTTGCATGTTAAAGTTTGTGAACATTATATATGGTATCGATTCTTACACTTTTGGTATGCGTACATAGTCTACCGAAACTCGGCTTCTGGAGCATGGGACGACCGGCAGAAAGGTGGGACTGGCTGTGTGGCTAGTGGCTCGAGAACTACATAGAATGAGGACATGGCTGCCCTCCGGAGAACACACGTCGAATATGTGAGGGGCTACTTGGCCGTTGTTTCGCAGCGGGGATGGCAACACTTAGACGACCACAGCACAGAGCTATGTATTGGCTTTCCCCATCGGCGCAGGTGGTCGGCGCGCGTACAGCGATGGCTTGGCCGCATCGTGCGTGATCTATGAGTCGGCGGGAGCAGCAGCCAGTGGCTCGAGATCCTCCGCAGAGTGATTAGATGTGGGGCAAGTGGTGCCTTGAAGGTATGGAGGGTGAAGTGTTGCCCTCGCCTTGAGATGTGTTTGTTGTAACATGTTATGGCATGCCCAATGTATCAAAGTAGATGGACTCTAAAAACACACAGTATGATATATATTATGAATATGCATTGTTTTGATGATTTTTGAATGTTATTGTTCGTGATAAATTCAATTGAGAACATGGTTTGCAATGCTATTTCACGTAGTGATTTTGTCTTCTATATGATTGAAAGTAATGAATCTAAATTCATGTATTTTCAAAAGTTTACCTGCTCGTCGAAACAAGATAGGATTATGGCACACGATAGACACCATTGAGTTGCAAGACAAAGCAGTGGAATCCAAACGAAATGGGATGAGTGATGATGAGAGAGGGCATCCGCTAAGAGGCCACGATCGCATCACATTTCCACCGATTATTGGTATTATCAACGCAAACCCCATTAGAGAACGAGGGTATGCAAGGGGGGTAAATATGGCCTGGAGTCACGAGGCGAAATTTCGGGAAGAGCGTACTGCCCCATCGGCATAGCCAATATACGTGGATGGGAGGCTCCCTAAAAATAGTGTCACAAGACAAGAAATGGGAGGAGGAAGAACAATGATGGCGTGAGTGTGTAGGGTGGCAGACATCAAACGACAACTATGGGAGGGATTAGTTCGGGATACGATGGCTATGACTTACGTACCGACCAGAGGGCAATGTAAGTAGTGGGCTACGAGGAGGAATAGTCGGAGCCTGGCGTCGGCGGAGAACACTGGTGATACAAGATGGTACTGTACTTCGTTATGGTGGAAAGAAAAGGTTAGGGAAACCACATGACGCCGCAAGGATACCCAAGTCATCAAAGATGTGGAAGGAAGGTCTACATATGAATCATCATGGGGGATGATAGAAGAATAAGTAAAAACATGGTCGATGATATGGTTCAAGAATTTCACCCGATGGGAGATCAAGTAAAATGACGGAGGGGATTCAAAGGAAATGTACTCCGAGGGTCGCATGGATGATGATAGGTATAGGATGGGGGCGGAAGGTTCCATCATCTCAACACTGTGTGGGGATGTCATCGGTAGCAGGGGGATCTCTGAGTTGACTAACACACATCACAAGGATGGGAGAGGCGGATTGATTTTTTTCAACTCATACTATGGAATGACCCTTTCTAAAGAGGCTCGGGTAATGTGTTAAGTGAGGACAATGGTGAGAATAATGGCCATGGACACCACACATAGCACAAGGTTTGCTGGTGCGAAGAGTCTTTAGGTTCTTAGCTACGACGAGGAAGAAACAAAGGTTCAGGGACCGGTGGATTCAAGGAACGGACTTCAACCATGGGTTTGTCACTTGGGCAACCTTGGGACAAGTATGGTGGTATGACCGGCGCCACTAACAAGGGACAAGGCTTCAAGTGGTGTAAGAGGGGCAGGCCCGGGCCGAGGCCTCGTCTTTGGATGCCCCCTCGCGAGCTTTTTCTTTCTTCCCCGTAGCCGCCACAATAGGAGAAGGGTCTTGTTGAGGTGCGAGTGGCACCGTAGCGATGGAAGAAGCTAAGGGAATCACTAACCTGTCAAAGCAAGGTAAGGTCGGGGGTGACCTCGCAGTCCCTACCAGAGGGTTAAGATACCGTACAGTATTCCCAGTAAGCCAAATCTAGGGGAGGGGAAAGCGGGTGGCGGCGCAGGACCGACAGAACGGAGGAGGAGCAAGGAAAGGCATTTGACCCGCTGGCAATGGCCGGTGGAGGGACGGCTCCAAGATGGATGACCTAGGGGGACCGGGACCCAGGAGGGCAAAGAGGCTCATGGGTACCTGGTACCGGGATGAAGGTCCAAGCAAGAGGACTCCGCCACCGAAGTGAAGGCTAGGGAGCAAAGCCTGCGAAGCAAGCAGGTTGAGGCTTTCAGGCAGCCGGGCGGGTGCCGCTTTAAGGTCGGCCCCGAGATGATTGCATCATGCAAACATTCGCTAAGTTGGGATCAAAAGACACGCAGAGGAGGAAGACCAAGGGAAGGTTCCAAGCAAGGAGGAGACTTTGTAAACGCCTAGGAAACATTGTTCAAAGAATCGACGGTTTTCTTATTGGCTACAAGAAGAGATGGTTTCGACTGGGGGAGGTCTCGATATTTTGGCTCATGATATGTCAACCGGTCAATGGTGACTATCTTTCCAATGGGGGAAAAACATCTTACAAGAGACCGCATGGGGATAAATACATACGGTACAGGTGTAGCTATGCCCCAAAAGAATCTTATAGTCAAGAGGGGGCGTCAATGTCTTCAACGTCAACGCAAAGTCAGCCTTGCCGTTCATAAGGGCATAAGACACCACGCAACAGGCCAATGGGTTTGGAGGCATGAATCACCACGAAGGCAAGATTGTGGAAGGGGTCGTCTTCAGAGATCTAAGTTGTTTCAAAACCGCGCACATCAATGCAGATGCCCTCTTCAACAATACACCGAGACACATTAGCGTTCGGATTTTGACCGATCGTGTTACCAAGGTGAGGAGGACAAGATCCGAATCGACGGCATCGAAAACAATCAATTGGTCATTAGCAGACTTGCTGAAGCGCCATGAGGTAGAGACTTTTGAGAAGGACACGACCGGAGGAGTTCTAGTGTTGAAATGGCGGCAGGAGACCGTGCCAAATCATCTATTATGCTATACGAATGAGCAGCCGACCGTACAAGCGCGTAATGGGCCCTTAAGAACCTCGATAGGAACCCTCAACTTTGGGCCGAGGGATCCGCAAAGTGACCATCGGGTGTCAAAAGAGGCTCGCAGGACCTCAAGAAGGTGACTCGTACGTACGGAGCGGGAGGTCAGGTACCGCAGACCGAGTTTGAAGCGAAGGTCAAGGGTGAGAGGTGGGCCGTGACCATCATGAGACCCACCGAGGAACCAGAAGGGGAAGGTTGAGTGGTTACCTAGCGTAGGTGGTTGAGTAGCCACGAATCCTTAGCCGAGGGAAAGGGATCGATAAACACACCGGTTGGAGAGGCAGCCACATTGGGGGGAATAGTAGGGGAGGCATGGTTGTCCACACAATGTAGTCAGAGATCGACATCTACCACATCCGTGGTAATAGGGGAAAATCGTGAGTTTAATGATCGTAAACACCGCAACACGAACAAGGCTTATTGGTGCGAGAGGTCTATTCGCTTGGGTCGAGAGCCTTGTTGGCCGGTTAGCAAAGAATCAATACTTGAAGGATTGGATCCATGATTACCAAAGTGCATTGATTTTTATTTCTTTTCTCTCTTTCGAGAAGAAGGAGTGATTAGTCACGCCCCCGTCGTACAACACTTGCTCGGGAGGGGGTAGTAGTCGTTGTTGCGGGGGTTCGTAAGGCAAGGGAAGTGAAGGTCCAAAATGTCGGAGGAGCTAGGACACCAAAGTCATGGGCAAAGATAATGCTGGTGATGGGCAACATTGAGGCAGTGAGGTTAGGCAAAAGGAGGAGGCATGCCGCATCTCCGGATACATGCTACATGGAGGGGGAAAAGTGATGGAGGTGCGGGCTCCTCCCCCGTGAGGGAAACCACAGCTCATAGGAGTGTTTTACTAGGGCAGAGCTCTGAACGACACCGGCTTGCAGAGTGAGATGCCCTCCGAGGTGTTAGTGCCAACGTTTGGGGAGGTCGTGGAATGATGCAGACAAAAACACAACTGCATCGAGCACAGATGAGGTCATGGGCTTCTCAAGGCTGGTTTGGAGGGCGGCTTCTTCGCCTGAGGAATCGGGGATGCGACATCTTTGTCGATGGCAAGTAAGAGAGAGGAAGGAACCACCATGTAGACCCGATATTCAAAGGTGTGAGCTCGACATAAGCTCTCTTTCTCCGCTCATTCCCCGGACATGAGCGGAAAGGCGAGCGAAGATGATCGATGCGAAAGAACTCAAGAGCGTACCGTGTCGCATCGAAGAGGGAGCCGGAACAAGATAAGAACGCTTTGGTCAATGGTCACAAAGGTGGTAAGGGAAGAGGCGGTTCCATCAACATACCATTTAGAAGCTTCGCCCGTAAGCGTGTGTTGGAACAATCTAACACTACCGAATCATCGGGCACGGAATTGGATGAACACCACTTGTGAAAGATCGGATATGGTTGGAGTGACCTTCACTAGCAAGGCCTTCAAACTTGGGAATTTCGAAGGGGAGCTTGGTTGGCATAAAGGTGCCAACCAACATCGTGGCGAATAGACTGCTGACCAACCGATTGAAACTTGAGAGACCAGACCTCGCCATATAAGGAGCAAAGGGACAAGCCGAGGTAGTTCCCATGGTGGTTCCGCTAGCAAACCCGCCGTAGGACCTGGGTTGTCGCTAACATTAGGCCCTAAACTAGACATGGTGAAGGTAACAGGAGAGAACCCAAAGAATCGTAAGAAGTGGGTTTCGAGTGTAATCGAAGAAGAGTCGAGTACGCACTGTGGGAGGACCAACTCGATGACGATGGGAAGAGTAAGTCGACCAACCGAAAACTCGAGGGTGAAGGCCAAGAATTTCTTCCGGATATACGCTTTGGGGCGTGTAATGATGACAAAGACAAAAGGAAGAAGAAAGAATCGAAAGGCAGAGGTAGAATCATGATGTCAATGTCGAAACAAGTGCGCAGAGGTGCGTTGTCAATTGACGAAAGTCTTTGCCTGCGATGTTAACTGTGCTCTTCTTCACTTAGGTCGTTGTGTGGCGTGTGTTACTTTAATTTTTAAATCTAGACGTTGAGAGTAAAAGAAAGTGTGTCACAGAATCGAAAAATAACCGCAAAGAAGGTAACAAGGCTGAAATAACAGAAAATTAACAAACAACAATGCATCGACCTAACCCAAGAAGCGGGTCTCTCAAAAATTAGTTCATGCAAAGAGGGGGGAAAATCTAGTCAAAACACACTAAAAAAAGGGGCCAACAGATCTAAGGTCGGGAGGGACAGGATCTAAAGGAGAAATCACGAAAAGAGGTGCAGTAAATAGCAAAGAGGCAAAGAGAAAGGCTGTCGCAATAAAGGAGGAAATAAGCTAAAGGTAGAAGGGACAAGCAGCTGACCCTAGAGGCAAACCCAAACAAAAATATATGAGGTGATTTGAAAGGGATAAGAGCCGATCTAAAAGGGATCTAAAAATGAGGTATCATATCCGAAAGAACAAGGCGAAACTCGAAAAATTCGGTATCGTCCGGGAAGAAGCAAACTCGTCCACAAAAAGTGGAGGGCACTAAAGCCCTAAGGGGGTGGGATTCCCCGCTTAGTTGAGTAAAATGCATCGTAAAATTGTGTCTAAACTAAGTGAGACGAGGTCGTAAACCTCGATGCGAAGCTTCGTACAAACCCGTGTGTACCGGAAAATTGCAAAAAGTGCAGGTTTGTGTTCTCGACATGTTTTCGGCCTGTGTCGATTTTTGGGTAGAAAAGTGCGTCCACCCGGTGCCGTTGGTGTTTTGGGACGATAAGTGCGACCCGCATCCGTGTCTCTCGCCAAGATTTTGTAAAAAAGTTGTCGTCTTCAATCGCGCCGATGTTCCACACTGCCAGGGCCATAAACACACAAGCGAAGTTAAAAATTTTAATGTTTGAGGGTTTTATAGGTGAAAAACACCATAAAAATAGGAAAGAAAGAAAATTGAAGAGAAACCCTAGGGTCCCAAATAGTTGGATATGCGTGAACATATAAAACAACAACGGCCGCAAAAGAAAACCCGTGTGGAGTCGCCAATTATTAGTATGAATCTTTTTCGAAAAATACCACTTTAGTCACGCACAACAAATAGCCCCCGACATCAATTATGACAACAATATCTCCAAATCAGTAGCTAGTTGATCAAGACAAGGCTACACAACCACATCTATGCATAAAAATACTACAAAAGAAAATGAAGTTTTGCTCCATGCATCCGTCAGACAAAACAAGAACAATACTGAAAGAATTTTTTTATATTAAAGGGCACCGAAAGGAAAACAAGAAAGGTGTTTTCAATTCTCTCAATGGGATGGGTTCTTGAAAGTCCTCAAGACTTCAAATTCAAAAATTTTCTCTTGTTGTGCACATAACTCAGACAAACATAGAACTCAAAGGGAGCTCACAAAGGAAATAATGGAGAATGTGACAATGATAATGGCTCAAAGTTAGACCAAGAGTATAGATCTAGAGAGTGATCTAATATGCAACAAAAAGTGACAAATGAATGGAAAACCCCTCCTATTTATAACAAAATATTAGGGTAGTCTAGGACTTGGTGCATGAATAAAATATTATTAACCAAATTCTAGAACCACCTTTTAGGAATATTTTATTATATTTGCTGGAGGGAAAAGGTAGTTGACTTGTCAGATCCTTTATTTGTAAATAATAAATAAATAAATGATTTATTTATTATTTTAAGGAAGTGGTTGAATGATAATTAAATAAATAATTATTTATTTAATTATTTATAAATGATTTAGTCATATTTAACAAGGAATATTATTTAAATAGGATTTAAATAATTATTCCTAGAAAAACAATAAGATAAATAAGGATTTATCTAATTAATTTGCTTGTTTTGGGTTAAACATAACTTGAAATAATAATTAAATTATTGTTTAATTAATTATTCCATGAAGCAAAACTAAACAAATAAAGATTTGTTTAATATTTCTTTGGGGGTTTCCTATTTGGACCATAAACAACCTAATTAATGTGTTTTATTAAGTTATTTTACATATGTAAAGTACCTACTTAGGGTGAAATTGGTTTTACATGGTGTACTTGGGTCCATCTAATGATAATAATAGGTTAGATGACCAAAAAATTGTGTAACACTTCGATGTGGCCCTTCTTGGCTTTGACTGCCGATGTTCCCATTCTATAAAAACAATTTTCGATGTCTCTCCATAATTTTGGGAAAATCGCTTTTCTCCTCGATTCTCGATTTCTCCTTGCCATAAAAGAAAATCGGACTAGCTTCATCCAAATTCAATCTTAAGAGTGATTCCTTCATCTATCAAGGAAGATGTTAGCTCACATAGAGACTCTGCTTCTGCAATCTTTAGACAAAACTCATTTAATTGTTGAGACAATAATTTGTTTGTCTCCAAAGCTTCATTTTTAAATTGATCCAGAGTGGGATAATTCTTGAATTTTTCTAATTTAGATTGAAACATCTTTTCTTGTTCAATATTCAGTCTGCTCATTTTGTAGAAGAGTTTGTAATTTTGCAATCTCCTAATTAAGCTGCTGTTGCTTTTCTAGGGTCTGCTGATCAATCTTCTCTTTTTCAACAGCCAACTGCTCTTCTAATTGTTTAGTCTTGAGCTCTTCATCCTGTAATCGTTGTTTCAACTTAATGATATTTTTTTGGTTTTTTGCAACTTTTTCTTCAAAAATGGAAATTTGTACATCCTTTTGTTTCATCAACTGTGTAACTTCGAAGGCTTTATCTGTAGTGGCAGCACTATAGGCACCTGCATACTAAGACAATTTGGTGAGATCCTCAGATGGATCCACCTCAACATTTTTATAAACAATATTCATAAATTCCCCCTGTGATGCTAAAAGTGCATCTTGATCAGTTCTCCTCCTTTTCCTTTGTTTTCTCACCATAGCCCTATGTTTGGGACTGTAAAATATATCTAAAGGAGGCATTTCTTCTATTTTTAACATAATTTCACCAGTGGGGTTTTCAGGGATGATTTCTACATCCTGATATTTTGGATCATAAACTTGGGAAATGTTTTGTTGTCCTATTTTCTGGGAAAATTGTTTATATTGGCTCAGCAAATGAGGAGAAACAATAAGTTCAATAGCTTCTTGTCCTCCAAGTTGAGAACCTGCATTATAGTTTATATCATCTTTAAGTGCTTGTTCAATGTTTTACTCTTCGTGCTTCCTTTCTCAATATGCACATGGTCATCAGTACCTGTGCTCTCTTTTCCTGTTTGAGCCGAAGACTGGTGTATATCAATTTTAGAAGCATTCTCTGATTTTCCAGTGTCAGCTTTGCTGTTATCATCTTTCTTCTCCAAAACAGGATTAGCTCCTGTTACTTCTTTACCAGAAGTACTTCCTGTATTTTTCTGTTCTGGTTCACATCCCTGTGTAGAAATCCTCAATTGATCTAGAGGAACTTTGAGTAGCCTCTGACTTCTAAATAATAAAAATTTATTCATCTCCTCAGGCTGAAATTTGGACTTGGCAAAATAAAAAATTTGAGACATATTATCTACAGAAACAAATAAATCATCAAAGACATCTAGTTCATGTTCGAACCGAGCAAGTGAAACAGAGGTAGTAAAATCATACGCCACCTTCCTGGGATCATATTGCCTTCCAGGAATTGTTGAAAGTTTAAGATCAGTTAACTTAACAACTTCTTTCTCAGCATGGACAAAATTTCTGAGAGTATAGTCACCACATTTGAAAGGAAAAGTAGGCCACATGAGCTTTTTTCTATTCTTTAAAGTCCTAGACATACCTTCTACTATCAGCTAATAAGAAATTTCCTGTGCTAACAGCTTGTCTGGAACATATAAAGGAAGGATATGTGGCTCTACAATACTTCCAAAAATTCTGACATAAGTGAAATTTTCCTCCCCGAAACAGTCTCCAATAGAGGATAAATCAACTCTAGCTTTATCGAAAAGTCTAGGAGGGAATCGGCCAAAAATGATTTGGTAAATCAGAATAAGGAAACCATGTCAAACTCTATAAACATGACTTCTGAAATACCCCTTCCATAAGAACTTATGATATATATGAATCGGGACAGGTTCTTTAGTAGTCCATTTCCATCCTAATAGGGGAAATTATGAATTGAAACACAGGGCATCTAGGATGTAAGCACAAAAGTAAAAAGGAGTGGAATTTCTATAGTTTTTGTCTTTCCTGTACTCAAGGATTCTATTGGCTATCTTATCAGATAAGATAACATCCCAATCCATTATCTCGGAAT
Organism: Pinus albicaulis; assembly: GCA_034641835.2. Taxonomy (NCBI): domain Eukaryota; kingdom Viridiplantae; phylum Streptophyta; class Pinopsida; order Pinales; family Pinaceae; genus Pinus; species Pinus albicaulis. The sequence goes on along the minus strand of JAXQQM020057983.1, from coordinate 75,511 downwards.
TAACAGCAGCATGAATCAACGAAACCATTTGAATGGAAAACCTGGCTAAATTATCATTACCAAACAATCTACACATCATAGCTGCGGCATAACAATATGGAGGCAAGAGAGACTCCATGGAGTACATACCTGATGCCTCATGCCTGTGTTTTTCAAGAGCCCTCCTCCATTCTTTGATTGGTTTTGACTGATTTTCATTGTTTTCAGCGAATTCTTTGATAAACTCCTTGTTATAAATATGTTGTGGGTCAGGAAGGTGGTACATTGCCTTGATATCCTCTGGTTTGAATGACCCAAAGATTGTTCTAGATGCAGAAACAAAATTTCTATCTTTGATATACACATTTTCAATTACCCATCTAATAACATCGTAATACAGGAAAATGTTTGCACGAGCAGCAACTCTGTGTAGAAATGAGTTTTCCAATCAACCAAGAGGACTTTCAGAATCAGAATTTGAATTGGCTTCATCAGGAACTGTGGCTTTAGCTTCCACAACTCTAGGGTTTTCCTTTTCCAATAGATTTTAAACATTTTCCCAAGTCCCTGGCATGAGGTGTCTATAACCAGCTTAAGTTTCGTTGGTTTCTCTTTAGGAGGCATTGTAATCACAGGGACTTTTGTAGCAATGGTAGCTTTAGATTTTTTGAATCTCTTCGACATTTCAGTGTCTGGGAGTATTTATCTTTCTCTACAAACAGAAAAATTGGATGTTCTATTGCTCTGTGACAAACAGAAACTTTCAGCCGAGGTAAAATGTAATAATGAAAAAAAACAGCTATACAAAGGGTTTATTCATTGATTTGTATTTATTACTTCCGTGGTTTAAAACTAAAATGCCCTTTAGGGAGTTACCCTCATGAATTTAATAGCAAAACAAATCATTGTTATCATTTGATTCACGAGTTAATGTTATCGTACAGTCAGAGATTTGGCATATATCGAAATAAATATAGATATGTTTCCTTTTAAAACTATGAAATATGATGAATAATAATAAAAGAATATTTAAGTCATAATCGCATCGCAATTCGTTTAAAAGGAAATGAGACAAGACTTATACCAAATCCCGATTGCGAAGATCGCATCGGAGATTTAAAATGAAATGAACCGTTTAATATTTTCCCCGAAAATGCGATTGTGATGAGAGATGATCCTTCGCGTCGGAGTTTTAAAACAATAGAATGCAATGTTTTAATTCTTCTGAAATGTGATTTGGATGGATCGCATCGCATTGGAAAATATATACAAGAGATACAACACTTTAAACTTATTCGAAATGCGATTGCGATTGAGCGCTATCGCATCGGAACTTTACAAAGCAAAAACAAATCTTTTAAAGAACTCTCCAAGTTTCCGATTGCGATTACTGTTCATTTCTTAATTATTATTTAAGTATAAAGTCTTTATAATATGTTTGATATGTTTAAAAGGCTTTATAACTCATCGGATTGGAAAGTTATTAAAGGTTGTACATTTTGAATAAAAATGTGATATGCATCCTTTTATCAATGAATCTGTTATTTCTATTTAGGAATGAAGATATATAAAAAGGGGACCTATTTTTAAATGAGATTTATTCTAAAATTTAAAAATGGGGAGGGTTGTTTGTACAGTACAACAATTGGTGATTCACTGGAAGAAACAATTATCTCTGAAAAAATGAAATGAACACTATATTTTTAGTAAGTAAAAATTTCTAAAGATAATAAAAACTTATCTTAAGATAATTCAAATAAAATATAACTATGAAAAAGAATAAAAATCACTTACAATTTCTTTCTAATTCCTCAAAAATAATAACATTTTTGGGTTATCTTAAGCCTTAATTGGTTGATAATAATAAAGTAAATGGATTTCTTCAAGTTTAGTTTTTGTAATATACTCTATTGTCACAGGTATTGCCTCTGCTGCCAGCAAACATTCATAGTCTCGACAGGGTTACCTTTTAACCATTAACTAAGAGCCATTTTTATGGTTTAGTAGCCAGTTATTAACAATGCCATTCAGTAGTTGTAATTAAACTGAACAAGTTGGCTCGTGATGAGACCCCTTGTCTTACTTTTATAAGCCATTACCCTGTTTTGGTATGCATTATTGGTAATGTTAGTTTTATTACTTCTTATGATCATGGTAAGTAGGCTCGTGATGAGACCTCTTATCTCATAAATTTTGTCATATAATTTCTTAGAATTACATTCTAAAAAATCACAACCAAAATGGATGGGGTGAAATAGTTGTATCCTTAAGAATAAATGGACGACAATTTTCAAAGTTTTTTGTTTACTAAAGCTTGAAAAAGTTTTTACTTTTTAAAGATAACCTTTATCTACTTAAGAAACTTATAATGATTTACATTTTCTTCAAGGTTTCAAAAAGATCATGCAAATGTTTTGAGCAAATTTTCAAAGTTTAACATTTTATTTTAAACTATCCAAAATTGTAATCATCTCCTTGAAAATTCTTATTTACACAAAATAAGTATTTATAACATTCTTTCTGAGACTATTTTCAACTAGTAAAAAGTCAATTAAAGACTGTTAACAACCTTTATTTAAAAATAAATAAAAATTGCAGAAAGGAATATGTACAAGTAAGAAGGGGTTACCTCCTTATGAAAACAATTTCTTTAAGACAAGCCCATTTACAGGAAGAGATTCTTTCTTTCATGTTAAATATTGAAGTATGAATGTATATGAGCCTATGTTTTCAGCAATCTGAAATGGTCCAAGCCACATTTTCTGAAATTTGGTATGCTTACCTTTTTCTTCATGTGCTTTGTCCCATTTCAAAACAAGATCACCAATTGACAAATTTTTTAAGCCGGTGGAACTTGAATCAAAAAAAAATTTACAAGTTGTTGATGTTTCTCATGAATATCTCTTGCTTTTTCTCTATCTTCTTCTAATTTAAGGATTTGATCAAATCTCAACTGAATGGATAAGGAAGGATTTTCTTCAATGAATTGCACTAGGGCTAATGATGGAAAAGCTAGATTTGATGGTATCATAGCTTCTTTACCATAAACTAAATTGAAATGTGATGTTCCAATAGAAGCTTTAAGAGTAATACGATCAGCCCATAATGCAAAGATTAAAGACTTGTGCCAATTCTTTTGATTTTGATCAATAGTCCTTTTAATGATTTTGATGAGATTTTTATTAGTGGATTCAGCTAAACTATTACCTTGTGGATAGTAGTTTGCTGAATATTTCAATTTAAAACCTCTTTTAATTTCAAATTCCATTACACTATTACCAAAAAAATAAGAAGCATTGTCAAAGACCATAGCGTTAGGTACACCAAACCTGGTAATGATGAATTGATCGATGAAATCAATAATTGCATCAGAGTTGGCTACCTTTAAAGGAATTGCTTCTACCCATTTTGTGAATTAATCTGTTGCAGTGAGAATGTACTTGTGCTGTTTGGAATAATGAAGAACAATCTCACCAATAATATCAAGCCCCCATTTTTCAAATGGTTGTTCAATGTTTACTGGATGAAAAGGAAAAGTTGGCTTCCTTTGTCTTCCACTAGCAGTTTGGAAAATTTTGCATTTTCTCACATAATCATATGTATCTTTAAAAAGGGTAGGCCAATAATACCCAGCATGGATAATTTTGTGGGTTGTTGTATCACCTCCAAAATGACCTCCTACTGGTCCATCATGTAATTCTTGCAATACCTTTTTTGCTTCAGTCTTTTCAAGACATCTTAATAAGACTGAATCATAATTCTTTCTGAATAACACATCATCAACGATTTCATATTTAGTAGCTTTAAATCTTAAAGCACGTTTATTCTTATAGCTAGGATTAGAAGGAGCATACCCATTTTTCAAGTAAAATATCAGATCAGCATACTGAGATTCAGAATCTGTAACATTTATCTGACTTACTTGAACAACATTCTCTGGATCTTGATTTTCTGGTATATTATGAGCTCCTTCTAATAATCTGCAAAAACCTTGTCCTCTAACAATCTTTGCTGGTTTATTGTCAATATCATATTCTTGCAAAGCTGTCACCCAATTAGCCCTTTTTTCTCCTACTTCTCTTTGAATTAGCAATTGTCTTACTGCAGAGAAAGGAACAATAACCTTTGTGTGTGTTTTTAAGAGAAAAGGCCTAAAATGTTTGATTGACTTAAATACAGCGAAAGCTTGTTTTTCAACATCAGAATAATTCAACTCAGCTCCTTGTATATTTGAGCTAAAGAAAGAAATGGTTGCTTCGATTTGTTGATCATTGAGCTGTGTTAAAACAACAGCATAAGATGTTTCAGTTGCCAAAGTATACAGAATAAAATCTTTGGAAAAATTTGGAGTATTTAATGCAGGTGCATCAATGATTGCCTTCTTGATTGCATCAAAGGCTTCATTTTCTTTATAACCCCATTTGAATACCGAATTTTTCCTAATCATATTCTGCATAGGAAAAACAATTTGAGAAAAATCTAGAATGAATCTTTTTACAAAATTAATCTGACCTAGAAATGATTGCATGAACTTTTTATTGTGAGGTAAAGAAATATCAGAAATTTCTTTAACTATGTTAGGATCGATATATATACCATATTTTGACACAAAAAACCCTAATATTTTTCCTTGATCAAGAGCAAAGAAGGATTTCTTTGGGTTTAAGGAAATATAAAATATTCTACATCTTTCAAATATTTGTTTCAGATCTTGTGGATGATTGGATCTCTTCTTTGAATAAACTGTTATGTCATCAAGATAAATAACAACTGATCTATTAATCAGACCCTTAAATGCTATGTCCATGGCTCTCTGGAAAGTAGCTCCTGCATTTACTAAACCAAAAGGCATTTTCTGATAAGCATAGGTTCCCCATTTGGTTCTGAAAGTGGTTTTAATCTATCATCTGGATGTACTAGGATTTGATTATACCCTGAAAATCCATCAAGGAAGGACATGAGTTCAGAACCACCTACCTTTTGGAGAATTTTCTCCATGGTTGGCAATGGGAAATTGTCTTTTTGACATGCCTTGTTTAAATTCCTGAAATCAATACAGATTCTAATATCGCCATTTTTCTTCCTGACAGGTACCATGTTGGAAACCTAGTTGGAATTCCTTACAGGAAAAATGATTTTGGCTTTCAAAATTTTATTGAGTTCTGTTTTGATTTGATCCTCAAGATTTGGATGAATGTTTCTTAACTTCTGTTGAACAGGATTAATATCAGATAGCATTGGAATTGTGTGTTGAATTACAGAAGTATCATAAGTCTTTAAATCCTCATAACTCCAAGTGAAGACATTTTTATATTTACTCAGAAGTTTAATGAAAGAAGATCTTTCTTCTGGAGTTAAATTGAGACCTAGATTAACATTCTGAGGTTTAGAATCAGAGCCAAGATTGACAAATTCAAACTTCAAAGTTCAACTTTGAAGTTTAGCATTAATAACTTTCTTAAATCTGTCTTTAATATCATAAAGATCCTCAAGTTTAACAACAGATTTAGGAATCGAATTTTCATTATTTATTGAAGTAATTTGTAGATCATGATCATGTTCATCAATAATTTGTTCATCATATGATTTCTCAGAAGTTAAGAAATTCAAAATATCTTGATCATGGTAGAATACTCTCTAGTTAGTAATATTGTCTGGGACAGATGGGCGGAAAATCAACTCTACTGAAAGTCTATAAAGACTACAATCTTCAGTAGGAAGGAGTTTGGATGCAACATTAGCTAAGAAGTCAGCTGATGTGTTTTGATTTCTGGGAATAAAAGAGATATTAAATGCTAGAAATTGAGTGGTAAGGTCCTGTACTAGGGTTTGATAATGTTTGAGATGTCTTGAAAGATAATGGATGGTATTCCTTACTTGTCTTATGACAATTTCAGAATCTCCATATACTTTTAAGTATTTTACATTTAACCCTATGGCCTTATAAAGCCCTTGAATTAAGGCTTCATATTTAGCAGTATTATTAGTGCACTCAAATTCTAATCTACATGATAACATGATTTTCTCTGCTTCTGGATCAATTAGGATGCATCCTGCTCCTGCTCCATCACTAGATTTTGATCCATCAAAATATAATGACTAAAATAAATTTCTATCTACAGGTTTATCTACAAAAGAATCAGAAATATTTACAATTCTAGAAGAATCAGATTGTGAAAATTTTTCAATTTGAGAAACAAAAGTATTTACAGAAAATGGTGATTGTGGTGCAGTAAAATTTCCAAGAAGAGACTCGGCATAATAACCTCCAAGAATATTATTGTTGAAAGCTATAGGTTCATTAGGTTGTTCAAATTCAGTTATAGTGTGCATCATATGTTTTTCTCGCTCGATTTTAATTTGATTGGGTTTCCCTTTGTAGGGAAGCCAGATATGTGAATAATCGGTTGAGATATAACCATTAAGTTTCGCAGACCAGTATCTATTGAAGACCAACCCATAGAATTCTGGAATATCAACAATTATAATATCAATTATTTGTACAATCCTAGGATCGAAAGCTAGTTTGATAGTAACTGAATTTATTTCTCCAACAACTTGAACCTTAGAGTGATCCAATTGTACAATATGAACAACAGACTTCTGTGGTTCAATATTCAATTTAGCACAGACTGAAGAAGGAATTATATTGGAGGATGCTCTAGAATCAATTAAACAATTATGTAATTTCTTATTGTAGATTTCATAAGTCAACAGAAATGGAGGTGTCTGAGAATTTGATCCTTCTCCAATAAGAACAGTATCAGCTGCATCTACTTTTTATGGTGGCTTACCAGTCCCTTTAGCTACTTTAGCTAATACACCACTTCGTAGAGGAGAAATAGGTGTAGAATTTAACTCTTTTAATAGCATCTTTTGTTGATGTTTAATTTTACTGAGTTCATGTAATGAGATGTTTGCTCTAGTCTTTTTCATGTCCTCAATAATATTATAATCCATCGTATTTGATACCACTAGAGTTTTGGATGATGATGTGGGAGGATTGGGAGATGATGGTTGATTCTAGTGGGTAGGGGAGAAGCTCTTTTTGTATGGATTTTGTCTTTAGTATTCGGAGTTGAATTTTTCTTCTTCGGAATGGTTTGAACAGGTTCAGATGTATATTTTCTCCTTGTACTCACAGGCATAGCTTCTTGTTACATATCACTATCTGAATTAGGGAGAATGAAATCCCACATTCCATTTAGTTCAACTACCTCTTCCCTTTCATCTTCTTCATCTGACATTAAAGGAGTTTCTTCTTCTTCTTCATCTTCCAATTCTGCATTAGAAATTGCATTGGGAGGTTTTGATTCGGTTTGATTTCTCTTGAAATTTCTAAATGGTATTTTTTTAGAAGTCTCTGCTACTTGCTTTTTGATTTCAACCATCTCATTAGACATGGTTTTAAGGACTTTCTGTAAACCTTCCATGTCATATGGATTTCTTAGTGTCTTTTTCTTGGAATCATCTTTAAAAGTGAATTTCTTTGATTTATTTTCCTCAATAGCGTTTTTCTTATCTAGAGCAATCATTCGTTTTTCAACTGAAATAACTTCTTTCATATTCTCAGCTAAAGTCGGTTTTGCAGTTCCATCTACAAAAATTGCTATGTTTGAGGGTAAAGCATTAATGTATCATTCACTTCTAACTTGTTCACTAGGCTTAGATGTTACAGGGATCTTATTCAAGAGTTTATTGAATCGAGAATTAAAATATTTAATGGGTTCCTTAGGTTGAGTCTTTAAATTGGAGAGATTGTTAATTAGGGTAGCAACTGATCTATCATCTCCATATTTAGTTAAAAATTGTTCTTAAAACATATCCAAATTTGTGATAGAATCAGAAGGTAAGGAAAAGTACCAGGATCCTGCTGTTCCTTGCAAAGTATAGCGAAATAATCGAACTACACCATCTTCATGCACTACTTGATTTAAATTTACAGCAAGCATAAAGTTATTGATATGTTCTTCTGCTTGTATACCAGTATCTGGACTAAAGTTTGGGAGCCATTTTTTTGGATGAACAGGTAGATCATGCAAAGGTGCAGCGATATTCACAACTCCTGGTCTGGTCCATGGTCTTTGTACTGGTTGTGCCATTCTTGTGACGACAGTAGATTAACTAGATAGGATAACTAGTATATGAGTAGTAACTGTTGAAGTACCAGAAGAGACAATTAATGTTTGAGTAGATGTAGTTTGAGTAGATGAAGATTGAGCAGATGAAGTTTGAGTAGAGGAATATTGAGCAGATGTAGATGAGACTACTGTAATTTCCTAATTTAGAGCTTCGAAACAAATAATTGAATATGCGATGAAGAACTTGTACCACTCTATGTTTCCGATGGAGTTTTTCTTGTTTTGACTCTACTAGGTATAGGAAATTCTTTTGGGGAAATTCCAAGTTTTTCACTTTGTGACCTAGTAAGAGGTCTAGAAGAAAAAAACTGAGAGGTGACACTACCTTCAGATAATTCCGATTCTTCTAATGATAATGAGAATCCTTGAAGTTTATGAACTAAGGCTTCGACTTCGGGGGATTCAGGGGTTGGATTATCTGAGTGATCTGAAACTTTGGTAGTGGGTGTTTGAATAATTTTCTTAATTTATTCTCTTGTGATTTGAGATGTGGAAGAAATTGAAGGTGATGAGGGTGATGTGCTCTTAGAATGGCTTTTGGATTTATATTTATCTGCCATTCATAGCTTAGGGCCCTCCTTCTAGTGCCAAAAATGTTGAAGCCTCGAAAATCGCTGCTTCAAACATTGGGGGATAACCACTCGGTCAGGACCTTAGGACAACTCCTTTTCCGTTTGGTGTGGTGGCTCTGACTAGATTTATAGGACCAGTTTCCTAATGAAGTAAATGGGTTGGTAATGGAATGATTGGATGGGGGAAAATGGGAACAAATAATTAAAATAAAACTATCTAATCTAACTTAAATATAGATGAAATAAATCTAAAACTAACCCGGGCATCAAATGTGAATACAACTTTAAATTGTTTCAATTAACCAATAACCATGAAAATGTATTACAGTTTAATTGAAATGTGCAGTAACAAATAAAGATAACTCTATTTAAGAAATTAAACAGAGTTATAATAACATATTGCATTCATCATAATATATCGCTTGCATATACTATAAAAAATAAATATTTCTAATACACTCAGAAATGATATGTATAAAGAAATATTTGTGAAACAAGTACACATAAATGATAGCAATTTAAAAGAGAATATCACATAAAAAAAGAAACTAATAGTGAATAGATAAAAATACCATATCCATCTCGATATTTCCCAATGCAATCCGATATTCAAATCTAGCAACTTCAATGTAAAATCAACTCCAAGATACAGAAATGCAATTCTTAAAGATAATTTCGCAGAGAATCACCAGATGTGATCCTTTATAAAAATATAGGAGTCAATGGAGTACAGAAATTTAATCTCCAAGTCCAAATATTGCAAATTCAGGACCCCTTTCTAAATGCATGAAAGGGGTTTAAATAGGTACTTAACAACAAAAATAACTAAAACTATTCCTACAATCTATCTAAATTGAAAAATATCTGAAACAGAGATGCGAGCTTGATGAAAACCAACTCATTGATCATCAGTTGAGGTGGATGTGCGAAGGTGGAAAATTTTGAGCATCTCCTTTACTTCTTCAGGATGACTAAGCTTTGAATGTAACCGCCCTGTATATGTGGCATTGGAGAACTCGGGAATGATGCAATCAATGGCATTTGAGAGAAATTTAATTTCTGTTTGTTGAATATGTGGCTTGATGAGATAAGTCCACATTGAATCCCATGATATTCCCTGTAATTGGCCAATTTTCTGATTTTTATTAATGATCTCTTGTTTCCATCTAAGATTAGTTTCTTTTACTCTCTAGGTAATTGGCTAGGACTACAATCTGCAATTAAATTGATTGCATATAAATTATAATTTATAGTTTGTGTTACATTTTTCATTATTCCCTTAGCTCTGAACGTGGCCCTTTTTTCTTTGATCAAGTGATTTTCCCATTCTGAAAAAACAATTTCTTTATGTCTCTCCATAATTTTGGGAAGATCTGCATTTCTCCCTGATTCTGAGTCTTGCCATAAAAGAAAATCGGAGATCTTTTCTTCAGCTTCATCAAATTCAATCTTAAGAGTGATTCCTTCATCTATCAAGGAAGATGTTATCTCACATAGAGACTCTGCTTCTGCAATATTTAGACAAAACACATTTAATTGTTGAGACAATAATTTGTTTGTCTCCAAAGCTTCAATTTTAAATTGATCCAGAGTGGGATAATTATTGAATTTATCCAATTTAGATTGAAACATATTTTCTTGTTCAATCTTCAGAGTCTGCTAATTTTGTAGAAGATTTTGTAAATTTGAAATCTCCTGATTAAGATGTTGTTGCTCTTCTAGGGTCTGCTGATCAATATTCTCTTTTTCAATAGCCAACGACTCTTCTAATTGTTTAGTCTTGAACTCTTCATCCTGTAATCGTTGTTCCAACTGAATGATCTTTTGTTGGTTTTCTGCAACTTGTTCTTCAAAAATGGCAATTTGTACATCCTTTTGTTTCATCAACTGTGTAACTTAGGAAGCTTTATCTATAGTGGCAGCACTATAGGCACTTGCATACTGAGACAATTTGGTAAGATCTTGAGATGGATCCACCTCAAATTTTTTATAAACAATATTCATAAATTCCCCCTGTGATGCATCTTGATCAGTTCTCCTTCTTTTCCTTTGTTTTCTCATCACAACCCTATGTTTGGGACTGTAAAATATATCTAAAGGAGGAATTTCTTCTATCTTTAACATAATTTCACCAGTGGGGTTTTCAGGGATGATTTCTACATCCTGGTCTTTTGAATCATCAACTTAGAAAATGTTTTGTTGTACTATTTTTTGGGCAAATTGTTCGTATTGGCTCAGCAAATGAGGAGAAACAATAAGTTTAGTAGTTTCTTGTCCTCCAAGTTGAGAACCTGCATTATTGTTTATATCATCTTTAGGTGCTTGTTCAGTGTTTTTACTCTCTGTGCTTCCTTTCTCAATATGCACATGGGCATCAGTACCTATGCTCTCTTTTCCTGTTTGAGCCAAAGACTATTGTACAACAATCTTAGCAGCAGTTTATGATTTTCCAGTGTCAGCTTTGCTGCTATCATCTTTCTTCTCCAAAACAAGATTAGCTCTTGTTACTTCTTCACCAGAAGAACTTCCTATATTTTTCTGTTCTGGTTCACATCCTTGTGTAGAAATCCTCAATTGATCCAGAGGAACTCTGAGTAGCCTCTGATTCATCTCCTCAGGCTGAAATTTGGACTTGGCCAAATCAAAAATTTGAGACATATTATCTACAGAAACAAATAAATCATCAAAGACATCTGGTTCATGTTCAAACTGAGCAATTGAAATAGAGGTAGTAAAATCATACGCCACCTTCCTGGGATCATATTGCCTTCAAGGAATTGTTGAAATTTTAAGATCAGTTAACTTAAAAAATTCTTTCTCAGCATGGAAAAAATTGCTGAGAGTATAGTCACCACATTTGAAAGGAAAAGTAGGCCACATGAGCTTTTTACTGTTCTTTAAAGTCCTAGACATCCCTTCTACTGTCAGCTAATAAGAAATTTCCTATGCTAACAGCTTGTCTGGAACATATAAAGGAAGGATATGTGGCTCTACAATACTTCCAAAATTTCTAACATAAGTGAACTTTTCCTCCCCGAACCAGTCTCCAATAGAGGACAAATCAACTCTAGCTTTATCGGAAAGTCTAGGAGGGATTCGGCCAAAAATAATTTGGTAAATTGGAATAAGGAAACCATGGAAAAATATGTAAACATGACTTTTGAAATACCCCTTCCATAAGAACTTATGATATATATGAATAGGGACAGGTTCTTTAGGAGTCCATTTCCATCCTAATAGGGGAAATTCTGAATTGAAACACAAGGAATCTAGGATGTAAGCACAAAAGTAAAAAGGAGTGGAATTTCCAGAGTTTTTATCTTTCCTATACTCAAGGATTCTATTGGCTATTTTATCAGACAAGATAACAGCCCAATCCATTATCTCAGAATTAAGAGCAGCATGAATCAACGGAACCATTTGAATGGAAAACCTTGTTGAATTATCATTACCAAATAATCTACACATCATAGCTGCAGCATAACAATATAGAGGTAAGAGAAACTCGACAGAGTACATACCTGATGCCTCATGCCTATGTTTTTCAGGAGCCCTCTTCCATTCTTTGATTGGTTCTAACTGATTTTCATTGTTCGCAGCGAATTCTTTGATAAAATCATTGTTATAAATCTTTTATGGATCAGGAAGGTGGTACATTGCCTTGATATCCCCTGGTTTGAATGACCTGAAGATTGTTCCAGATGCAGAAACAAAAGTTCTATCTTTGACAGACACATTTCAATTACCCATCTAATAACATCGTAATACGGGAAAATGTTTGCCCGGCCAACAATTCTGTGTAGAAATGAGTTTGCCAATGAACCAAGAGGACTTTCAGAATCAGAGTCTGAATCAGATTCATCATGAACCATGGTTTTAGCTTCCACAACTCTAGGGTTTTCCTTTTCCAATAGATTGTAAACATTTTCCCATGACATTTTCCCAAGTCCTTGGCAGGAGGTGTCTGTAACCAGCTTAAGTTTCACTGGTTTCTCTTTAGGCGACATTGTAATCACAGGGGATTTTGCAGCAACGGTAGCTTTAAATTTTCTAAATCGCTTCGACATTTCAGTATCTGGGAGTATTTTTCTTGTTCTGCGAATAGAAAATTTGGATGTTCTATTTCTCTGCGACAAACAGAAACTTTCAGCAGAGGTAAAACGTAATAATGAAAAAAAATAGCTATACAAAGTGTTTATTCATTGATTTGTATTTATTACTTCCGTGGTTTTAAAACTTAAATTACCTCTAGGGAGTCACCCTCATGCATTCAATAGCAAAAAAAATCATTGTTATCGTTTGATTCACGAGTTAATGTTATCGTACAGTCAGAGATTTGGCAATAAATATAGATATGTTTCCTTTTAAAACTATGAAATACGATGAATAATAATAAAAGAATATTTAAGTCATAATCGCATTGCAATTCGTTTAAAAGAAAATGAGACAAGACTTATACCAAATCTCGATTGCGAAGATTGCATCGGAGATTTAAAATGAAATGAATCGTTTAATATTTTCCCCGAAAATGTGATTGTGATGAGAGATGATCTGTCGCATTGGAGTTTTAAAACAATAGAATGCCATGTTTTGATTTTTCTGAAATGCGATTGTGATGGATCGCATCGCATTGGAGAATATATACAAGAGATACAACACTTAAACTTATTCGAAATGCGATTGTGATTGAGTGCTATCACATCGGAACTTTACAAAGCAAAAAAAAACCTTTTAAGGAACTCTCCGAATTTCCGATTGCGATTACTGTTCATTTTTTAATTATTATTTAAGTATAAAGTCTTTATAATATGTTTGATATATTTAAAAGGCTTTATAACTCATCAGATCATAAAGTTATTAAAGGTCGTACATTTTGAATAAAAATGTGATATGCATCCTTTTACCAATGAATCTTTTATTTCTATTTAGGAATAAAGATATATAAAAAGGGGACCTTATATTTTTAAATGAGATTTATTCTAAAATTTAAAAATGGGGAGGGTTGTTTGTATAGTACAAAAGAACCCTACAGGATTGACATCAAAAGTAGGACCTACGGGTACTTCTTTTGATCTTGACTTTAGTATTTTACATAGTTTTCTTGCATTATGTATGCTTCTTGTTGATTGAATGCCTTCGATCTATTGAGGTTGTCAACCCTTACCTTAGGAAAATTTTCCCACCAACAAAATTGGTGACTCCACTGGGGAATATAGTATTGTATTTCTTGGAAGGGTTTCTTGTCTCTTAATTTCGGTTTTTCTATTCTGTTTCTTGACTTTTTCCGTATTTTTTACTTGATTGCAGTCTGTGCAATCAGTCTCATCTTTTGGATTAGGACTATATTTTTTATTTTTTCCTATTTTACTATATATACGCACTTTTTTTTGTATGCATATGCGTACATACACTCTTTCTATCAAAGAAATGAGTGTATACACTAGTTTCTTCGGGAACAGTCATGTATATCTAGGAAAAATTTAAAATTTAAAATTTTTTCCTTCAGTCAGGGGTCTAGACTAATTTTTTATGCTTTATTGTGATCATTTATTATTTGGAAGAGTCTTTATTCTTCTTGTTTTCACTTGTTTTATCTCCTTCTACAAAAAAGATCTTGTTAAAGTTTGGGTTTTAGGCCTTGTTTCTAAAGTGGTTGATTGTTCTCTATTTTTGGAACATTGAGTTGATTTTCAACTTCCTTATAATCCAATATTTTTGTTGCTTTTCTTTGCATTCTTGAATTTGACCTATTTAATTTCTTTTTGGTCATTTGAGAAGAGAATTTGCAATATTGGTTTGACGAAGGGTTTTGGGTTCCTCGAAATATTTCTATTTTTATGAATCTTTTCTTTATCTCTTCATATCAGATTGTTTAAGTTCTTAGTCTCTTTTTCACTTTAGTTTTATCATCTTGATGATTGTTGATAATTTGTGAAGCTTGAGGTCTTATTTCTTGATTTTTATCGTAGAGTGTTTGATTGTTTTTGCCTTCTTGAATCTTTTATTATGAGTCCTTAAAAAGAAAAAGAGAAAAGAATTTGTTTTTTGCCTTTCTTTTCTTTGGTTTTTTTTTCTTTAGTCTTTTGACTTTCCAACGAGTGTGAAAATCTTTGCTTGAAGTTGAAATTTGTTTCATTTGGGAGATTTATTCTTGGTATTTGCTTCTCCTTGTTTATCAAATTTTGTGTTTTGATATTTGAAAGAAAACATTTGTTTGTTTAAGAGAAATCCATAAGATCTTGCATTCAAGCATTTTAATATGCATTAAGGAAGTTTGCATCTTAGGCATTTTAGTCTCTCTCGATAGATGTTGAATGTGTGAGTGTGTTTAAAAAGAGGAAAAGGAGTTTTTTCTTTCATATATTTCTCGTAGAACCTTACGAGATCATTATTCATCGAAGAAAAAATAGTTTTCATTACATGTAGCCTAGTTTTCTATTGGTTTCTTTTTGCGTCAAAAACATCACAAGTTGCACTTCCACTGCCAATGAATTAAGTAACAACCAATAAAATCAAGCACTTAATATAAAAATGAACTATTTTTTGACTATGTCATAGATACATCAATTAGTCTAGGGAATTTAGGGCCTTGGAATAAGTGTGTGTAGAGTAAACTATCCAAGGCCACTCTAGACTGAAATCTAGAAGTTGATTAAAGAGTGAAAATCTAGTATCGTTCATTTCTCCAAGAAATCTCCTCTAACACAGGAGGTAAGCATGAGGACAAGTGAAGACAATGAAAGAGAGATACCCCCTCTCCTAATTGTTGGATCCCATGCTCACGATTGTTCCACCATGCCTCTGATCATGAGCTAGTGACCATAGTTTCCTATCCTAGGGACCACACAGGTGACTATGGGGGTTAATGCTTGTGGTACCTGAGCCAAACATTGCATATGTTTCATAGTACTTATGGAGGGTGCCCTTGGGAGGCTTGGTTACTTGCACCAGAAAAGGATATTGTCTGGAGGTTAGCGTAATTTTTTTTGATACCTTCGATGGTAGGCTTGGGTCATAGTTATCCCAAACTATCTTCGGAAGGTCCTTATTTTTCATTTTCTTATATTTCAGTGTCTGTTCCTAATAAATTGGAGCAGAAATACCAAGAAGTTGCTTGTTTGGTTGTATCATTAAGGAATTTTTAGTGAGTGCTCTTTACTCCTAGATTTCATAAGTTTTTATTTTTTGAGTCTTTAAATTTTCTCTTAATATTTAAAATTTTTTGATCGACCAATTCGTCGGTCTAGGAGGCTTCATGGGCTTTCACCTGTGAGTGTCGAGCCTTAACCTAGAAGGCGTAGGAGAAATTTTTCCGGGGGTTTTCAACCAGTAGCAACGAACACATCAGATATTAATCCTTCTCCAGGGGCTATCATTTCACAGGGTGAACCTAGTTTAGTTCATAATTTGGATGGAAATGTTATGGTCCTTGCTAGGGTGCTCTTCCAAATGGAAGATGAAGTTGAGATTGAAGACATCCCCGAGTCCCCATGACTCCTACGGAACCTATTTATTTTGATCTTTCTTATGCTGTAGAATATGTGGGTACCCCTACTCATAGGTTGGCAAGCCCTATTCATTCTCCTTCATTTTCGATGGTCAATGTTAGTGACCTAAGTATGGAGACTAATACTTCTGGTGTGCATACCCCTCCTTCAGTTTCAAGAGGGGGAAATATTCCTATCTCTACTTCTATACCTAGTACTGTAGCAATTGGTTCTACTTCCATTTTGGGTTTGAATGGGGGCACCCAACCTTCCACCCTTTTCACTAGTGCATATACTTTTGGGATGCCATTTAGTGGGATTCCTTCGCTTCCTTCATCCTTTCCATATGTTGTTTCCACGTCGATGACTTCTATTCCAAGTGGCTCAATGTCTTTTCAGGATTTTTCTTTTAGAAGTGGTCATATCCCTCCTTCCAATCGATTTTTGAACATAGGGTCAGTTCATTTCTCTGGACAAGCTTAGAATCCTAATCCTTTCCAAGGGATTCAAAGATGGGAAAATCATTTTGTTAGTGGTTTAGGGTTCAGGAACTTATCCCATATATTTTTTCAACAGGGCAGTATTCCTTTCCCTTCTGTCAGGACCTTGCAGGTCTTTCCTCCTTTAGCCAGTGCATGGAGTTCTTATAAGGGGATTTCCCCTTATTTTCATGTTCCACAAGGAGGAAATCACCCTATGTATGGTCAACATGTAGAAAGGGGAGTGGATTCCCTCTGATTAATTATAGGCCACAAGGATTTCCTTATGGTCCAAGTTCTTCTATGAATAACCCATGGCAACCTTGTGCCTCTCAAAATCTAGGATACTCTTTTTTCAATGCCAGAAATTCCACTATTGGTGGTTGGAATTATCTGGTTCCTCCACGCTTACCATTCTTGGCAACTTTGAACTTTCCAGATATTTCGAATTTGGAAAATGATCTGATCCTTTACAATCCATTTTGGCCTCTGGTTACCACCAAACTTCTGTCTGATATTCCAAAATTTGAAGTGAAGTCTGGAGAGGATCCGACTGATCATATAACCATGTTTCATTTTTGGTTCTCATATAACTCCTTTATCGATGATTTGATCAGGTTGATACTATTCCAACGCACCTTAAATGTAAATGCTGAAAAATGGTATATTAAGCTAAGAGGGGGTGCCTTTTCTATGTTTGGTGATTTGGATACTATGTTTCTAAACCATTTTCAGTTGCCTGTCTGATACGATTCTGGAACTAAGCTTCTAGCCAATTTTGAGTAAGATAAGGCTACTCATATTTTTTACCACATCCAAGAGTGGTGTAAAAGAAAGAGGTTTATCAAGGCACATATCCTCGATGAATTCCTTTTGGAATGGTTTTTTAAATCTTTGCAGCCGAATATTTCTAAGGATGTGTCACTCTCTAGATTTTTCACTGAAGAACATGTTATATTTAGAGCCCAACAGTTAGAACTCATCTATTCTCAGATTGGAGTCCTTTACAAGATTGTTCCTGATGCTCCTCAGTCGAAGATCGACCTAGCCAAACCTAAACCAAGACCCCAAGCCGACAAGATTGTAGGGTCAATTGATAGTAATACGGCTAACCTTTTGAATCAATTGCAATAGTTGTCTTTACAATCTACTTCTTCGACCCAAGCTATGCTGTTAGTGTCTATTCTTTCCAAACCTTAAACAATTAATGTTGTCCAATATTCAAATCCCAAAGTTAACCAACAATCCGATGGGAAGAAGAAGGGATGTGGTCAGAAGAAAGATAAGGCTGGGAAGGGTCATGAAAACAAGATTAGTAATGATACTAGAGAGGGAAAAAAGGATTCAAAAAAAAAAGAGTAAAATTCCCATGCAAGTTATGCAATGGGGATCATTTAACTCATCTTTTCCCTAAGATTTAGGATGCTCAATGCTTGTTAGCTCAGGAAGGTTCTTCTAGTTCCCAGGTTGTCTTGACTAACCCTTTTCCCCAAGGGTAAAAAATGCTTGTTGGTGAAAATTATAGTATTGGAACCCCCTCTGAGGGCAACTAAGATGGGGAACCTACATCAAATGTATACATGGTTAGATATCATGTTGATGTTGTTACAAGGTCACATGATTATGGTTATATGGAACCTTCAAAGGCTAAGGTTTCTTCTGATACTCCAGAGCCACTCCATATCGAGAGGCTCGTAGTTGAGCCCATACCTCGGATACCAAAAGGCTCTACAAAATGTTCTACTTACAATCCTAATGCTAGGGCTTCTTAGAACTATTCCATTGTCGAAGATTTGGCTCATAGCCCTTATGCAATGTCAGTGTTAGAGGTGCTCCAATCATGTCCTACACAAAGGAGTGCATTTATCATTGCAATAGGGGCAATAGATCCAAATAAATCTCTCATTATTACATTTGATATATCAAGTGTTAAGAAGAGACTCCCTCATCACATGGATTTTTAGATTAAATCTACATATGAGAAGAAGGTTATGTTTCAAACTATAGCTGATAAAGGGGCTTCCACATGCGTCATGTCATTATCATGTTCGAAGGTTATCAGATCTCCAGAATTTTTTCCTTCCCCTACTCTCCTTCATTTTATGGTCGTTCTCATAGTCCTCATGGAATTATTCTAGCCTTTCTCTTTTGTGTTGGGGGAAAGGTTGTCAATATTGAGCTAGAGATAGTTGATGCCAACCTTGATTATAATCTTATATTGGGTCGAAATTGGGTTTATGCAATGGATGTTGTTTTTTCATCATTATTGCGCATCCTATGCTTCCCTCATGAAGGGATAATTATTGCAATTGATCAAATGGCCTATTATCCTAACAATCCCAATGCATTTTCTCACTCTAGTATTCCCTTGGTGAAGAACACCAAGCAACCTATCAAGAATTTGGGAGTTGGAATGTATTCTTCATTGATGGGTACTTTCGATCTTCCTCCTCCTATTACTCATATCAATTCTATTTCGACCTCCAGGATCATTCCTCGAAAAGGTTCATTTAAAACCCATTATTTTTCTAATCCTTGGATATTTTCCCCTTCTAGTGTCACATTAGAATAAGGGCAGGTAGGCGGAATGGCATATCCTATATCTGCATTATAAATCACATATCAACCTATTGTGAATTCTACATATCATGACCCCATTCCTCCCCCATCAGAGGATTTGCATGGTGATGTGGTTCTGGTTTGGACTACTGACTCTATCTCAACTATGGATTGCCTTGATATTGTCTTACCATATGATGAAGAAATTTTAGAAGTAATAACTGGTGAAGAAATACCGTGGGATGATTTGCATCATCGGTCATATTTTATCCCTAATTTTCATGAGGTTGAGTCAATTTTTTTTGGTCCTTCTTCAACTGGAAATGTTCATAAAATTCTAAATCCTTTGGCCCCAACACAGATTTTTTCAGAAGGTAATTTGTCTAATATTTCAGAAACAATTCTGGTGAACATTTACAGGAATCCCAATGTCATCAAGAACATATTCATCCAATTTGAATGTTCCCCTGAAGAAATAGAGACTTATACTGGCCTTTTTAAATAAATTTGGGATGTGTTTTCTTGGTCTTATGAAGAAATGCCTGGAATCGATCCATCAATATTTTAGCATGAGATCAAGACATTGAAAACATTAAACCTATACAGAAAAATCTTCGATCAGTAAATACTAGGAAATTTGTAGTTATTAAAGCTGAGGTTTAAAAGTTTCTTAAGGTGGGTTTCATATATCACATTCTCATGACTGAGTGGGTCTCTAATCTAGTCCCGATTGGTAAAAAAAAAGGAGCGAACAGGGTATGCATTGACTCTAGGGATTTAAATAAGGCTTGTCCGAAAGATAATTTCCCCACTCCTTTTATTGGTCATATTATTGATTATTGTGCACGAAATATATTCACCTTCATAGACAGTTTCTCGGGATATAATAAAAAAAATATCCGTCCTAAGGATCAACACAAGAAAAAAATTATTTTCCCCTGGGTTAGGTTTGAATATAAGAAGATGCCTTTTAGACTCAAAAATGTTGGAGCTACATTTCAGTATGCCATGTCTTATGCTTTCCATGACATCAAGAACATAATAGAGGCATATTTGGATGACCTAGATGCTCGTTCTTGAAAGAGAAGGGATCATCCAAAGCACCTTCATTTAGCTTTTTAACGATATCGTTATTATAAGATCTGGTTGAACCCTAAAAATTGCATTTTCACTGTCACATATAGTCGGTTATTGGGATTCATAGTTTCAAATGAAGGGATTCGTGTTGATCTCTTCAAGGTTGAGGCAATACTTCAGTTTCCTCCCTCGTCAACCATTTGTCAATTTCAGAGTCTCCGAGGAAAAACTATTTTTTTAAGGAGATTTAAATTATGTTGATATTATGAAAGGATTTATGCAATTAATAAAGAAAGGAGTTCCATTTATATGGGATGATTTCACTCATCTCTCTTTTGATGCTTTGAAAAAAGCATTGACCGTTGCTCCTTTATTGAGTCCACCCAATTATAGCAAGGATTTCCTTTTATATCTCATTGCTGAAAAATAAACTATTGGTATTGTTCTAGTTTAGTAAGACGATGCTCTTAAAGAACATGTGATTCATTATCTAATCTGAGGCTTATTCAATCCTGAACTTAGGTATTCTCATGTAGAGAAATTGTCTTTGGAAACAGTTCATGTTGTCTAGCGGCTCCGTCATTATATTCTGCTTAGAAAAAAAAAAAATTTAGCTGATGTCAACCCATTTAAATTTTTCCTCAGTAGGCGAGGGATTGGGGGGAAATATAATAAAGGGATTGTCATCTTACAAGAATTTGACCTTAAATTTATGTCAGCTAAGTCCAAAAATTCTTTAGTCTTCGCGAAATTGATTTCAGAGTTTCCATGTGAAGAAGATATTGTTTATGAATATTCAAGTCCTGATAAACATCCCTTCCTTATCTCTTCATAGGATCCTTGGTATGGATATATCATAATATATCTCCAGACTTCAAATTTTCCTCATACTTTTTCAAAGGATGAACATAGAAAATTACGTCAGCTAGCAAAAAAATATGTTATTATTGGTGACACTTTGTATTGTCGTGGGATTGATTCAATCCTTAGGCATATTTTAACTTTCAAATAAGTTGAGTCTGTTCTAAATGAATGCCACAATGGAGATTGTGGGGGTCATTTTCTTGGCTTCCTACAACCCAAAAAATCTTGCATGCAAGTTTTTATTGGCCTTCAATCTTCAAAGATTTCATTAGAGATGTCAAGAAATTCCATCCTTGTCAGGTATATACTCAGAAAGTGTGTGCTCATCCAACTCTTGTCTTCCCTGTCATCATTGTCAGACCTTTCACTAAGTGGGGTATTGACTTTACTACTTGTAATCTGGCTTTGGCTAAAGCTCATAATTACATCATTGCAACAGTAGACTACTTTACAAAGTGGTTCAAAGCTATGCCTACTTTCAAGAACGATTGTGAGACATAAGCTCTTTTCCTATTCAACCAAATCATTTCACATTTCTATATTCCAAGGTATATTTTCACTGATCATGGATTTCATTTTTAGAATCAGATGATGTCTGAATTAGCTTTAAGATTAGGATTTCAGCAAGAGAATTTATATCTGTATTATCCTCAGGCCAATAGGAAGGCTGAAGCCATGAATAAATCCCTCCAAACAATCCTACAAAGGAAAATCAATAAATCTAAATCTAATTGGCACATCATGTTATATCCTGCGCTTTCAGCACACCGAATGTATGTCAAGACCGCTACCGGCTTTAATCATTTTCAACTAGTTTATGGTTTAGAATCAATATTCCCTGTGGAATGTGAGATTCCTCCCCTTAAACTAGCAGCCAAACTTCTTCTGGACTCTTCTAGTCTTGAATAACACCTCATTCATTTAAAACATCTCGTTGAGTAGCGTAGAGATGCAGCCATGTTGGAGCGGGCCCCCCTAGGGTGTACTTAATGGATAAATTTTGTCTAAGTTTTGTTGTACGCATTGTGTACAAATGGTCAAAGGGGATTTGGGGCAATTCAAAGTCCCTTAATTATTGTAATGGGTTAAGGGGAAAAACCATGAGTCTCAAACCATGGTTTGAGACCATGGTATGTGTGCGTCTATGATAGTATAAATATGTAAGGGTTGAGTCGAGTAATGAAATGATATATTTGATGTTTTTTATTAACGTTTTGATCTAAGTCTGGGTTAGTCTGGGTAGAAAGGCTCCTGTTGGTTGTGTGCGCGGAGGCCTAAGTCTTGAGCTGTGTGTGGACTCTGTTGATTTGTGCGCAAAATATATATTGTACTGAATTGAAAGATCTCTAAATAAAGAAGGCATTTTTGGTGAACCCGTATTATTATGTGATTTTTCTTCTTTATTATGTGTTATTTGATGTCGATATGAATCTATTATTTTATTGCGTAATTACCTATGTTAATGGTTAAATGCATCTATGCCCGAGAACTAGTTGATGTTAGATAAATAGATCTGAATGAAGTATATTTTGCGCAAAATATATTAAGGTATTCTATGGTAGTCTGTGAAAGGGTTAGATATGTTTAATGTATATGTGCATAGCTATTATATTATTTGCAACAAGTTTGATCAGGTCCACCACATCAAAAGCTCCCTCGGGGTGTAGAAACCTAGTTCCAGCACCCCCCCATACTACTTTGGGTGAGACTTTGGTTTGTGCAACCTGATCACTACCAAAAGGGCTAGTAGTTGGAGGGTTTTGTTGGTTTCACGATAACTATGAACTTGGTTTAGGACCCCTCAAGCCAAAAAATGGTTCACTTGCTGGGAGTAGGATCATTTTGAGGAATATTTGATGTTGTGGCATCCAATGCAGAATGAACTATAAGATTGGCTCTATAAGAAGATACTTGAATTTGTGATCCAAGAAAACAGAAGCTCTAAATTTTCTGCTGAAGATTAGGCACAAGGGTGTATCTACAAAGAAGTCCACAAAATTTTCTTTGCTTCTTTTGCAATCGATTTGCACGAGTTGTTGTCTCGACGTGCTAAATTCCAAACTTGTACAAAGGAAGACGTGATCACTCAGTGGACCCCAGAGTGGGTATAACAATTAGAAAAAAATAGCAACAAGATCACTTGCACAGTATATCATTGGATCGATAATGTTATAGGAGTATTTTTGGCTAAATTATCTATTGATCAATTTGTATTATATTCTGAAGTTGAACGAAGGTTTTTCAAGGGTCCTAGAGGTAAGTTCTTACACTCTCTGAAGTTGTGGATTAAAATTATACTATGTGAACAAGGTACTATGTGAATTAATATTGATTGAATGTCCCATAGACGCCCAACTACACATAGTGGAAGAACTTATAGCGTAGATATAGAAGAAGGTTTTGTTTATAGTCCTCTCAAAGGTAAATATGACAGTGACAAGGAATCTAAAACTAGTAGCTCTAGTGAATTTGCACACTCTGAAGAAGAAGTATTGCAAGATCAGGATAGTCTTGGGTCGTTGGCCATAGTTCAGATCCCATCCACTCCACTTGCGAACTCATATCACTCTAAAAATTCATCCACTCCACCTCCAACACTAGGCATTGATATGGTCACCTCCATGAAGTTACCTACTTTCCGTGGTATTGGGAATGAAGACACAGACTAATTTTGGTTTGTTACTAACACTATATGGACATAACAATAGGTTAATAATGAGGATGTTAAGAAACCCCAGTTGGCCACTGCATTTCAAGACCACGCACTGGATTAGTACATAAGGTATGTGGCGAAAAACCCTAATTCAACTGTTGATAATCTAAAGGCCACATTAAAGGAAAAATTTAAGAGGTTGAAATCGCTTGCACAATTTGTAACTGAGTTGAAGGAGATTCACAAAGAATTGAACGAATCAGTATGGGACGTGGATCAATGGCTGAAGCATACAATCAAATATGGAGGATTTACTATTGATGACACACAACACAAAGAGTGGTTTATTTCCATGTTGCTACCACATATGCACCAACCCCTAAGTCAGCAAAAGATTACCACGCAGTCTGAAGCCGTAGAGATTGCAATGAAGCTAGAAGCTTGACCAGTACCAGCTGCACAGATCGGGACCCAGCAGATCCAAATCCAGTTGGAGCTAATGCACTTAAAATACAAAGTCTGTGCAAGGATAAGGGAAAGGAGGCATGCAAAGATGTATGGTGTATACTCTGCAAAGTTTTTGGACATCACAAGGATCAGTGCCTTGTATTCAATGATTATCTATCAGCTCGAGGACCAAGCCGACTAAAGAGTGTGGCTGGACTGAGTGGAACTCCTACATTATGGTGCAAAATTTGTCAAGCAATGGGTATGCATATGAAATAATTCTTCCCGAGGATCAGTAAATATATCCTTGAGCTTAAGAAACCATTCTGCAAGTTTTTCTCATTGGTGGGACATGACGAGCAACATTATCGCAGCTTCAATTTGATGATTGACTGGGATGACCTATATAAGATTCACGTTCAACCTACCTCACCAACATCCCTGTCTGGGCGTGGTGGAATCCAAAATAGAGGATGAGGTTGTTGCGGGTAATTTTACCCTAAGGTCTTGGATTGATAAACCTTCACAGATCAGGGGCATGTCATCACAAGAAGGACTCAATTAACCAACTTCTATGCTTTAAACTAGAAATTAAAGGTTGCAGACCTTACCCATATATCCTTCGGTTGTAGTAGATCCCGCGGGGTGCAAACCCCCTGCAACTCTTTGTGCTCTAGAACATGCAAACCAAAAAATAAAAAGCACAAAAACCTAGTTGTACGGCATATATATGTTCTATATGTTAGTGAAAATCATGCATAATCGCATAAAAACAATAATAAATGAACTATTTGAGATCATTACACATTTATAAGAGATAAATGACATGTGAACATTAGGAACAAGATGACACTTCTTTCATTGATAACATGTACAGTAAAAAAATGTGGAGAGATCACCTGAAATATGCCACAGCCTCGAGCATACCATCCTCTGGATCCGTCCATCCCTAGCCTCAAAAAAATTCTTCCAAGATTAGTGCACAATGGATGTCACATAGGATGAGTGAGCATCTCAAGGAAACAAGGGTTTCTTGAAAAATCTGGGAAGTGCAGGAGGCACAGGGGAAATATCAGACTTGGATAGCGCTCCAATAGAGTATAATATCTACAATTCTCTCTCCTCATCCCTTAGGTCATTCCCTTGAGGGGCTTTTGTACTCCCTCAAATTAGTTTTTTCAGTTGGGGAATAGTTAGGCCACGGGCTATGGTAGTTAATTTACAGGAACAACCATAAACCCTGCCTCAAAATTAGGGAAATTGTATATATTTTTAATGTTTAAAATTTCATCCATGGTTCTCTATGTATGGACTCGTGTATATACACGGGAAGGTCTGGACAGAGTCGCGTATGGGTTTTGAGAAACTGTTTTTTGAGAAACATGACCAAGTCTGAATGGAAGGGGTGCCCAAGGCCAATGCAAAAGTCATCAAGTATATAATGGTGATAAATGATGCTATAAAATATGCCCCCTAATATATGAGGTCAGAAGGGGCACATGACGGCCGAAATGTATTATGTGCATAGAAAGGACCTTGCGAGGACTAGAGAGGACTTCACCAAATTTCAACCTGCCAAAAAACCAATGAGAGAGATGAGAAAGATAGCTCATGTCTGAGGCAGGCATACCCATGCTTAGTGAAAGAAAAGCATGTCTGCATATGAAGTATGTTATAAAATTATATATTACAGAGAAATGCAACACATAAAATATGCGGAAAACACAAGCACACAAAACACATAAAAATAGAGAGACACAGATATACGTGGTTCACCCAGTTTGGGCTACATCCACCCTAAACAGCCAGTCCTTCCTTTCTATTATCCAACAAAATGAAGAGACACATCCTACAACAGATCCACTGTAATATCCTCTGTTCTCTATCAGAGTCTCCCTATCAGTTTCTCGCTCTGAGAATACACATACAATACACAGCCGCAATACAATACTCTCATACAAGGGAGAGGTTGCCTTCTATGGAAAAAAAATCCTAAAATAAACATAACGTCTATCGTTAGATCATCTGCCTAATGAATGACCCAGATTGACTATAAATTACTATACTTTTACAAGGCAATTTTACATATGTTTTTAGCTTTGGGGGCGCTGCCCTCGAAACCCCCCACCAGGGGGGGCTCCATAAAGTTGCTGCCGCCCCCCCCCGCCTTGGACCCCCCAGGAAACGTTTAATTATGGGCGGCGTTGCCGCCCCATTAAGGTACAAGGGTCCAACACTGTGATACAAAATAAACAAGATAATTAGGCTCCACACCCAACAAAGTATGGAGCAGATCAAATATGTATACAAGTATAACTGAAATGTAAAGTACACAGTGAATCATATGATCACTGCCCGGAAGTATAAGTCAAAATCAGGTCCAAGTATCACATATAGAAGACTAATCAAT
Organism: Pinus albicaulis; assembly: GCA_034641835.2. NCBI lineage: Eukaryota > Viridiplantae > Streptophyta > Pinopsida > Pinales > Pinaceae > Pinus > Pinus albicaulis. The sequence goes on along the minus strand of JAXQQM020057983.1, from coordinate 48,843 downwards.
GATGTTGCAATAGATATCTGATCACAAAAGTCACAATTGAATCTCCAAGTACCAAATCATAACTGGTGGAAAAAATGGTACAACACGCAACTCGGGAGCCAACATATAAGATTCTACTGTGATGAAACTGCAACATATAAAGGTGGATGGTTTCACTAGCAGAAAACTAAAGGAGCTGTCAAAGTGAACCAAAGCATGCTAGTGAAAAACCGAGGTCTTCACCGATCACTATGGCACAATTCTACACAATGGGAATAAATGAGTTGAGGTCAACCATGTGAGAAATCATTTGATTACAGGTCATTGATGTATACAGTTAAAAAACATGAGACAACCCACCGATAATTATAATGAGGGTCAAGGTGACCTTAGAAAATCTAGCAAGTGCGAATGAATGATTTGAAGTCAAACACTTGAAATAATCTATCAATCAGGAGGAAATGATGTATCCTCACTGTCGATAGCGATGAGTCTGTCACTGATGACTGCAAACCCTAAGGTACTGACAAAAGGACTCTAAACCTTATTCCCAGAGCAATGAGTCGAAGTCGATGGGAAAAGTTATGCTAGAAGGAAGGAATTAAGGCATCCCACATCAGTCCAGTGTGAGTGCAACCCACAGGTCAAGATTTGGAAGGAATCAGACGAAGTAAAGTGAAGTAACCAACCCAAAGTACATTATAAGCATGCACAAGATGAAGCTAGCGCACGGCAGAGACCCTATGAACCAACCAATAAGGAAAGATGACAAAGAGGCAAGAAATCCACCGATAGGGTCAAATGGAAATCAAGGTACTGCACGAATCCCAGGTGTAATAATGTAAGTTGAAGTCGAACACAAGGGAAACCACTTTGTCGAAAACCATGATGTTGATCAAATGCTGAGCACAAGGTCACCTATCAATGATGTAAATAGGGACAAGGTGCAACTTTAGTTTTATTCTCATAGAAATATGTCGTAGTCGATAAGAGACAAACCCTCCAACAAGAAGTCAGTGGATACCTTCTCAAACTGGCATGAGAAAAGGATCAAATATCTGATGTGATAGAACAAGATACTGACAATATTGGGAAGGCCAACTAAAAAATGAGTCAAGAGACACCGCAGAAAGGCCGACTCAGGATAACTTCCCTTGAACAAAAACACAACTCATGTTGACTATGGTAGCAAATGATAACTTTGTATAAGTTTGTCATGCAGGAGGTATATGATTGGAAGAGATAACCAACTGAGGGAGCACTGACTCAAAAACAAGGTTATGGCTTCTCTTAAGTCAAAAACTAAAACCATCCCAAATGGAGAAAATACTTAGCTTTTTTGTGCTTTGTTCAAGGGTGACACAACTGACACTGTAGCTACCATCAAGTATGGAAGTAATATCCCGTTCCCACTCTTTTTTAAATATTTTATTTTTTTGTCTTTTTCATATTTCAAAGCCTGAAAATAAAATAAAATAATGCTTATAGTAAAATGGATAGAATGAGTGTCAAGAAACAGATGCACTAGTTCCTGGGATAGGAAAAATCCTATGCTCAATGCAAGGTGGCATAAACTAGTAAGTGACACTCAAAGGAATGTTCCATCCATGGGTAAATGTGTCAAGTCACATAATCTAAGTGATTGCATGGTTAACTTGTATGGAAAGACATGGTCAAAAGATGGCTTAAACATTATTCTAAATGAAGCTGGCTAAAGGCCAAGATAAACAAGTAGTCAATATGCAATGCAGTAATACAACTCCACAACATACAGGAGCCTCTAGGGTAACTGGCCAGAATAAAGATAGAAAAGAAGAAGAAGAATGAAGCTTCAATGCATAAGTCATGGTGAGACTAAAGAGGACTCCCGTTCCTACATAAATTGTAGCATGGGAAACAAATGCTAGCGAGGAACTAACTAGGAAGCCCATGTAAAGGATGGATCTACCACCAAGTCATGATTAAAAAATTGGTGAGTGAAATGGGTTAATTTCTCATGACATGATGGGATCAACCCTACAGCAAGTGATTAGAATGGAGGCTAGTATGCAAAAAATTCAATGGAAAATGAATTCCCTAACCTATATTCCAGTTTGAAATCAAATACCTACCATGACAGGTCAGCGGTCATGGATTCGAAGAAAAACTAGGAAGATCTCAAATTCAGCAAAATGTACCTGAAAAATTCTTTTCCCAATGCTTACAAGCCAAATGGTTAAACAACCTTAATCAATTTCAAAAAATAAGCACAAATGAAATTTGTGAAAAATTTCCAAATTCTGGGCATAAATGCACAATTTGATTCACATTTTGATCATTATTACATTGCAGAAGTGGAGAAAGAGCTTTGGGGAAAAAATTCCTCTTCTCAAATACAGAGCAACCGGCCACCAAATCACACCAAATCAGTTAGGTAAGCCTTAAACTCATCCTATTCAACAATTTTGTTCTTTTTTGAAGGAAAATATTGGACTTTTTATCATAGGAAAGAGATTTTTATTGAAACCCTCTGCGCATACGTGGGTTCATGTAGAGGAACCTGTGTATGAGTGTACAAGCAAGGTCGTGTATGTGCAGAGCAAAAATTTAAAACTTGTATCTAATCAGTCAATTGATGATTTTTCCCAGGATGTCAATAAGTTGGAGAGAACGTGAGTATAATGAAATTGATAATGAGGTGATGGAGGATAAAACTTCCTTAGATATTCTCCGGAATTGCGGATTGCTCAAATTTTTCAAAATGCCGAATATGAAAAGCAATGTTCATTTTCTTCAAATGCTGGTTGATCATTGGGAACCGAAAGAAGATTGTTTCATAATTGATCAGATGTCGCTATGAATAGAAGTGGAAGACAAATACTTATTACTGGACTCTCTCAAATGGGAGACCTAGTAGACTTGCATGGAAAGCCTGTTGGAGGGCTTAACATGGAACATTATGTCCAATTCTATTGCGTAGATGATGCAAAGAAGGTTGGAATGCAGTTTCCTATCAGAGATATGAAGGATTTATACACGAATATCCTTCTCTTTGTCATTGGCAGAGTAGCAGGATCATCTTCTCTACATCAGGCTTCATGTACACACATGAGCATAACAATGGAATGCTTGCTTCATCTGTTTGATTGGTGCACAACCTTATTGAGAAATATGAAAAAATGATTGATATCAATCCAGAAGACAAAGACTAAACACTTTGGGTACGATACAATATTGCTGAAATTCTTCTTCGAGAGGGTCCCATGGCTTCGACCCAAGGTCATCTCTACTATCAACAGCCCGAGAGATCCAAGAATAGCCCGATGGGTAGATCTGATGAAGAGATTGGGGGGAAGTGAGGTTCCCCGGACCACTTGAGATGATGATTTCTTCCAATGGTGGGAAGAACAATTCATCGTAGTGGAATATTATCCCTATGTTGGGATGGACTTTCATGCACATCCTGATCTAGTCCTTCCACCCAAAGCAGCATGGGGGGCAATTGGTAAGATTGCATTTTTTTATTTTTGATTATATGATTTTTTTATTTTTTCAAATTATATGGAAAATGAAAAAATGTTTTTTATAGGAGGAAATGTCTTACAAAATTTGAATGATCATGATGTAGACATGGGACCAGTTGGGCCAGAGGGGCACCCAAGGCACAAGCGCTGCAGAGGCGAGGCGGATGCTGAAGACCCCAGAAGGACCCTCCATGCAATACAGAGAAACTTGGAGAGCTTGACTTGTCAAGTGCCTATGGCCACTATTGAGGACCTACCGGAGGCTATCCAGAGGCGGGTGGTAGGGGTACCACTAGATTGGGTGTCGTTATTCCGCTGCGTAGCGACTACCATTGTGTTCTATAGGAACAAAAATGTTGGGCAGGGACCTCAGGAGTAGATTATAGATATGATTGGATGACTATAATATTTTTTGATGATAGACATTGTAATATTCCAAAATTTACAAACAAGCAAATTGGAATATTAGATTTTGATGCTTTAACTCAAGAGAGGAATAAATGGGAAAGGAGGCCCATGAAAAATAAATATATGAATAAATTCCACCTTAGTAAGGAAGGATATCACCTTAGCAGCTGGATTTTACACTTCCAAGTGTGAACAAGGGAAAAATAGATGGGGACATAGTCAAGTTTGACTAAGTCAACATGCATTCTTGAGGAGGAAGAGATCACCCAAATAAACTAGTTGAATGTGAACAAGGATCATCCTAGACACACATATGAGAACCGGATTGAAGACCCCTTAGTGTGAAAAGAGGCATTGTAGGTGGATTAGTCCCAGTTGACCAAGTCAACAGTGCTGCTACAAAGAGGAGGGAAGCCAACTAGGACAACGCAGTTTTGGAGGAGGAATCTTCACTAGGAAGTCACCTCAGTAATGTGTGGGGTCCGGGGTGAGAAGGCCCACCAAAGATAAAAATGAGGGCATAAAATCAAGGAGGTCATTCAGTATTCATCTATCTTTGGTCTTTTGAATACTTGCATGCTTCATCTTTTTAGCTATGGTTGCAACACTGCTTAGTGCAAAGAATTCCCATGCGGGAATTCCATCCTCTCTTTGGATCAGCTTTCTTAAGGGATAAAAAGGGAAGAATTTGAGCTTCAATTCATCATTTGGATTAGGTCCATTCAGCCATATTCAGCTACAACACAGTCCCCTTCAGAAACTTCATTATTTATGCAGGTGCAGTAGCAGTAGGGTTGCACACTGAGATTTTGTGCTAGTCTTTGAGGAGGAGGTGCTTATTTCCCTCTGGGAGATCTAATAAGAAGGGCCTTTGACCATTTTCTATATTATAAAGCTATTGTATGTTATATTCAGTCATTTTTAATACATATTTGCAGTAAAATGCGTTATTTTTTGCAGTGCTACTTTTTGTACATGTATATTGCCGGAAACCCTTGTCGGGTGTCTTTTTCCTTGTGTAAAAGAGGTTAAACCTCCATTTCTCTGCCATTAGATTAATATAAGATATATACCAATATTATTTCATAATTTTCTATAGAAAAACTCATGGGAATTACGATCTCATAGTATTCATAAATTTTGTTGTAGAGGAGTCATGGGATCGGGGTGCTTTTAAGCTGTATTGAGCTGGGGAGATCTATTTAATCTAGCTAGTTTCATTTTTTTCACCTCCAATTCTGCAAGTGGGTTTTATATTGTCTAAAATAAGGGATCCAAGTCCCTGTATCCACTTTTATTTCGTTATTGTCTGAAGACAGCTGTTTCATGCCCTATATTGCTACATTTCCCCACTTGGGAAGGAGAATATAGGCCATCTACTTGCTGAGGTTCTTTTATCTATTGGTATGATGTTATTTTACATCTAATGAGATGATCTACATTTTCATGCTCATGATTTTCTGAAGCTCCACATTTGTAATAACTCAAAATATTCCCAACAGTGTAGTTATTCCCATTTTGGGATATTATAGTGGTATCAGAGTTTCCATCTTGGCTTAGCCTGTGGATTTCAGATCCAATCTGAAAATACGGAGAGGAGAAAAAAATTATGGAGAGGATGAGATTACTCTTATCCATTTTCTGATCTAAGGAGAAAGAAGAGAAGTGCATTGAAACTTCAAGAGTGTTTCAAGGAGGAGAAAGCTGTAGTGAGACATCTAGAAGGTTTCAGGAGGAAGAAGAAGATGCATGCACTTCCTGTTCTCATAGAGGAAGTAGTGTTAGAGTCGTTCCATACAGCCCTCCGTCAAAGATCATTTCGCTTTTTGCATATCATTCTTAGGTGTCTCGCTTGTTCCACTTCGTTGCATTTCGCTAGGAGCATGCCATTGACTGACGAGGGGGTCTGGTTGTCTTGTGTTTCCTCATGCTTGTACCTATAGGGCTATTTAAAAATTCCTCAAAAATCACTGAAGTTCATCGTCATTTCATTCATGGTCATTAATGATTGTTTTCATTAATAAGAGTCTTTAGTCCTAGAGTCTAGGGTTTTCAAAACCTTTGCATACATGTCATAAAGCCCGTAGGCCATGAGGTTGGTTTCGCAAGTTTTCTATTTCACATTTTTATCATCAAAAGCATTTGAAGACATTTCTAGTCCAAAATTCTGTTTTGGAACTAGAAATTGTCTAGTTTCATGTTTGTAATAATTGTATTTATTTCATCATAAGAAGCTTCAGTGCAAGCCTCTGATCTTTTCCAAAGCCAAGTGCCGCATCCCTGCAAAAGACAAACAAGTATTTTTAGTCCAAAACTCAGAAAAGCCAAAAGAGAAACATTGTATTAAATGACCAAATGTCAAAATGCCAAGCATTATGAAAGTGGGTTATCAAACAAATTTGAAATCAAATCTGATTTGGTGAGATATTTTCTTCATATATAAACATGGAAAACAAAATCATTTGCAAGAAATCCGCAAGGCAGAAGTCGAAATTGAGTTCTTGAAGGCCGAAGCTGTGTTTTCATAGCCGTGGATAGTGTTTGGAGTGTGTGCTACCCATATAAGATGCGCTACCCACTTAAACTTCCCAGCCCTTTGCAGAGAACACAGGCGCTACCCACATAGGGCGCGCTACCCATATAGCGACAGAGCCAAAAAAAATTTGTTTTTTGCGTCCGGCTTCATACCAAAACGCCACGATCAGTTTGCAAATGTACAGGTGATGGAAATCAAATCCATGTCCCCGGTGGGTGGCAACGACTCAATGAAGAATTGTGTCTTGGGCCCAATCAAATAAGGTTTTGATTCCAAAACCATCACGCGCAGGAGAATGCTCAACAAGAGCGTGACGAATAATGATATACTGAGGGGTTTTATTATGCAGTTTAAGATTACTCTCTTGTATGTGGTTTCATGGTAATTTTGTCATATTAAAGGGTTTCGTGATTCATGGTGCATATATCTAAAATCATTGATCCAGATTGCGAACCGGGATTTCTTCAAATGGCAGAGGACGTTGTCAACAAAATACAGCGTATCAAATGTTGAAACCCTAAATTTTGATGGACTGGATCTCGAGTCTAATCCGAATTAATTGCAATTCTACATGGTATAGAGATTGTTCTTGCAGGGGTCAAAGCAGGAGTAGTAAATGTTTTAGATGTTGGATTTTATACCTAAACCAATTATAGCATTTGCAACAAGAGAAGGTGACCCATTCAGAGTGTGACAACTACCAATTCGACCACTGAATGTCAATTGATCACAACAAAGGCACTTTTTATTGGAATAGCTGATCAAACATATGGGGTTTGTTGAACCTATTGTGTTGGTCCAGAAGTCTAAAGTTGATAGATTTGAGAAATTGAACTTTTCTGGTGTCATAATGGGCATACACTATGTTCGAGCCGTAAGTCAAGAGCTCATAACAAGTGCCCTACTTGCAGACAGGAGTTTGGAGACATAAGGTGCTTAGCCTTGGAATACAAGTGGTTCAAGATAAAGACCAACGGTTTCAAATTTATAGGCAGAGGATTATCATCGAGAATCATTTCCAAGTTTTAAAAGCAATATCAACAAGCAGATTAAGGAATCAATTACAGATTTGAAGATAATCCTCAATTTATAGGCATTATATTAGCAGTCAAGATTGGGCAGATCCAACTCCCAGGCATAAATTCAGCAACCGAAAATCAAATTGCAGATCTTCAGGGAGATAGTACACGGTTGGCAATAAAATTCCAAATATTTAGACAGACAGTTGGGGATTATTTCCATAATTAAAGCCACCATCCTTGCATTCGAAAGTAGGTGGCAGTCTATGACAAATGGCAGCTTTGAGGATTCCTATTTCAAAAGAGATTTGACCAGCAACCTTCACAACTCAAGACATTTTGCAATCTGATCCAGATTTGGTTTATTTTTTTGGAATTTTAATTATTTTTAATTCCTAGAAGTTAGTTTTATGTTCCTAGAAGCTAGTAACAGCTTGAGCATGTAATTTGTATTTAAGCAATACTTTGTATTTTGAAGAGAGTTCTGAAAGCTGGTGGAGGAGAAATACAGAGTTTTATTGTACAGTTTTGACAGAGAAACTAATTGAATGGTACAGCTCTGTTTCATAAGATTCTTGTGGCGTAAAATTTAGCAAATGTGTCTTTCTTTCTGTTTCATATGTCTTTTGTAATGTTTCATAGTTCATTCATAAGCATTTCTAGCTGAATGTTTTTAAGTAGAAAGGTAGAATCCAGATAACTGCTTTGCCTTGGGAGAACGTTCAGTATTTGTGTAATTTCTTCTGTTTGATAAGGATTCATCACACATGCCCTTGTCAACTTCTTAGCAGGCTTGCCATTCCGTTTAATTTCAATTTAATTGTTAAACTTCATGCCTATCTCGCCTTATGGAATAATCTGCGCCTTTGACTAGTTCTTTGTTCATGCTGTTCTTGATCCCACATAGCCCAGAAACCCATCATTCATCAAAACCCCTTTTCATATCTATTTACTAGCCTAAAATCAATATCAGTGTTTCATTTAGGTCATCTCAGATCCTATTGGACATCTTTCACCGAGTTTGACCCGGAGAGAGCCCTCTCCTGTCCTCGTAGGGCTAGCTACGAGGCTGAGCGTGGTTTGATGTAGCCTCGAGTTTTACCTTATTTCAGCCTAAGGTAGATTTGAGCGCTAACATAGTGGCGACCATACTGGGGAAACAAAATCTCAATGGTTTGCTTGTTGATGTGTTTGTTTCATAAGTCTTAGACGGAGTCTGAAGTCACGCGAGGTAGCTTTCGAAACGCTTTTGCTATGCATAAGCGGTAGTAGATAAACGCTGCTTTAGTCGATCTCCGGTAAGCTTGTGAATGCAGCACTTGATTTGCAAATTACCCCAGTATACTTGTTCGTTCTAGACCTTTGGATGATTGAGTCTAGAAGTCGAAAGGCTGAAGATAATTGATTGTGTTCCTTGAAATTTTTCCCAAATAGATCAATGCACTGGCTTCAAGAAGGAATACTAGGTCAAATCCTGACCCTGATCCACCAACGATATTTTAAAATCCAAATCTGATTCCTAGGATCCTTAGAAGACAAGGAAGTCAAGAAAGTTCTGAAAGAGAAAGTCAAGAGAGTTCTGGAAGTTCCAGATCGCTTTCTAGATCTGCATCCTGTCCTGTGAAAATTATATATGTTGATGAAATTCCTTTTGATGAATGATTTGAAACATCCTTATTCGTAAATTTTTCTGAAACTGAATTATCAAGATTAGTTCCGGATCCATTGTTTTTTGAAGATTTTCAATTCAGATTTGTTTCATATCACTTGGACAGACAGTTGCAAGATTCCATTGTGGCTACCAACACTCCCGAATTCACTGAATCTGTTTCACAAACTCTTGGACCATCTGAAGTTGCATCTAGTTCACGGACTCCCACTGAACCTTCCTCTATCCCCACCATTCTCGTTCAGCCTGAGATTTCTGATCAGCAATCAGCAGTAGTTTCACCTCCGTCTCCACCACATACACCTTGTTCACCTCGTTCACCTACTGCTCCCAGTCCTCCTGTTTCTCCGAGACAGCAGATTATAAATCCGCCAAGATTCATGGCAGCCAGATTTGCACCTCTTGCTTTGCTGGCTAATTTAGATCCTATGCCTGCTGATTACCAGAGCAAGATTCCCATATTTGATGGTACACCACAGAGTATATCAGCTCAGCAGCATATTGTCCGGATGACAGACTTTTTGGACCTGCATGAAATTGATGCAGAAAATGTTTCAATGAGATTGTTTGCCCAGAATTTTGGAGGAGAGGTTCGTAAATGGTTCAGAGCTTTACAGGCCAGAAGTATCAATACATTGCAAGACCTTCAGACACAGTTTTTAGATCGATGGGAGATGAAAAAAGATCCACTGCAGATCACTTCAGAGTACACAAACATCAAGCGTAATCCTGGTGAGTCCGTTCAGGATTATATCATCAGATTCAATACAGTGTATAATGCAATTCCAGATGACTTAAGACTGTCTAAAAAGTCAGCTCTTCTTAAATTCCCGGATGGTTTTGATCCGGAGATGGCTTATTCGCTACGTGACAGAGATCCGCCTACCTTAGAAGATATGCAGAAGATTGCCGTTAGTGTTGAGGCGAATCTGAACGATAAGAGAGCACGGTTGAAAGCAGAGAAAAGAGTGACTATAAAGGAAGAGCCTTCCACATCTACATCCGAAAAACACTTTCTTCGTGAGATGGAAAAAATGTTCAAAAGGATGACACTTGACAAACCAGAAACGCAGATTCAAAATCCAAACTATCGTGGCCAGCAGTAGCCACAGTTCAGAATAAAGCAGCGTGAACAAAGACCACAAGAGCCACCAGCCCAGCAGCAGATCAAGACACCTCTTTTGCAGAATTTTGTGAGTCAAGATTCAGACGATGATGATGATGTAGCAGGTGAGCAAAATCATTTCTTCACTCCCGACGATTTTCCTATTTATATTACTGAGGATGAAGAATATGGAGAAAGTTCAGCTGCACAGAAAGATGAAGATTTCATTTTAGCAAATGATGCGGATTTAGAGGAAGAGTCAGATGATTACCAAAGAGGATATTTGAATGCTTTGTCCACTCAACAGAAGCAATACTCCTTGAGAAACCGAGATGTGCCCATAAATCCAATTCAGAAACGAAAAGAAGCTTCAGCACCAAAGGCAGATTCACCGATACCACAGAAGAAAGGAAAAGAGACAATTGATCCCGCAGCTAGTAAAGTATCATTAGCAGAAAAGATAAATCAGCCAAACATAGTGAAAGATAAGGCTGAAAAGAAGGAAGTTCCGGTCAAAGAGGTTGAGAAAGTTTCAGCATTTAGTTTGGAAAATGAAATTTCCAAATTAAAAATATCTATTCCTTTGACAGAAATCATGAAGAACAGCAGCTACCGCGGTCAAGTCTCCAAAATTTTGAACTTTGATCCAATGTTCGATACAGTAAATGTTGAGGATGATCAGCCAGAATTGATTTTCGGGCCTGCATTAGATGGTGAGTCCCCTGACAGTGATGTTCCTCCCTTTTATATCAGTTTGAGGTTGCATGAATATGTTTTGCACAATGCCATGTTCGATTCGGGTGCTTCGCACAATTTCATGCCAAAGGCGATCATGGAAAAGTTGGGACTAGACATTACAAGAAAATATCATGACTTGTATTCATTTGATTCCAGCCGTGTGAGGTGTATAGGACTCATCAAAGATTTGGTTGTAAGCTTAGATCAAATTCCAGCGAAGAATGTCTTGATGGACGTGGTGGTGGCAGACATTCCTCCGCGATTTGGTATGCTCCTTTCAAGATCTTTGGGGGCAAAGTTGAAAGGTACACTTCAGTTAGATTTCTCTTATTCTACAATTCCAGTCTTCGGTCAAATGAGAAAGTTATATCGAGAGCAGAAGATGAAATACATGATAACTAGCAAGGAGAAGCCTATCAATCATCCTGTAAATTATGTACATACCGACTTAGAATCTTTTGTTTTATTTGCTGATATTTTTAATGATATAGATAGTCAATTAGTTCAGGTGGAAGATATACCAGAAATCACTGAGACTTTTAGAGAAGTTTTGCAAAAAGAAAGAAGAGAAAAACAAGCTACTGTGGAGCAATCAGCTGAAGACAATGGGCAGCAAACAGAAAAAACAGAGCTGACGCAATTTCAGCATTTAGAGGACGATGAAGATGGTCTTTGGACCATGGATTTTGATGGCGCAGTGGGTAGTGACGGTGCTGGAATTGGGGTTTGGATTCGTAGTCCGTTTTTCGCTCCGGATAAGGTTCCAAGCAATGTCAGAGTGTGTTCCTACAAGCTTGCATTTGACTGTTCTAATAATGAAGCGGAATATGAGGCTCTAATTGCTGGCCTTAAGATTCTTAAGAAGCTGAAAGCAAAAAGGATTGCAGTGTATGGTGATTCAGAGTTGGTGATAAAGCAGGTTAAAGGTGAGTTTCAGGCCAAGCATCCTCGCATGAGGGCTTACCGCAATGCAGTTTTAGACATTCTGAAATTACTTTCTGATCATACCTTGACATGTGTGCCTCGCATACAAAATGGTGTTGCTGATGGACTTGCTAAATCAGCAAGAAATTTAAAAATTCCAATGAATTCCAGCAACAAGTTCGAGATTCATGTGAAACACCGCCCCACCGTTCCAGACAATCAGCGATGTTGGAAAGTCTTTCAGGATGATGAGGAGATTAGTGAATTTCTGCAGAATAAGGGTAAGTTTAAAGACACCTCCATAGATACAGAACATGATGAATGGTCTTCGCTCCAAATTTGAGCAAATTCGGAGAAATTTTTGTCATTTTGAAATATTTTGGTCTAAAAACAGGTTTTTCAGCTATACGGGTAGCACGTCGATGTGCTCAATTTTTTTCGGGACACTTTCTGAAGGAAATATTTGCATTTTTTTGTTTTCATGGTAATTTATGCATCCTCAGGCATTTCCAAAGCATTTCATTAGATTCTGGATGGTCAAAAGGCTCAAAAACACCATGAAAACCACCTTGCTGCCACCTTTTGCACCAGCAGGAAGTACTTCTGGGAGAATGAAGTTTTGGAGAAGAAAAGGAGCTACAAATTTGGAAATTCCACTTGGGTTGGATAGCCAACATCCAGGGCTTTCCAACGAGCTATCATGAGCTTAATTTGGATTCTAGGAAGTGCCTCCAAATCAGGCTGAAAGGCGCGCTACCCACATAGATTTTTGGCTGAATTTTCAACTTCCAGCTCAGAATTTCAGCCAGTTGGGACCAGTTTTTCTTGTGGATGAAATTTTTGGGTTTTCATGATGTAAATTGATGGTTGGAATGTAAATTTGGCTCATTTTTACCTATTCTAGAAGATTCACTCTCAAAAAATTGAAAATCATGTAAATGAATCAGTTTCCACTCTTTTAGAGGCAAGTTGTTAGCTGCCTAGATTTTAGCTCCTTGATTAGAATTTGTTGGAACTGCTCCTAGAAGGAGGATTTCGACCCCTAGAGGTGTGGGGAGGGGTTAGAGTGATCTATATATTTTAATTTCTGAGACATTCTACAGGTTGGACTCTTGGGAAACTTTGGCACACATTGTACACATTTTTTATATTTTGGCTAAGGAAAGATCAGAGGTTTTGCAGCACCTGTTGGGATCCTTGTGGTTTTCAGTTCTTAATGGTGTTTTCTCTCAGTTTATTGTAATTTCCTTCATGTTTAATGTATTCCATTTCTCACTTATGATTCTTAAATTAAATTAATGAGTAGATGAGGTTGAATCCATTGTTCACAGTGCTCTGCCTTTGAATTCATTTAGTTTTTCATGTTTTCGCCTGTTTGAAAAGGATCCATGTTCATCCTTGCCCTTTTTAGCTCCTTTTCATTCTGATCCATCCATATATCCAATCAAAAGCATTAAGACTATTTCCTACCTCGCCCCAACTCAAAATCTGCAAAGATCTGACCTTATCCCCAGACCCAAAATTGTTTTTTCCCATTTCTCCAACGAAAACCCAAAAAATCAAAATCAAACATTTCTATCTCTTTACTAGCCTAAAATCAGTATTCATTGTTCATTATAAGTCATCTCAGCCCCTTTGAATATCCTTTTCCGAGATAGACCCGGAGAGAGCCCTCTCCTGTCCTCGTAGGGCTAGCTACGAGGTTGAGCGTGGTTTGATGTAGCCTCAAGTTTTACCTTATTTCAGCCTAAGGTAGATTTGAGCGCTAACATGTTTTGGTACAGGCAGATCCAGAGGGAAGACGGGGAAAGTGGATCGCTTCGTTGTTAGAATACGATGTGGAGATTAAACCAACCAAGCTGATTAAAGGACAAGGACTCGCCAAGCTCATGGCTGAAACAAATCTGCATGCTCTAGATATAAATCTGATTGCTGCCATGTCTGATGAAGATGAGGAAAGCATGTTAGTTTAGGTATCTGATATTTTTGTTTCTTCCCCTTGGTATGTTGACATTTTATACGTGCTTCAGAATTTGTCTCCACCTCCCGGGATGCCTAGAAATAAGAGTAGAACATTGAAGCTGAGAGCTGCAAAATTTTGTATATTGAATTTTGCATTGTATTGGAAAGACCCTGGGGGAGTGTTGTTGAATTTTTTGGTAGAGGAGGAAGCTAAAAGAGTTTTGGAGGACTTTCATAGAGGTGACTGCGGAGGCCATTTGTTTTGGAAGACCACAGCGAATAAGATTCTAAGGTCAGGGTATTATTGGCCTTCTTTGTTTTCTGATGTATATAAGGCTGTTAAGAATTGTCATGAGTGTCAAATTTTCGAAGGGAAGCAGAAACTACAGCCTTTGCCTCTCAAACCAATTGAAGTTAGTGCACCATTCCAGCAGTGGGGATTGGATTTTATCGGGGAAATCCACCCAACATCTTCCGAACAACATAGATGGATATTGACAGCTACGGACTACTTCACGAAATGGATCGAGGCAATTCCCACTCGACAGGCCACGGATGCGGTAATTATCTCTTTTCTTGAGAACAATATTCTGTCACATTTTGGGTGTCCTAGTAAAATAATCACAGATAATGAAGTGGCCTTCAAGTCTAAGAGGATGGTTGAATTTTGCTATAAGTACAATATCAGTTTGGGACATTCGACTGCCTACCATCCACAAGGGAATGGCTTGGCGGAATCTTCAAATAAATCCTTGGTGAATATCATTAAGAAATTGCTGGAAATCAACAAAAAGGGCTGGCACAAGAAATTAGTGAATGCACTGTGGGCTGATAGGGTAAGTCAGAAAATGTCTATTGGCATGTCTCCTTTCGAGTTGGTGTATGGAATAGACACGGTTTTTCCTACTTTGCTTGCTGTCCCGGTGGTCAAATTGCTTCAGGAAGCTGGTAGCGAGGAAGATCCCATGCAGCAGAGGATTAATCAGATGATTCATTTACAGCAGACATGGGAGGAGGTATTTCAAAATACTTTCAAGTTGCAGGAGCGCATAAAGAAGATCTACGACAGAAAGGAAAAAGCAGATAAGTTTCAGTTGGATGAGGTGGTTTTGAAATGGGATGCTCGGAATGAAGATAAGGGAAAGCAAGGTAAATTTTAAAACCTATGGAAGGGTCCTTTTAAGATCGCAGCGTATCGTGGTCAAAACGCCTTTCTTCTCAAGGAAATGAATGGAGATGATTGTCCTGGAGGACTGATCAATGGTCGGTTGCTGAAGCGATACCACTTCTGAGTATTTTCTGCTGATTTCATCATCATTGTATATATCATTTTATTTCTGTTTTATTACAAGTGTGTACTGATCTCTCATCTTCAGTCTGGGGCCCGGAGCGAAGGATATAATTCTAGAGATGGAGGTTGGTTGGTTTGAAGTTCGTCAAGTCAGTTTTATCAGTCTTTTCAGTTTTAGAGTCGAGTCAGTTTGGGTCAAGTTTCAGTCACTTTTCAGTCAAGTTTGCAGTCAATAAATGTTTCGAAAGTTTTGTTTTATTTTTTGAAATAATGATTCCTTCGCCCAATGGATGAAGGCATTGTCTGACTCCCCCAGAGATCTGCCGTTCTTGGCATCTCCATGGAGCCACCATCCCCATTGGAGCCAATGTTAGATTCGATCCATACAGCCCTCCGTCAGAGATCATTTCGCTTTTTGCATATCATTCTTAGGTGTCTCGCTTGTTCCACTTCATTGCATTTCGCTAGGAGCATGCTATTGACTGACGAGGGGGTCTAGTTTTCTTGTGTTTCCTCATGCTTGTACCTGCAGGGCTATTTAAAAATTCCTCAAAAATCACTGAAGTTCATCGTCATTTCATTCATGGTCATTAATGATTGTTTTCATTAATAAGAGTCTTTAGTCCTAGAGTCTAGGGTTTTCAAAACCTTTGCATACATGTCATAAAGCCCACAGGCCATGAGGTTGGTTTCGCAAGTTTTCTATTTCACATTTTTATCATCAAAAGCATTTGAAGACATTTCTAGTCCAAAACTCTGTTTTGGAACTAGAAATTGTCTAGTTTCATGTTTGTAATAATTGTATTTATTTCATCATAAGAAGCTTCAGTGCAAGCCTCTGATCTTTTCCAAAGCCAAGTGCCGCATCCCTGCAAAAGACAAACAAGTATTTTTAGTCCAAAACTCAGAAAAGCCAAAAGAGAAACATTGTATTAAATGACCAAATGTCAAAATGCCAAGCATTATGAAAGTGGGTTATCAAACAAATTTGAAATCAAATCTGATTTGGTGAGATATTTTCTTCATATATAAACATGGCAAACAAAATCATTTGCAAGAAATCCAAAAGGCAGAAGTCGAAATTTAGTTCTTGAAGGCCGAAGCCGTGTTTTCATAGCCATGGACAGTGTTTGGAGTGGGCGCTACCCATATAAGGTGCGCTACCCACTTAAACTTCCCAGCCCTTTGCAGAGAACACGAGAGCTACCCACATAGGGCGCGCTACCCGTTGGGTAGGCGCGTTACCCATATAGCGACAGAGCCAAAAAAATTTTGTTTTTTGCGTCCGGCTTCATACCAAAACGCCACGATCAGTTTGCAAATGTACAGGTGATGGAAATCAAATCCATGTCCCCGGTGGGTGGCAACGACTCAATGTAGAATTGTGTCTTGGGCCCAATCAAATAAGGTTTTGATTCCAAAACCATCACGCGCAGGAGAATTCTCAACAAGAGCGTGACGAATAATGATATACTGAGGGATTTTATTATGCAGTTTAAGATTACTCTCTTGTATGTGGTTTCATGGTAATTTTTTCATATTAAAGGGTTTCGTGATTCATGGTGCATATATCTAAAATCGTTGATCCAGATTGCGAACCGAGATTTCTTCAAATGGCAGAGGACGTTGTCAACAAAATACAGCGTATCAAATGTTGAAACCCTAAATTTTGATGGACTGGATCTCGAGTCTAATCCGAATTAATTGCAATTCTACATGGTATAGAGATTGTTCTTGCAGGGGTCAAAGCAGGAGTAGTAAATGTTTTAGATGTAGGATTTTATACCTAAACCAATTATAGCATTTGCAACAAGAGAAGGTGACCCATTCAGAGTGTGACAACTACCAATTAGACCACCGAATGTCAATTGATCACAACAGAGGCACTTTTTATTGGAATAGCTGATCAAACATATGGGGTTTGTTGAACCTATTGTGTTGGTCCAGAAGTCTAAAGTTGATAGATTTGAGAAATTGAACTTTTCTGGTGTCATAATGGGCATACACTATGTTCGAGCCGTAAGTCAAGAGCTCATAACAAGTGCCCTACTTGCAGATAGGAGTTTGGAGACATAAGGTGCTTAGCCTTGGAATACAAGTGGTTCAAGATAAAGACCAACGGTTTCAAATTTATAGGCAGAGGATTATCATCGAGAAACATTTCCAAGTTTTAAAAGCAATATCAACAAGCATATTAAGGAATCAATTACAGATTTGAAGATAATCCTCAATTTCTAGGCATTATATTAGCAGTCAAGATTGGGCAGATCCAACTCCCAGGCATAAATTCAGCAACCGAAAATCAAATTGCAGATCTTCAGGGAGATAGTACACGGTTGGCAATAAAATTCCAAATATTTAGACAGACAGTTGGGGATTATTTCCATAATTAAAGCCACCATCCTTGCATTCGAAAGTAGGTGGCAGTCTATGACAAATGGCAGCTTTGAGGATTCCTATTTCAAAAGAGATTTGACCAGCAACCTTCACAACTCAAGACATTTTGCAATCTGATCCAGATTTGGTTTATTTTTTTGGAATTTTAATTAGTTTTAATTCCTAGAAGTTAGTTTTCTGTTCCTAGAACCTAGTAACAGCTTGAGCATGTAATTTGTATTTAAGCAATACTTTTTATTTTGAAGAGAGTTCTGAAAGCTGGTGGAGGAGAAATACAGAGTTTTATTGTACAGTTTTGACAGAGAAACTAATTGAATGGTATAGCTCTGTTTCATAAGATTCTTGTGGCGTAAAATTTAGCAAATGTGTCTTTCTTTCTGTTTCATATGTCTTTTGTAATGTTTCATAGTTCATTCATAAGCATTTCCAGCTGAATGTTTTTAAGTAGAAAGGTAGAATCCAGATAACTGCTCTGCCTTGGGAGAACGTTCAGTATTTGTGTAATTTCTTCTGTTTGATAAGGATTCATCACACATGCCCTTGTCAACTTCTTAGTAGGCTTGCCATTCCGTTTAATTTCAATTTAATTGTTAAAATTCATGCCTATCTCGCCTTATGGAATAATCTGCGCCTTTGATTAGTTCTTTTTTCATGCTGTTCTTGATCCCACACAGCCCAGAAACCCATCATTCATCAAAACCCCTTTTCATATCTATTTACTAGCCTAAAATCAATATCAGTGTTTCATTTAGGTCATCTCAGATCCTATTGGACATCTTCCACCGAGTTTGACCCGGAGAGAGCCCTCTCCTGTTCTCGTAGGGCTAGCTACGAGGCTGAGCGTGGTTTGATGTAGCCTCGAGTTTTACCTTATTTCAGCCTAAGGTAGATTTGAGCGCTAACAAGTGGAAAGCAAGGAGACCACTTAGAGCATGATATCTTGAGTGGGTATTTGGAAAAATACAAGTGCCAACCTAGGGCTTTCAAAGAGACCCTAGATTTTCCTCAGTTTATTCAATTGAGAGAAGAAAGAAGACCCTACAGCAAAGGAGAAATAAAAGGCAATAGATTCTGTTGTCTACATTTGATGGGTCAACTATAGCAAGATCTTGGGAAAGGAAGCTTGAGGCATTCTTCCTACTACATCCAGTGGTAGAGAGGGAGGCAGTAGAAGTTGCAGCACTACACTTGGAGGGTGAAGCCAATGCTTGGTGGTGCAGTCACTTAAGCCATAAAAGAGTGACTTCCTTCTCTGATTTCACTCAAGGGCTGATTAGAACCTTTGATAGAGAAACATCAGAGGAGAGAAGGCCCACACCACCATGGGAGGAGACATGTACCAGCACTATCACAGCCTTGGGAGAGTAGCCTTCTACACCAGCAGTTAAGGAAACCATTGCATTGGAGGGAGGAGCCCTTGCAACACTACAAGAGGTTCCCACATCTCACCAAGGTATGGAGAGATCTCCACTTTTACTTATTGCAGCAAATATTTCTAAAAATGGTGGAAATATGTCTTCATATGGCCTGGGATCAAACATTATTGTTGAGTTAGAGCAGCAAGATTGCACTGCGTTGTGCAAGTTTGAATGGTTCAAGGAGCAAATGAACCAGCATTCTCATGGAACCCTGTTGAGTTGCACACAACCCTTGAGGTTGGAGTGTGATCTTTTGGAGAAAGTCATGGACTTTGAGATGGAGTATGAGGTAGCAACTATCTCACTGGGGAGACTATCAGCGCTATCAAACAATAGAAGTGAGGGGGCTTTGCCTTTATCACCTTTGGATATTGATGGATTCAAGATGGCTATGGACATGAGGTATTCTCTAAGACATCTCCAAGACAATGCATTTCAACACTTCACGGCATGCAGAGAAGAGGAACTAGTTGTCGAGGATGATAGCCCACATGAAAATAATGCCAAGGTGAAGAATGATAGAAGGCATCCACATGGGGTTGAGTGGATGTGGGGGAAGAGCAAGAGGCTAGTGAGCCACTTGAAAATTTATGATACAGGGCAGCAAGATGCAAAGCTACATTGGCTACTCTTGAGAGAGTTTGTCCATCATGAGACATATCCTTTTTCCAAGGGTATGTGGATGGAAGGGACTTGGCAGGGTACCTACATCATGGAGCACCAAGGAGTGTGGATGTATTATGATGATATGGTCATTATTTTTTCACCACATGAGTTGTATGATGGAGGTATAATGAGGCAAAAAAGACATTTGTTGCTTTGGAGGATTGGGAGAGAGCAAGGGAAGATTTTCTCTCACACTTGGCATGATGTTGTAGGAGTAGGGGATGTCACTATCGTAGTGCAAGGAGGCTACTCCTTAGCCTTAGATGATCCAGGAGTACTTCCACCTTGGAAGGAACTTCTTGTATGCAGCAGCATTATGGGAGAATTCTTTGACATGGGGCATGTCAAAGAATGGATTTATGAGTTGGCAGGAGCCTATTTGCATAGGCCAACAACGCTGTCACTTTGGAGCAGGAACTTGTTGATGGAGTGTTCCTAGGATCACTTCATATTTGATGTGCTTGGTGGGCATAGAGGAGGTGAGATTGGTAGATAAGCGGATGGACACATTTTTCATTGTGTTATGTTCTCCTTGACTTGGATTTCCAGGCATGAGAAGGAGGATTTTCATGCAGCATGTGGTTCATTCCTCTTCATATGGGTATGTCATACTACTATGGAGGATTCATCTATGGATTTTTTCACCATCTTGCTTTCATTACATGGTAAGAATTCTGTTTTTGCACTTATTGATTGTTCAACACAATATTTTCATGCTCTTACCACTTTCTTGCAGTGCAATGCTCTACAAAGGGGCAAGTTTTTTTTTAGGCTCCATGGACTATTTTTGGCCAGCTATTATGATGGAGACAGCCATATACTATATAATCTGGGGCAAGTGTTTGGTCACTCCTTGTATGCTCAGTTGATATATTCATCCATCTACTATTTAATAGTGGGTGTGATGACTCACACAACAAGCCAATTGTCAAGAGATAACTTGCCAGGCCATTTCCTGAAGCTGCAGTTTGGAGGACTGCGTTGGGTCCACTTGGGAGACTGTTGGTACTTTCCAACACCACATGGAACATTCAATCCTTATTTCATTTCAACACTGATCATGAGCCAATTTGCTGATATTTTTCTTTCCTTTATGGGGAGCATGATTGGAGGAGTAACACATTGGGTGGATGTGTTCTTGGGGGGGGGGGGGGGGGGACATCCCCACACTTTCTGCATTTCATGTTCTAAGGGGAGCATGGGAAGAGACATGGCCTCTACAGCAAACTCTTTATTTCTTTATGAGGAGAGCCATGAGATGGATGGGATGCCATATGAAGGTGATTTCTTATCCATCATGCATGAGATGGTTTGGGCCAGCTTGATGCATAACACTAGGAAAGGGACCTTTGGAGGTATAGTTTCCTTCTTGCCATTGGAGGGAAACATTATGGCAGCCCAAGATCAGAAAATTCTCTACACTTATCTTAAGTGGAGAGGAAGACAGTGTGGGGTAGGCTATCTTTTCTACCATATTCAGATTTTCAACCCACCTATTCTGCATGAACTAAAGGTGGAAGAGATCCTTCATGAGTTTCCAACCTGGAGGGTGACTCATTTTGTTTGGTTGATAGCTTGGGGAGGAGAGATTCAAAGGGGGATGATGGATCCCAACCTATATCATCCCTCATGCCTCAAGAGTACCTTCAAACAACCCATTGTTTCCTCCATGGATGTTTCACTATCACATAATGTCAGCTATTTGGGATGTTCCCCAATAGATGGTTTGCACACTTGGGAGGGGAAACTTGGAGATATAATGATGATACAACACCTTGATCCTTGGAGGGTTTCATATTAGGAGGTTGCTACAGGGAAGCAGAGGATTCTCTTCAGTCTTATCCTTGTAGTTGCTTGAGGACAAGAAAAATTTGGGAGGGGAGGACTGTAATATTCCAAAATTTGCAAACAAGCAAATTTGAATATTAGATTTTGATGCTTTCACTCAGGAGAGGAATAAATGGGAAAGGAGACCCATGAACAATAAAGATATGAATAAATTCCACCTTAGTAAGGAAGGATATCACCTTAGGAGCTGGATTTTACACTTCCAAGTGTGAACAAGGGAAAAATAGATGGGGACATAGTCAAGTATGACTAAGTCAACATGCATTCTTGAGGAGGAAGAGATCACCCAAATAAACTAGCTCAATGTGAACAAGGATCAGCCTAGACACACATATGAGAGCCATATTGAAGACTCCTTAGTGTGAAAAGAGGCATTGCAGGTGGATTAGTCCCAGTTGACCAAGTCAACAGCACTGCTACAAAGAGGAGGGAAGCCAACTAGGATAACGCAGTTTTGGAGGAGGAATCTTCACTAGGAAGTCACCTCAGCAATGTGCGGGGTCTGGGGTGAGAGGGCTCACCAAAGATAAAAAGGAGCACATAGCATCAAGGAGATCATTCATTATTCAGCTATATTTGGTCTTTTGACTACTTGCATGCTTCATCTATTTAGTTGTGGTTGTAGCATTGCTTAGTGCAAAGAATTCCCGTGCGGGAATTCCATCATCTCTTTGGATCAGCTTGCTTAAGAGATCAAAAGGGAAGGATCCGAGCTTCAATTCATCATTTGGCTTAGGTCCATTCAGCCATATTTAGCTACAGCGTAGCCCCCTTCAGAAACTGCGTCATTTATGCAGGTGCAGCAGTAACAGGGTTGCACATTGAGATTTTGTGCTAGTCTTTGAGGAGGAGGTGCTTATTTCCCTCCGAGAGATCTAATAAGAAGGGACTTTGGCCATTTTATGTATTATCCAGCTATTTTTTGTTATATTCTATCATTTTTAATATATATTTGCAGTAAAATGCGTTATTTTCTGGAGTGTGGCTTTTTGTACTTGTATATTGCTGGAAACCCTTGCCGGGTGTCTTTTTCCTTGTGTAAAAGAGGTTAAACCTCCATTTCTCTGCCATTTGATTAATATAAGCTCTATATCAATATTATTTCATAATTTTCTATAGAAACCCTCATGGGAATTACGCTCTCACAGTATTCAGAAATTCTATTGTAGAGGAGTCATGGGATCGAGGTGCTTTTAAGCTGTATTGAGCTGGGGAGATCTATTTAATGTATCTAGTTTCATTTGTTTCACCTCAAATTATGAAAGTCGGTTTTATATTATCTAAAATAAGGGATCCAAGTCCCCTTATACATTTTTATTGTGTTATTTTCTGAATACAACTGTTTTATGCCCTATATTGCTGCATTTCCCCACTTGTGAAGGAGAATATAGGCCATCTACTTGCTGAGGTTATTTCATCTACTGGTATGATGTTATTTTAAATCTAATGAGCTGCTCTAAATTTTCATGCTCATGATTTTCTGATGCTCCACATTGGTAATAACTCAAAATATTCCCAATAGTGTAGTTGTTCCCATTTTGGGATACTATAGACACGATCGGGCATAAGCCCCAATTTTGTTGGAAATGATGGTCCATATTTTGTATATTTTGAACACTATGATCTATATATATATATATATACACACACATAGTGATTTATATGATGTGATGTCTCAAATGTATGATAATGAATGATGTATTTGATATATTTTTTAAAGTATTGAATGATTAATATTCCAATCAAGTGCTTGATTAGCTAATAAGTCTGCCATCCAATTGTCTGACTGACGAATATGAATGAACATGATAAATTGGAATGATCATTGTAACAAATGTACCCTTAAAAAAATTGATGTAAAAATGGGTCTTGGACACGATATGTGTTGTTCAACTGCGAAACCACCAGCTGTGAATCCAAGTAAACTACTAATGAATAAACACCCAAAGATATTTCTTCTGAGAGTAGGCTAACCACTGCAGTGTATTCTTCTACATTGTTCAATGCAAGACCAATGAAAACATCTATTGAAACTAACAACTGACCAGATGGATAATGGATTACCCAAGCCGCGGAAGCCAGGTTCCGGGTATGTATACTAGCACCATCGGCGAAACCAAAGTGACTCATTTCATTCAATATTACCTACCACAGAAGATCAAACTCATCAAAACCACACCAAAATTCAAAACACAGATATGTACAAAAAATAAAATATATACAACAAAGCAAGATGCTAGGCCTAAGCCTAGGCATAATACTTTTTCAAATAGAGCCAATTTCTGGGCTCCACCAACTCGTTCCCATCAAAGTCAACCAAGGCATAGGCTCCTTTCTTTAGGACCTTTTTGACGATGAAGGGGCCATACCACATAGATTTGAATTTTCCTGCCCCCAAGGCATCCTTCTCTTGGGCATAAACCAAGACAAGGTCACCTTTAGAGAAAACCCTAGATTTGATCACTTTATCGTACTTAACCTTTACCCATTTCTTATGTGCCTCATTTACCGTAGCTGCATCTCGACGCTGCTTATCGAGATGTTCTATATGGGGAAGGCGTTCTTCGAGACTGGAAGTGTCAGGAAGAAGCTCAAAGGCTAACTTAAGAGAGGGGATTTCCCATTCAATAGGAAATATAGATTCCAACCCATAAGCCAGTTGAAACAGAGTAAAACTGGTTGCATTTTTTACTGACACCCAGTATTCCCAAAGTGTAGGATACAACATAATATACCATTTTGATCTGGCTTTATTGATCATCCGTTGAAGAATTGTCTTCAAGGGTTCGTTCACTGTTTCAACTTGCCCATTGTCTTGAGGATAATAAGGAGACAAATTCTCTTGCTGGAAACATAATTTTAGAGCCAATTCATCCATCATGTTGATCTAAAAGTGACTGCCATGGTAAGTGACAATCTCTTTGGGGATACCGAAGCGAGAAATGACTTGATTGAAGAGGAACATAGTTGTTGTCTCACCATCATTCCCAAAAGTAGGCATAACGTCACCCACTTTGTGAAGTAGTCTATGGCTACAATAATGTACTTGTGACCTTTAGCCGAAGGTGGGTTACAAGTAGTATAATCAATACCCCACTTTGTAAAGGGACCGATAGTGATGACAAGAAAGAGCGGAGCTAGATGACTGTGCATCTTTCAAGTATAAACCTGACACGGATGACACTTTTTGATCGATTCAATACAATCTTTGAAACTAAAAGGCCAAAAGTATCCAGCACGCAAGATTTTTTGGGTTGTAGCAAGCCCAGATAAATGACCACCACAAGCTCCACTGTGGCAACCATTCAGCACAACCTCAGCCTCTTCGAGAGTTAAGCAACGTATAAGGATCGAATAAACCTCGCAACGATATAAAGTGTCAGAAATAATCAAATAACTTTTGGCTAAGTGAAGTAAATTTCGGTGCTCATCTTTTGAGAAAGCTAAGGGGAACTTCGCAGTCTGGAGATAAACTATGAGATCCCCATACCAAGGATCCAGTGAAGAGATGAAAAAAATATGTTCATCAGGAAATGATTCATCATAAACAATCTCCTCTCCACAGGGCAACTCAGAAATCAAATCCGCAAAGACTAAAGATTTCTTGGACTTTGCGAACAAAAATTCAAGATCAAATTACTGTAAAATAACAATCCATCAATTGCATTTGCCCCCAATCACTTGCATACTAAGAAAAAATTGAAATGGATTAACTGCTGCCAAGACATATGTTTTGCGAAGGAGAATGTAATGTCTGAGCTGCTGAAAAACATGGACAACTGCGAAAGCAATTTTCTCTATCGGAGAATATCAGAGTTCAGGACCTACCAAGCCTCGAATAAGGTAGTATATAACATGCTCAGAAAGAGCATCATCCTCCTGAAACAGAACCATACCAATGGTAGGTTCTGCTACAGCGAGATACAAGATGAAATCTCTGCTATAAATGGGTGGACTCAGTAAAGGAGTAGAGGTTAATGATTTTTTCAAAGAATCAAATGAGTGTTGAGAAAAGTCATCCCAAAAGAATGGAAATCCTTTCTTTAATAACTCATAAATCCCTTTGTAATCTCAACATAATTTACAATGAATCTCCATAGGAAATTAGCTTTTCCTTGCAGACTTTGAAGTTGACGAATTGAAGGCAGGGGAGGTAATTGAAGTATTGCCTCAACCTTGAAGGGATCTACCTAAATCCCTTCTGTAGACACGATGAATCCCAACAACCAACCGGATGTGACAGCGAAAATACACTTATTAGGGTTCAACCATATTTTGTAATACCGACATCGTTCAAAAACTTGACGGAGGTGAGAAGGATGATCAATTCTCTTACGAGAACGAGCAGCTAAATCATCCAAATATGCCTCGCTAATATGTTTGATGTCGTGGAAGGCATAAGACATGGCCCGTTGAAAGGTAGATCTAGCATTTTTAAGGCCAAAAGGAATCTTCTTGTAGGCAAAGTTACCCCAAGGAAAAATAAATGTAGTCTTATGCTAATCTTCAGGACAGATAGTGATTTGATTATTTCCTGGGAAACCATCCACGAAGGAGAAGATCTTATTCCCCACACACTCATTGATGATATGATCTATAAATGGTGTGGGGTAATTATCTTTAGGAAATGCCTTATTTAGGTTCCTGAAATTGATGCAAACTCATATCGTTCCTTGTTTCTTCTCCAGAAGAACTGGATTTGAAACCCACTCAGTTAATGGAACGGGGTAAATGAAACTCGCCTTAAGAAGCTTCTCCACCTCAGGTTTGATAACTACTACCTTCCTAGGGTTGATCGGACAAAGATTTTTCCTGATAGGCTTATCATTTTTGTATATCTTGATCTCATGTTGGGCAATAGATGGATCTATACCAGGCATTTCCTCATAATACCAAGCAAACACATCCCAAAAATCTCGAAAGATATCGATGTAAGTTTGAATTTCTTTAGGGGAACACTCGGCTCCAATGAATACATTCTCTATAATTTTGGGATCTCTGGAGATATTCACTAGGGTAGTAATAGAAATAACAGCCATGTTCCCTTCAAAAAAAACCTGTGTTGGTGCTAAAGGGTTCAGGACTGGGTGAACAAGACTAGAAGACTGAAGGCTAGGGAAAATTGATTCAACTTCTCGCAAGTCTGGTAGAAAGTAAGACCGATGATGCAAATCATCCCACAATCTCTCTACACCAGTCATTGCTTCAAGGATAGCCTCTTCAAATGGAAGAGTGGTATCAAGGAAATCCTGAGTAGAAGATGAACTGAGAGTCCAAGCCAGAGCCACATCTCTATCCAATTCCTCCGATGAAAGAGAAACTAGAATGGAATCTGCAGAGCCAACAATAGATTTATAAGCAATCTCAGCTGCAGACATAGGAAATGCCATTCCACCTACTTGACCTTCTTCTAATGTGGAGGTAGGAGAAGGTAAGATCCAAGGGTCTGAAAAATAATGAGTTCTAAAGAACTCTCTTCGAGTAAGAACCCTGGAGGATGAAATAGCATTGATATGAACTGAAGGAGGTGGAACATCAAAAGTACCCATCAAGGATGTTTACATTCCAACCGCCAGATTCTCAACAGGTTGATTGGTATCTTTCACCAAAGGAATGGTTGAGTTAGAAGCTACATTCATATCTACAGGAGAACAATCTAGTTGGTCTACTGTGACAATTCTCCCTTTGTGAAGGAAACATACAATACGAAATAATGAGGATGCAATAGCATCCATCTCATGGATTCAGTTTCACCCCAACAGAAGGTTATAGTCTAAGCTTACATAGACTATCTCAACTTCGATATTAACAGTTTTTCCCCCAACACAGATGGGAAAAGCTAGAACAATACCATGCGTTCTATGAGAATGACCATCAAATATAGTCAGAAGAGTGGCTGAAGGGACAGATGAGGGAGATCCAATAGCTTTCCAGCATGCAAGAGACATTACACATGTGGAAGCGCCCTCATCAAAAACCGTTCAAAAGATATTGAATTTCTGATAAGTTGACCTGATATGGAAAGCCATGTGATGATGAATTCTCTTTTTAAAAGTCGACATGTAAAATGTGATCATCAGAGAATTCTTTGGATCAATAGCCGCAATAGTAGTGAGCAATGCACTCCTTTGTGCAGGACCAGACTGGAGCACCTCTAATGCAGACATGGCACAAGGAATTTGAGCCAGATATTCTACAATCAAGTAGTTATGGGCAGCCTTGGAATTAGGATTGATTTTCATATGCTTTGTAGACCCTTTCAGCATCTGATGTATAGGCTCAACTCCAGGCCTCTCTATATGGATGGGCTCAGCACTATTAGGAGTACCCTTAGCTTTCGAAGACTCATCTTCACTATAATCATGAGATATTGTAGTGATATATGCGTGTGCACTCATCTTGTATATGTTTGATGGATTTTCCCCTTCCTGGCTGCCCCCAGAGGGAGCCCCAGTATTTGGATTCATGCCAGCAAGTAATTTTTTCCCTTGGGGAAAATGGTTTATCAGCACAGCCTAGGAACTAGAAGAACCTTGCTAAGCTAATAAGCTCTGAGCATCTTGAATTTTAGGGCAGAAGTGCATAAGATGGTCTATAGTGCATAACTTGCATGGAAAATTAACTTTCTTTTTATTATCCTTATTACCCTATCCAACATGATCGTTGTATTTGTTCGCATTCCCCTTCCCATCCTTGTCCTTTTTCTTGTTATTCCTACCTTTCTTCTTCCCATCGGATTGTTTATTTCCTTTGGGGTTAGAATTTTAAAAAAAATTAATTTCCAAGGGTTGAGAAGGAGTTGACACTGATGGCACAACCTGACCAGAAGGAGAAGATTGTATACACAATTTCTGTAACTGACTTAGCAGGTTAGTCGTACCACTATCGATCAAACCGATAAGCCCGTCACCATGAGGGCCATGTTTAGTTTTGGCTACATCTAATTTGGAGTGAGGAGCATCTGGAAAATTTTTGTTAAGAAATCCAGAGTGAGAATAAATCAGTTCTAGCTGTTGAGCCCTAAAAATAGCCTACTCTTCAGAAAATACCCCTAAGAGGGATACATCCTTAGAAATTTCTGGCTGTAACGATTTCAAAAACTATTCAAGAAGGAATTAATTCGATATTTTGGCTTTGATGAGCCTCTTCCTTCTTCATCATTCCTGAATATGATCAGAAATGTGAGTTGCCTTGTCCTATTGAAGGCCAGGAGGTGAGTTCCGACGTCATAATGGACATGCAACTGAAAATGATTTAATAACATGGTAGCCAACTCTCCAAAAGTAGAAAAAATTCCCCTAGTTAGCTCGATGTACCATTTGGTTTCATTTCCAGTCAAGGTTCGTTTAAATAATCTCAACCTAATCGAATCGTCGATAAGGGAGTTTGACGAACACCATAAATGGAAAGTGGTGACGTGATCCGCTGGATCCTCACCGATCTTTCCTTGAAACTTTGGAATGTCTGAGGGGAGTTTGGTGGGGACCCAAGGCCAAGCCAAACTATATCTAATAGGATCGTTAGTCAATTTCGATAGATCTGGAAAGTTTAACATTTCTATAAATGGTAAGCGTGGAGGAGCCTGGGAATTCCATCCCCCGTAGGAAGGATTCCCGGCATTCTGAAAAGAATAACCTAGATTTTTTGAGACACCAGGTTTCCAGATGTTGTTCATAGAAAATTATGGGTCATAAGAAAATCCTTGCGACCCAATATTTAGAGAAGGACCCCCTCCCAACATAGAGTTACTATATACAGGAACATTCCCTCCAACCGAGGTATTGAATGACGAATAAACCCCTTGGTAAGGATTCAAAGCATTTGCAAATGGAGAAAAATCCTAAGAAGCACTCGATGAAGGGAAAGGAACATTCCCTTGCAGACCAACAAGAAACTGACTCCCTACTCATAATTTTGTAAAATCAGGGTTCCATCTAGAAAATACATTAGAGATTTGACCTCCAGAAAAAAGGATTAAAACCTTGATTCTAAGAGTTGAAAGGCATCGATCCTAAGGAAGGGTTTGAATGAGGGATATGCCCACTTCCAAAGGGGAACCCTTGGAATGAAGTTGATCCACTAGAAATAGAAGGTATGGGTGCGGAGACAGCTGAAGTAGTAGAAAAGGAGAAAGAAGGAATTCCACTAGTGGGCATTCCATAAGAAACGGGACCAGATTGAGAAGCATGTGCCTGGGTGTTTCTAGAGCCAAGCACATCAACACTAGAAGTTATTTTCGATATGGAAATAGTTCCTCCTCCTTGAACAAAAAGAGGAGCCTGAACACTTGTAGTACTCATAGCCAAAACTCTGTTTCCAGTCGTGGCCATTGAAAGAAAGGGATATGATGGAAAAGGACTAGCTGGTCTTTGAGACTCAGGCCCGATGTACCGAAGAATGTCGGACAACTAGTAGGAAGAGGAGATGGAAGAGAATTAGTAGGTTGAGGAACTTCCTCTACTTCAACTTATTCTGCTAGAAATAAAACTCTAGAGATGAGCGGAGCACTCCTCTCTATACTGACACTAACACCAGAACCACCCACAAAAACAAAAAGCCTTGACGTAGGATCACTCTTCGCTACATTCGAAACCACTGAGTGAAATCACCCTCTAAATTACTCCTACGCCTTCTTGAAGAAGGCTCAACGCTCGCAGGAGAAAGCCCGCAAAACCTCCTCGATCGATGAGGCAATCAGTCAACCACTTTAAGAGAATAATTTTAGACTCAAAAAATATAAGTAGCTAAGCAATATAGGAGCAAAGAGCACACTCTAAGAAGTTCCTAAGATACATCCATACAAGCAGATCTCAGGTATTTTCGCTCCGGGTGATGAGTATCAGACACCAAAATACAAGAAAGGGAGATAATAGGACCTTCTGAAAATAGTCTGGGGTAATTATGCCCCAGGACTACTAGCGAAGGTAACATAAATAGTTACGCTGACCTCCTAACAGCAAAATTTGCTGGTGCAAGTCCCCAAGCTTCACAAGGGCACCCTCTAGAAGTACTGATGGAAGTGATGCAACTTCTGTCTCAGGTACCACGGAGCCCCCCCCCCCCCCCCCCCCGCAATCACCTGTGTGGTCCCTAGGATAGGAAACTAAGGGCACCAATCTGTATCGGTAGCTGGATAGAACGGTCTTAGGTGAAGATTCAACAAATAGGAGAGGGGGTATTTCTCTTCTCTACTTGCACTATCCCTCGTGCTTGACTCTTTGGAGGAGAGATTTCTTGGTCCACTTAATGGTGTTGGATTTCGCTCTTTAATAAACTTTCTGTGTTTAACAGTTTGAGTAGCCTTGGAGAGTTAACTCTCCGCTCACCTATTCCAAGGCCCTACAACCTAGCTAGTTGGTGTATGATTAATGACAATGATACAAAAACTTCTAATTGCTTTTAATTATAGCGCTTGATTTTAAATTGGCTATTACTTAGGTAAAGGGTATATGGAAGTGAAACTGATGGTGTTTGTTGACGCAGAATAAATCAATGAAAACCTAGCTACATGCGAATGCAAAAATTTCCTTTCGATGAAAAGAGATCTCTACATGGGTTCTACGAAACTACATAAGCAAAAAAATTATTTTTCTTTTCAGTTACTCACACTTCACATGATCTAGAAAAGTATGAAAAAGACTAAAATGCTTCAATGCACTTAATGTAAAACTACCAATGACATGCAAATTCTAAGATTTCTAACCCTAAAGAAGTGAAAAGAGTCTCTAGAAATTAAATGGTTCAATCAATTTTTGATAGAAAAATAAGGCTAGTTCCAAACAGAACTCCTATGCATAAAAATTCCAAAATGTACTTGACGCAAAAGAGAGAAATCAAGAAAATACTTCCTTCAAAATCAAGCCAAGAACCAAAGACTAGAAACCAACAAAAATATTCAAAAGATATGAAAAACCGTAAAAATAAAATCAAAGCAAAAGCTATGGAAAACACAAATGTTTTTGGGCTTTTCACTTATAATGAAAGGAAAAATATTTCAAGAAGACAAGCATAAAACTACCCAAGAACCAGAATCAAGCAAAATGAGTCTCAACAAGGCTTCAAAGTGCTCAAGCTAACTATGCTACTTTCGTAGTAGGACCAAAATGATCAAGAAGAAGCAAAGAACTCAAACAATTGATTTAGCATAGTAGTACAATATTTTAGCGAACAAAACTAAAAAAAAAAGAAAGGATTCTTCAAGATTTGCCACAAAGCTAGTCCAAGAAATCAGGAAAACCAAGATAGTCAAAGAGGGCAAATACCAAAATCAAAACAATGCATAAGGCCAAGAAGAGAAAACAAGCAATGGCTCACTGTTCTGAATGGTCAAAACAGCCAAGAACTCCAGGAAGAGATCTCAGTGCTAAATCCACAGTTGCAATCACACAAAATAGGAAATTTTATCGAATGGCTAGGTTTTCACAAGAACAAGAGAGAAATGGATATGCAACCACCATAAACATAGTCCAGAAACCTTAAAGACACCACAGGAATGGTTCACCATAGACAAAAAATACTACAGAGGCTAGAAACTCCAATTTCAAATTTCCTAGGCATACGCGGTTTTCCAATATGCAACAAGCGCATATACATGACTGTGTCCAAAGAAACTCATGTATACACGGGTTCTTTTGGAAAATACAGGAGGTATACGTGACTGTGCAAAGACTAAGTAGCATATGTAAACAAAGATAAGAAAAAAATAAAAATTCAAGCCTGATCAAGAGACCATGTCTTCCTTCTGATTGAAAAAAGACTTACTAGACTGTAAAAAAGTGATAAACCTGTTAGGGAACCTACAAGGCAACTAAAAAAACCCAAACTAGGAATTACACGAAGGTAATCCCCAATGGAGTCGCCATTTCTGTTGCGGGTAATGTTACCCTAAGGTCTTGGGTTGGTAAACCTTCACAGATCAGGGGCATGTCATCACAATAAGGACTCACTTAACCAAATTCTATGCTTTAAAATAGAAACTAAAGGTTGCAGAACTTACCTGTATACCCTTCAGTTGTAGTAGATCCCATGGGGTGAAAACCCCCTACAACTCTTTGTGCTCAAGAACCTGCAAACCAACAAAGAAATGGCACAAAAAACTAGTTGTAAAACATATATATGTTCTAGATGTTAGTGAAAAGCATGCATAATATCATAAAAAACAATAATAAATGAACTATTTGAGATCATTACACATGTATAAGAGATAAATGACACGTGAACACCAGGAACAAGATGGCACTTCTTTCATTGACAACATCTATAGTAAACAAATGTGGAGAGATCACCTGATATTTTCCACGGCCTCGAGCATACCGTCCTCTGGATCCGTCTAGCCCTAGCCTCACAAAACTTCTTCCAATAATAGTGCACAATGGATGTCACATAGGATGAGTGAGCATCTCAAGAAAATAAGGGTTTCCTGAAAAATCTGGGAAGTGAAAAAGGCATAGGGGAAATATCAGACTCAGATAGGGCTCCAATAGAGTATAATATCTATAATTCTCTATCCTCCTCCCTTAGGCCATTCTTTTGACAGGATTTTGTACTCCCTCAAATTAGTTTTTTCAGTTGGGGAACAGTTAGGCCACGGGCTGGGGTAGTTAAGTTACAGGAACAACCATAAAACCCGCCTCAAAAGTAGGGAAATTATATATTTTTTAATGTTTAAAATAGCATATGTGGTTCTCTATGTATGGACTTGCGTATATATGCGAGAAGGTCTAGGTAGAGTCACGTATGGGTTTTGAGAAACTGTTTTTTGAGAAACATGACCAAGTCTGAATGGAATGGGTGCCCAAAGCCAATGCAAAAGTCATCCAGTATATCATGGTGATAAATGATGCTATAATAGAGGTAGAGCAGGAAGGGTTAGTCAAGGAAGGGGGCAACTCATCTGCCATAATTGTGGAGATGTGGGCCATTATGTGTGTGACTGTCCAAACCCAACACGACAGTCTTGTAGGTACTGTATAAAATTTGATCATGTTATTAAATATTTCCCTATTTTGATTGCAAAAATGCAGGAAAAGAAAACACAGACTCGCTCTCAAAATATTCAGATAGTAAGATTCGAGCTGTGTGAAGAAGAACCAAGTGTGAATTTTGTCACTAGGAGTGGTGCAACCACTAGTGAAGACAAAGGGAAAAATCCTGATACTAATCTATGGATCCAAAAGGCACCTGAAAAGAAGGACAAGTTCAACTTACAGAGAGAAAAATAAACCTTTATAGAAGTGAAAAAGGGTTTTGCAGAAGGGGACGCCTCAACTTCAAGTAAACCTATGGACATGGTTAGGGTAGATGAAGAGATAAAGCCCTTCCTACAAGCTTGTATCAATTTTTTGCGCAATAAGAAGGTATTCGAGAACCTCCAAGCATTGATAGAAAACTGCGTAGAGAAAGACTCTAGCCCTGAATGGATCAGAAGGTTGTTAACATGATCTATAATAATAAAAGAAAAATTGGACGAGAGATGTCATTGACTTCTTGGATTGGTGCATATGAGATGGATTAGGTCATTTTGGATTTGGGATCTGATGCAAATTTTTTACCAAAGTAGACTTGGAAACAAATGGGAGAACCTAAATTGGAGTGGTATTAGTATCCAACTGTGCATGGCGAATCAACAAAATATTATTCCATTAGGAAGGCTCTCGCAAGTAGTAGTAGATATCGAAGGAGTAAGGGTGCTCGCAGACTTTGAAGTTATAAAGATTGTAGATGATACTGACCCCTATCTTGTGTTGTTGAGTTTAGATTGGGATATTGATATGGGTGGCATCATCAATATTAAGCGCAGAAGTATGGTATTTGAGAATAATGGAACCAGAATTGTGGTCCCCTAGATCCTGTAGAAGGAGAAATATATACAAAGCCGGTGCACACAGATGATGATGTCAATCATATCTATAAGTTGACTACATGAGTTGAAGATTGGATC
Organism: Pinus albicaulis; assembly: GCA_034641835.2. Lineage (NCBI taxonomy): Eukaryota > Viridiplantae > Streptophyta > Pinopsida > Pinales > Pinaceae > Pinus > Pinus albicaulis. The sequence goes on along the minus strand of JAXQQM020057983.1, from coordinate 14,440 downwards.
AACCTAACTGTTACAGGTCAAAATACCTCCTCATCAGCTCAAAGGAGAAGATAAATATGGAAGGAATACAAAGACCTAAACTAAACCTACTTCTGCCAAGGTAACGCCCCACTATAACAGCACAAGAGCGTTATAATGCACCTGATCAATGAATAGGCCACGTTAGTGGCTAGGGAAACGCTCTGTTTACACTAGAGGGCAGCGTTACCCATGTTTTGAGTTTAGAACGGGAAAAACCTGCGGAGAATGATTTGAATTTCCAGCTTTTTCTCACAAGAGAGTTAGTAAAAAGAGGAAACTACAAAGAACTAATATCTTATTGGGCCTTGCCAAAAAAAACTAAACTCTAAAAGAAGGCAAAAGCATGGAAGTTGAGGAAACATCTTGGTTTTTTCTATTCAGAACTAGTGGAAAGAGAAGGGCAATGATTGCTCTCTCCATCTCCTATAAAATGGAGCTGAAGGCTCTTGGTTCAAGGTCGAAGGATTGTTAAAGTTTTGAATACTTGTGAAATAGAGCATTATTTTTGTAGTGTGAAGGTCAAGAGTCAAAGAGGTTCATTGAGAACTTGTTGACCAAGACATCACCAAATTGAGAGATAGAGAGATTGGAAGGCTGAGGAGGGCTTGGTACAACCTACAGTTGTAATCCTCCTTTTTATAAATCAATAGAACTGTATCTGTTTATTCCATTCTATGCGTTGATATTTTCATTGTTATTCAATCACTTATATAGCATGAGATGAATGGCTTATATGTGCATATTTTAAATTTTTATTATATATTGACTTAATTTATAGGAAATGTATGTTATGGTGGAGATTACACGGGTGCTTCAACTGATTGCATGGTTGAGATTTGGAGCTGGTGAAGAAGGATCCCTGCTTCGCTGTTCAGCGCTCTCCAAAAGACTTCAAGATCATTAAAGAGGTAATCTTCAATCTTATTCCATCAAGTTGTCTTAAGTTAATATGAATATGTATGTGCCATATTTGTGAACTATACAACTAATCTTACTATCTGCCTCAGGCACCGGAAAGCCCTGAGAGGGATACTCAATAACCAACAACCTAAGAATTTTACCCTATAGCAGAATTGGCGACTCCATTGGGGAGTTCCCCCATAGTTTCCGGACTATCTCTTTCCCCCTTTCTTCCTTCCTCTGTTCACAGACCCTTCTGAACAGTATTTATGCCCAGTAGACATTTCAAAAGCTCGCAGAGTTCAATCCTATTTCTGTTTGACCATCTGAAGAACTTTACCCTGGTTAACGCTACCTCTGTTGGTGTTCCAGTGCATTGGCTTTGCTTAAATACAGTGCGTTAGTCTCTGGATTAACGTTGTATTTACTCAGAGACAGTGCATTACTCAGCCAAAATTTGTTGTTCACCCCTGTGATTGTGTTTTGGTTGCAGAATTTTTTGGCCATCAGTATCCCTCCTTGACTGAATCCATGTGCTTATTTACTAAGCTAGCATTTCTGTTTGTTTTCTCTTGTTTGAAAAGTTAGTGCCAAAGCGATTTACTTTTTAAAGAAGAATTTTTTTTTTTTAGTTTTTCTGCATCTAGTTGAATAAATTCTGAAAATTTCAGTTCATAGACTGTTAAGATGAGGTATATAGAAGTCTGAATCTTTAAAGTTGAACTATGCTATTTGACTGTTAGTGCATGGATGTTGAAAAGAAACCTCTCCTTGTAGAAATACTCTTCATCGAATTTAATATTTAGAACATATTTTTGCATGGTTTCTTGAGTCAGAGTCTCATTACATTTCATACGTCCACTCCCCCTCCGCAAGACTAATAATAAAGTACACTAAGAATCAAGTGATAATAAAATCAATCACATTAATCTTTTTGAGCTCACACCAACAGTAGTTCAGGCTAGGATCTTGGGTTAGGAAAAGTGAGAAAATCACCCAAGATCTCAAAACTTGATACTAGAGTCATTAACGAGCGAAATCCTACTACACTCATATTATCGGAACCGTTCCTTTACCGGAGCTCGGCGCGAGACAACACTTGGGTGCACAAGAAGGTAGCTCGCCTTTGACTGCATCTGGTGGGTGTGTTATATATTGGGGTTCCCTTCGGGGATATTGAAACTAGATCTGGGATCTAGGTATTCTACCCATACAGCATGCTGTCCTTGACAGTGGACCCCCCTGATGATGTCTGTGATTTGAGGTATCTTTAGTGGCCATAATTTTTAAGGACTTACACAAGGTGAACAGGATGGGTTGTCCTGGTACCTGAAACAGACAGACCCACTCTGTGTTCGGTCTTTAGGAGGGTACTCGTCTTCACGAGAGTGCTTACACCTATCATCTGAGGTTTGAGAAAAGCTCTAGAGTGACCGTAACTGTACTTTTGACCAACCCTCTCTGTATACTATTGTGATACTAGATTTCATCACCAGCAAATGGTAGTACTCAAACAGGGCACCCTATTCTGGATGCTTGCTGATTGATTTTAGAGAGTCCTTTTTTCTTTTTTCTTTTTTAGGTGTGTGGTTACTGTCATTGAGACTTTATAATACATCACAATTTATTAAAATTTGTTAAAAAATACACAGGTCACCGTGGCGTCATCCGACCCACACCGTCTGTCTCGATGATAGCAAGGTCTACCTCCTATGACTCTTGAGGAAGAACTGAACCTTTTTGAACTTGTGCCTTCTGCAAAAGAGCAGTATCCATTGACAAACCCTGATTTTCACATAGCCTCATATCATATGGAATTTCTGGAGGACCCTTTCACAGAAGGGGTCATACCTCATTACAATCCTCCACTCACTGATCCGTTGGGGCCTATGATATTTCAGATTCCACCACACACTGACATGTCTTCAGCCGCACAAACATCCATTTCTCAACCGGCATCCACAAGGTTGATGCCAATGGCAACTATCCCAGGTTCGCCGCCTTCCTCCCCGCCACTTGTCAGTTCTATGCCATTAATTGGTAACCCCAATATTCAACATATACCTAATCCCAACCCTATGATCGTCACAACTGTAAGTAAGTCGCCGAGTCCTTCGGGATCTACTCCTACCGTGACCACGTTGGGACCTACGGTTGCTCCTCCCACAAGTGTGACTACTTCGGTTCCTTTTAGCAACCCTTTCAGTTGGAACCCTTTGCTGAGTTCAAACCCCTTGGCCACCATACCAGGGGGCAGTGTCACCAACATGCAGATAAAAGGGAACATTTCACTACCCTTGCAATATTTAGGACAAACCAGACAACCTATTGTTAACATTGTTCCCTTAAGTGGTTTAAATATAGGTGTAGGGTCTATGCCGTTATCGAACTATGCAATTATTAGCATGCCTCCGGGAATCTCTATTGCATCCATATGGACTAACCCACCCCAACCTCCATATGGAATGGGAGGGCACTTTTACACTAGGGGCAACCAACCATTCGCCCCGTAATAAAATATGCCCTATGGACAACAACCATATATCACTTCCCCTCCACCTATGGGAAATTTTTATCAAAGTCTACCTTATCCACTGGTAACACATTAATGGGTGGACCCTATGGTCCACATAGTCAACCAATACTTCCTTGGTTAGATTTGGGAGCAAACCCACAATTTCCATTTTTGGCAGCTCTAGACATCCCCGACATCTATAAACTGACTAATGACCCCAATAATCATAACCCTCTCTGGCCTCTAGTACCGCACAAGTTTCCTTCTAACATCCCAAAGTTCGATGGGAAACAAGGGGAAGACCCAGCCGCACACATAACCACCTTTCATTTATGGTCTATATCTAATTCCATGGTGGATGATAGTGTCCGGCTTCGACTGTTTCCCCGCACCCTCACAGGCAATGCTGCCAAGTGGTATATTGAATTGCCACACACCGCCATAAACACTTTTGGCGCTTTAGTGATGGAGTTTCTAAAGAATTTCCAATTACCAATTAGATTTGAAACCGAAACGGAGCTGTTAACCTCGCTGCGCAAAGACACCGCCATCCACATCTCCGATCACATTCATGAATGGAGACGTAGGAGGAGGCTAGTCAAAGCGCCAATCCTGGATCATCTCTTAGCTAATTGGTTTTGTAAGTCTCTCTCACCCCACATCTCTAAAGACATTGGCCTTTCCGGTGCAGTTACAGAAGATCAATGCATTCATCGTGCCCAACATTTGGATTTAATCTATTCACAATCGGGCATGCTATATGATTTACTCCCCAATGCCCCTGGTAACCCAAATCCTCTAGCTACTCAAAAAACTGGAGCTCATGCCAATGGTCTCGTTGGCACAATCTCTGGTGTAGCCACAAAACAGTCTCGGGGGAAAACCTCCCAGCCATCCTTGGCTGCCACCGCCGCTAACTAAATGACTACTCTTCCTACTGCTGAGGTAAATTCTGTGCAAACTTCACAAAAACCTAGTGGAAAGAATAAGAAGAAAAAGAAAAATACATCTTCTTCGGAAGAGCAGTCAGACAATCAGAATAATCCTAATAAAAAAAATGCTCCCAAAAATGACAAAGGGAAGGATAAACCCATGAAATTTCCTTCCAAGATATGTGCGGAGGACCACTTGACATACAAATGTCCTCGGCTGCAGGAATGCACCGATTTTATCGCGAACAAGGATTCTGGGCGAACACTTGCCGTTATTCATAATCCTTTCCCTAATCAACAGAAGCAACATCAACACATGGTTGACAACCCACCACAACTGCAGCAATGGGGCAATGGTGGTTCACATCCTTCTGGTGAAGGACCATCCTCCATTTGTGGCATTGAGAGTGTTGAACTTCAAATACGAGCCAAGCTTTATGGAAATCCTACCATAGACACTCAAGAACCTGGTACTAGTTCAAATCCACTTTCGACCAACGATTTACATATTAAACGACCTATTTCTGACCCCATAATTCATCCCCCCAAAGGGACACTTCGACGCACGACTCATGACACCTCTGCACGTGCAGACCAAAACTACAACATTGTAGAAGATTTGGCATATGCACCATCAACTATGTCTGCTCTCGAAGTATTGCAAACTTGTCTAGCGCAAAGGAAAGCCTTGCTTTTGGCCATTGGTGGAATAGACCCCCAGGATTCCACGCTAGCTATCTTTGATATGGAAAAATCGTAGACTCGCCTCTCGCACCAATTTTCATTCCAAGTGCAAGTTGTGTCAAAAGGCAGACCAATCCATCGCACTGTCATTGACGAAGGTGCTTCGACTTGCGTTATGTCACAAGCTTGCTGGCTCGCTTTAGGTTCTCCTACCTTAACACTGCCGTCGAATTCCCTCAAAGCTTTCGATGGCCACACGTTCCTCCCAAAAGGATACCTTGCTAGCTTTCCCATCACTCTGAGTGGGAAAACGGTAACTGTGGACGTTGAAGTCATAGATCGCCATCTCGACTATAATCTATTCCTCGATCGCAGTTGGTCTTATGGATTGACTGCCATTGTTTCTTCCATCTTTTGAATCGTCCTATTTCCATTGGATGAGAAAATAGTCACAGTGGATCAATTATCTTTCTGCACCCCTGATTATTCCACGTTACCAAGTAGCACTGTACCCCTAATAGGACGCTTTCCTGACTCTTACGTCAGTATTAGTACTGGTCTTCTGAAGGCATCTTCCCTACTGGGTTGTTTTCCTGTCATGTCGCCAGAGATCCCAAATACGGGTGAAATGATATCCACCACTTTCAATGGCTCTATCGACCCATGGATCATCCCGACACCTTCAGACATCGCTTCCTACGGAGATCAGATGCCGCTCTCACCAGCCAAGTTGGCCTACCAAGCCATCCAAATTACATCTGAACCCTCCACTGCTATGGTTTCGACCAAAGGTACAAAAATCCCACCCATCACAGTTCTCTCTAAGGATCTCCTCAATGAAGTCTTGCCTATAGACGAAGTTATTCGATAGATCATGTCTCTAGAAGAACGACCTTGGGGAGAGTTTCACCATCGCGCTTCTATGATCGACTCGGACGTGATAAATACTGAAATCCCATCCTTTGACCGACCTGAGATGGTTCCCTCCGCTTACATGATTGTTCAAACTATCGATTTAGAAGGGAACATGGGTAACATTTCTAAGACATTGCTCATTGATATCTTGGTCAAAACAAGTATCATGGAAAATATTCAAATTGGAGCAGATTGCAATCCTGAGGCAATTGCGCGCTTCACATCCCTTTTCAAGGAATTCCACGATGTGTTTTCTTTGTCTTACAAGAAAATTCCCGACATAGATCCTTCTATTGACAAGAGAGAGGTCAAGAAATTCCCAACATTCTTTTTATGGTATTTTTCTTGCTAATTAATCCGAAAAACCTCAAGTCCTCTTCTTCAGGCTCGTTAACCTTATACGAAGTCAATTTCGAGCATTATTTTTACGGTATTTTTCTTTCTCGTTAATCTGAAAAACCTCAAGTTCCCTTCTTCGGACTTGTTAAACTTATACGAAGTCAATTTCGAGCGTTATTTTTATGGTCTTTTTCTTGCTCGTTAATCCAAAAAACCTGGAGTTCTCTTCTTCATACTCGTTAAAAATGATATGAAGAATCACTAAGCTTTCTTTATAGGGACCTTTTTCTAGCTCATAAAACTGAAAAAACCCCGAGTTGACTTTGTCGGGCTCACTAAACTACCACAACAGAGAGTAAGGAGCCATTCTTTTCCTCTTTTTCAAAGCTCTTTAAACAGAAAAAGTAACTGATTTTTTCTTTGTTGGACTCGTTAAAATTTCACAAAGAGTACTGAGTTTACTCCGTCTCCTCGTACTCATAACAAAATGAGGTAGACGTCTATCGAACAAAGATTTCTCACTTTTCCAGCTTCGATGGACCTGTTATCACTCAGGTTTTCCTTGAATTTGTGGAAAAGGAAAGTAAACCCGAGGTAACCACAAACCAACCTTCGGATACAGAATCTAGCCAATCTGTATCCAGAGAGGGCTCTCTCTTTAAAATTTAGCTTTGTTCTTAGAAAGTTTTAGGCTAGTTATAAGTCCAAGAATTTTGTTTGAATTTGAATGGTGGAATCTGCCAACTAAGGGCAAGGTTGAGTATTTTCAGGCCATTGGGCTATGGAGTCGAAAGGATGGCTTTACTGGATTAATATTCTACACACAAGATGGCTTTGCAGGGCAAGATAGCCAAACAGAGAACATTTTTTCGAAATTAAAGTGAATGGAATGGATTTTGAAGGGATGAAAGGCAATTAAGAATCTTTCAACATGTTCAAAGAAAGAAAGTGAATGATTACAAATAAAGAGCAGCTAAGAATTCTTTATTATAGTAATCAATATGTTTAAACCAGAAAAACAAGAGTAATTAAGAATTCGTTGCTTATAACCAGTTTAGCAGAAAACATTTAGAATAATCACACTTGAAATCAGAGTACACTTAAGTAAATTCCAATTTATTCTTTTATGTCAATTATTCAGAAATGAAACATAGTGATATTATAAACAGATATAGAACTTAAAACATAGGATAGAAAAGACTTATTGAACTGTAGTCTGACACATGAATCCTGCAAAAAGTCTTGAGCTTCAAATCATCATCCAGCAAGCCACAAAGAAATTTCTCCAAAGCACTTTTATTCCAAAAAGATCAATGTTACAGCATGTAGTAGAATCCACCCTCAATACTCCTTTTGAGGGCTTATTTATACAAAAAATATTAAAATATCTCATAACAACCTAGGAAATAATCTAGGGTGACTAATGAATAGGTTACAACATAAAGAGAGACAGATGGTCTCGTAGATAGGATAAAAGGCAACTATTGTTGTGTTGTTTCCTCCTTTTATGCATGTGCTGGAGGTAGTTCCTACAATATAGCTCGATGCTGTCCTCTTTGGTAATTCTTTTCTGACTGCCTAGCTTCTCTGATACTCTTTATTTCTACTGATACACTTTCAACTGCCAAGTTGATACTCTTTAACCTTTGTTCATCTATTTATCTTTCACACTATAGTAAAAAGGAAAAATTTCCCATATGAAGATGAATTTTACAAAATTTCTAACAGGCCTTCCCACCATTTGTCTTCCGCTATTTTGGTTCGTTGGAGTTTTCTTAATGTTTCATCAGCCTTTGTGTATCTAAAGAAATTGGGTTGGTTTGGGAATAAATATCTTATTTCATGTTCAAGATGAAATAAATTCTTTAATCTGTCATAAAGATTCTTTCCTGTAGGCAATGTCGATTCTGATGAACTAATAGAGGAACAGGTTACATTGTGAGCATGTATGTCCAATCTATTAACATAAGTTCCCAAGTCCATTATTTTGTCTTCTGAAATCATAGGACTGGGCAACCCGTTGGCTAATAAAACATTAAACCTTTCTTTGAAGGCAATGATCTCTTCTTGAATATCTGAGCACTTACGTTCCAAATTTTGCATAAGAGTTCTCTTAGTAAAAACTCTTTTTATTTCTAAAATTGTTCCTGTTCTGTCCTCAATTTCAAGCTCTGCAAGCTGCTGTCTGGTCTGGGTGTTTAAGAAATGTATGAGTTGATTTGCTTGTTCAGGTCTGTCTCTCAATTCTTCTCTTGTTTTTTCAATTTCCTCCAGAGCTATTTTGACCAAGTCATTTTGTTCAAAGATTATTTGAATGAAGGACCAAATATCCTTTATCGACTGAATAATATTATTCCAAAGAATTTCATTGATTTCTCTCAAAGTCTTATCCAATGAGAGATCCTTTTCTAAAGCTTTAACCAATTTCTCCAACCTTTTGATTTCTCTTGTATGGTCAGCAACAGTCTTTTTTGACATATCATATTTTTGTTCCAAATTTATGAGCTGTAACTTTGTAGATTGAAGTTCTGTTACTATAATTTTTAAACTTTCCATTTGTTTCACTAATTCTTCAGAACTTAAACTAGAAGTATTCACCTGTGATGGGTCTATTTGCTGGTCTGCTGCTGTTGTACTTGTACCTGTAGTAGTCTTTGTTGTGGATGTCTGAATAGTAGACTGCTTTTCTTTCAATGCTTGCTCCAGTTCTTTTTCTGTTTCACTTAGTTGCTCATTCATTTTCAGGAGCAACTCCATCATTTCGTCTTCTGAATTTTTCTTAAATACTTCTTCATTTTGAGGATGCCTTGAAGCTGGTAATTTCAATTGCTTCCTCAATGCAGCAATGTCATCATCCTTATTTTTAATCAGTGCTTCAATGCCTTTTATATCTTTGGGATTATGACCCAAACAGATGATTATTTCCTCCAAAAATTTTATTTTGTTATCCTTTGCTTGAGAAGAAGCTTTCTCAATCTGCAACTGGGTACTTGTATTATTCAAAGAATCTTGCAATCTATGAGCTGCCATTGCTTTGTCAGTAAGGGTAGAATATATCATTTCTCCAGTTTTCTTGTGTAATTCTATCTGGTCCAATGGATGAATATCTTTTTCTAGGACCTCAAAATTGGTCCTGATGTAGTCGGCTGTTGTCTGTGGTTTTGGCACTTTAGATTTGAAATGGCTCATTAACATTTTCCCTTGCTGAATGTCAAAATCTGATATTAATCTCTCTTGATTTTGTGGAGCCATTTTAAGATACTGATTATACACCTGGACCCTTAATGGATCATTCCTTGCTTTTATACTGATAAATGTCTTTTTTATGTCTCCTGCATCTGTCTTTGGCTGTTTGAATGAAGACACTTCAGTGCTTAACTGTCTTTGTATTTCCTTTCCTTTATGACCTGTATATGTTTCACTAACTGAACCAGTTAGCTGACTATCCTCCCTTTCTTTATCAAATATTTCATCAATAGATTCCACTTCTGGAAGTGGATTCAGTTTTTTCCTTTTAGCTTGAGGTTGTTGTGAAGATTCCTTCGGAGGAGTAGGATATTTAACTTGTCTTTTCTTGCCTTTTTCCACATTAGATGGAGTTTGCAAATTTAAAACTTCAGGGTGATTTTCTTGAATAGGAGAAACCTGTGCTTGATCTTGTGCCTTGGAAGTTTGAGGTTTTTCTGTCATGGTGAATGTTTCAATGACTTGTACTTCTGGTTCTTTCTCTTTACCTTTGGATTCAACTGGAATTGATGGAACGTTTTCCTGTAAATTCTGTTGAATAATACCAATAGAAGAAGTACCAACCTCTGGTCTCTGTACCTGTGTAAAAGAATCTAAGTCAAGTATTTTTTCAAGATCTTTCATAACATTATTTATATCAATCTGCTCACTATCTTGCTCTATCAAAGTTCCTTCTACCCACTCATCTGTATTAGCATACTTTTCAATTTCAGGGATTCTTCGATGCATGTAGGGTGCTGATTTATTTTTCATCCTTTTGTCACAAATAAAGTTGAATGGGTCATAGGGTACCCAATGGAAAATTTTCTGCAATCTGTAATGTTCCTCTAATATCTTTTGAGCTTCTTCCCCTCCATCCCTAGAATTGCAGATAAATGGACCTAGTTGGCTCTTTATCCTGAGTTGAGCCTTTTTCTTGGCATTACATAAGTGAATTATATCTGAATTGTTCATTTGTATGAAATACTCAAGTGCAAAAAGTCTCATTGGAACATATCTGGGTAACTTGAAAGGGCTCAATTCACATCCATAAATTCTAATTTCAGTATGATTCTGATAGAAGTACCAGTCACCTATCTTATACTGTTTTGAAAGCTGAAGGATTTTCCTGATTTCATTGTTGAGTCTTGGAGGGGCAACTCCTGTCAACAAGGTAGTTGCAGGATGTATGAAAAGGTAAATGAACTCATTATAAGAATAGGGAGAATCTATGGAACAATGATTAATGGCTGACCAAAAGATAACAGATCTTGGTTTCCCTTGGGCATCAAGTTTTCTGATATGGAAAGGGAAAGTTTTAGACTGGTAATAAAGCATGAGATGATAAATGACAGTAGAATATTTGAATACTTTCTCGTTCTCCAATTTCATGAATTGGTCATGCATTTTATCTGCAATGAAAGATGCAAAGTCATACCTGACAACAGGAGGCTGTCTAGGGGTGAACATAGAAAATAACACCATGGTTAAATGATCAAAATAATCACTGGTATTAAAACCCATTATGAAAGATATCATACTCAAAATATCTTTCCCTTCTTTAGTAAAATAAACACTAGCATAAGGGGGAGGGCCTTTGGGATGGTACTCTAGCCACATGAAAGCTTGGCAAATGCGGGTTAACTCCTCATGAGATAATTTAGTGGATTTCTCCAATAACTCTCCCATGCTCAAAGGAGTAAGGGCTTCACCAGGCTGAAAATGTAACATATCATTGATGGACTAAGCAGTTATGGAGAAAAGGATATTCTGGCTTGGGGATAAAACTGCTCTTTGATTTGGGTCATAATTAGCATGACAATAATGGATAATTTCAGGAAAGATATGGATTGAGGGGAAAAGGTACCTAAGAAGACCAGACTCCCATAACCCAATAATATTTGAGCCATTCAAATAATTGTCTATGCAGCGACAATAAATTCGAAGGGGATTTTCAGTAAAATTCAAGTCCTTTATTTGAAAATCTTTTTCCACTAATGATAAGTAATCCAAATCTCTATGGGGGGCATTCAATGGAGCTAAATTCAAGGCTACAGGAACTTCCATTTTTTTTGGTTCTTGTGTATTCAAAGAAACGAAAATTCAGGGGTTTTTATGAAAATGGGGCGCAAATTTGCAGGTTTTGATGAGGGAAATCGGTATAATTGCAAGTTCAGGTGCACAATTTACAGTTTTCAGGATCAGGGAATGAACTTAGCAATCAAATTTAACACCATTTCAGTGGAAAAACAAGGAAAACTCAGTTTCTTTCAGAGTTCAGGGCGAAATGGAGTAAATACCTATTTTTAAAGGAAAAACTGTGATTAACAGGTATCAGCTGGCGGCGGATGGACGCTGGGAAACTGGGCTGGAAGTAACTTTCAGCGGAATTCAGTTGAACAGTAGTTTGGCATTTGATTTTTAATTTCTTCGCACAGAGGGCACAGTCGCTTTAAACACACAGAATGATGAAAAAGTGCGCGAAATTTGTTTTATTCGTAAAGTCAAATGGGGCAAATATTTTATTATTTTTATGGGATGACGTCACTGGTGTACGATGGACGCGTCATGAGGAAATGGACGGTAAGCAGTATTTTCCGCACCACCTTTGCGGAAAATCAGTTTCGGGCGGATGGGCAGCGAAGCGATTCAGAGATTGACACGTAGCATACACTATTTGAAAACCACTTTTCATTTCGCGAGTTAATTCTCGAATGGGAGATGGGCAACGGAATGTTTGCGAACCATAGATCTCCAGACGGATGATCCGATGGTTGACATGACGCGAAGTTGGTGGGGGAGTAAATGAGCGGGGGTCTGAAGTAATCAACGTTAATTAATTATTTCGGGTGGGATTTCATTGGCGAAGGGATGTGATTATTAATTAATACAAGTGATTAATTAATCTCAATGGTTTATGAAGGGTCGGGGTTACGGATGGGTTTCGGGTTTTATTTTTTCCGTTTAAAACATATAAAATGTATGTTTTAAACTCTTTTTCAATATTTTTATTATATGGTAATAAACCGATGTGATTTGTTTACCATAGTGGCGGGGATAATTATATAATGATAATTTTTAACCAAAGGGAGTATATATTGGGTTTTTTGTTTAAACAACTAGGGAATAAATACTTTGGTTAAAAATCATAATAAGTGGGTTTTTTGGATATTATAAAAGGGAGTTATATATATATAGGAGAAGGTATTTTGACTAAGGATTTATTAAAATAAAATCAATTGTTAATATGACAAGGGAATAAGGAAAACTCAAAATACTTTACACAACTAATAAAGTGAAGATTTCTGAAGCAAATTGCATTATATCAACTTCAACACTTAGATTTAGCATAGTAAGTAATTTTGAGGGAATTTATGAAATATGGCATGATTTTCCTAAGTAAAAATGGGATTTTACTTAGGAAATGATTAAGAGTGAATGAGTATAATAATGGATAACTTCGAGTACTTAGGGCTTTTCAATTATTGGGCCGAGGGTTCGGTCCCTCCAAAAGTCAAGGAAATGCCTTGAGCCCCTCTAATCTTCAAATTCCTTAGCACTTAGGGGAAATTAGTAAAATCTTTAGGGAAAATGAGAGGGGAAATTAATAATTTGACTTTGCTCTGCTGTGAAACTTTTTCCATGTAGTATCTGTTAGCCCCCCTATGAAATTTTTGACAAGCCAGTAGGGGGCTAAATTGTTGTTGAGTCTTCAAGGAATGCATTTCCCCTGAAAATACAGTCCCCTTGAAGCCTCTTTGTGCCCTTCATCCTTTGACGGTTTCCCCCCTGCTGATTCCCCTTTTAAAGCCCCGCTGCTGATAAAGAAATGCCCAAAGATTCCATCCCCCTTTATTTTTTTCCCCATCACAACCTCTTTTTGTCCCTCATTTCTCCCTTCTTTATTTCCCCATTTACCCTTCAAATTCCCCCAAAAATCCCCTTTAATTTCCACCCTTCCCCCTTTGATGGCCATGATCCCCCTATATTTCTCTATCGTTCCCCTCCTTCACCTTTTAAAATTCATAAAAAGGGGCCAAAACCCACTTTCCGACCTTATTATAAGGCCTGGCCCCTTTCCCGCTGGCCCCTTTCCAACCACTTCCCCACGTGACCCATCCCCAGGACCAAGCGCTTAAGTCCCGGGGCCAATCGCAATCGGAGCATCGGCGGGGGTCTATTTCCTTTGTAAAACTCAAAAGCCCCGATGCGATTGATTTTTAACGTAAGTCTCGCGATGCGTTGTGTGCCGTCGATCTATCATAGATCTGACGGCGGAGCGCTAATCGCATTGCCCCATTCAATCGCAATCGCAACCCTCCGCGTTCGACCTCCGATTGATCGCAAGCCTGTCTCCCGATCCTCCAATCACGTCTTCCACCGTTGATTTTTCGCGCACATCGACGGTCCGCGCTCAATCGCGCCCGCCCCTCCGATCACAATCGCAACACTCATCACGCCCCCCCCGATTGGGATCCTCCGATTAAATCTCCACCGTCCATCTCCCTTCTGATCCGACGGTCATCGCAACCCCCGATCCCCTGATCGCGCCAACCTTCCGATCTCATCCTGACCGTCCGTTCTTCCCGCAGATCAACGGTTCACGTTTAATCGCACCTTCCTCCCGAGCGCTGATCGCAAGTCCTTTGTTTCCCCTCCGATTAAATCCCCGCCGTCCGTTTGTTGCATGATCCAACGGCTCAGCGCTGATCGCATCATCGCCCGTCGCCCCTCCAGTTTCTCCTTCCGATTTCATCCCTGCCGTTGATCCGGACCCGAGATCAACGGTTATCGCTTAATCGCATCGTCCCTCTAATCGCAATCGGAACTTTTTAGATATGTGTTGCGATTGATGATCGCTCCAACCTCCGATTGCGATGGTGCGATCAGATCTTCGCCGTCCGTTCCA
>JAXQQM020087012.1:0-31635 GCA_034641835.2 Pinus albicaulis | reverse complement strand
CCATATTTGTTAATTATCCAGAACAAGGGCTACTACATCTTTTCACAATCAATCTGGATTCTTTTGCTAATGGAGTCTTTAGGCTTACTGAGAGTTGTGGAGTCACTAGGTGGAGGGTTTTTAACTGTTTTATGGCTAGTTTTTTTCCACCATCAACAATTAGATACCCTTCTTGGCTAACACTTGATTCATCTAAGTCAAAATGAGGTTTTATGACTTTTTGACATAATATTTAAGTTGTCTAATACTCAGTTTCCCCAGTACGTTTGCCACTATGTTGGCTCCCCATGATTTGCAAGATTGGCAAGAACAAAATCTGCAGGGAACCAAATCAGAGCACTTTGGAGTCCATGGACCTAGCCTTCCAGGACTCCGAGAGGGCTCTCTCTATATAGTTTTTTTAAAATGATATGTCTTTATTCTTTGGCTTTATGATTTTAGGCTAGTTATACAGTTCTAAGGACTTGTTTGTTTTGATTGATTGATTGATAAGTTGATAGATCAATGGTGTGATTAATTGAGGGAGTGTTTCAACTGAATATATAGACCATGAGAAACATTAATCCATTGGGATATGGAGTCATAAAAGGATTTAATTGTTCATCAACTCTATAAGTGTTTTCATAGGGAAAGCTAACTATATTAAGTGGATCTCTTAGATTCGATGGCATATGAAATGACAATAAGTTGTGAAGGCAGAAAAAATAAAAGTCAGTTAATAATATATTAACTCTACTTCAACAAGAAAATCCTTTTAGGTAAATTTTTGAGGCAAACCAAAGAACATGGCATACCATAGACTTCTTTTTCTAGACTTTAATAAGGAAACCTTTAAGTCAACAATCTAGCAATCCTAGAATTATTTTCAGACGAAGAAAACATTTAAGATAATAGTGAGTGCAACTAAAGAGAAAGCTAAAACTATCTTATTTAATCAAACACTCTAAAGACCTTCAAAGCAACGGTTTAATACATACCAGAGGAGAGGGTGTACCATAGACTTCCCTGTATAGACTCTACTAAGTATACTTCAAATAAAGGCCTTAAAAAACAATATTTCAAGCTACACCAAAGGATAGTGCATACCATAGACTTCTTTGGCTTGACTCTATTAAATCATTTTAAAAAAAACAAGCTAGGTGGAACCAGAGAGTAATTAAGAATTCTCCAATCAAACCTTGCAGAGGAAAACATTGAGATAAAGAATGCATACAAAATTAGGGTGCCAAGACAACATATCCTAATCTAAAATTTATATTCTTTTATCATAGAAATAATGGACAGAATGGAAAACAGAAGGAAAACATTGACCAAGAAGGAAAAATTCACCATTAACATATCTCAAGGATCTTGTGAACGTGCTTGTATTACTGATGTTCAAAACAGTTACATTACTCCAGTACTATATATCTTTGCAACTCAGAGTTTTCTCAAGTCCAACCTAGAAGTCATCAACTTAGCTTAGCAACCAGCAATCAACCAACACTAAAAATGAATGATACATGCAGTATTTATTTGCAAAATGAGGAGGTGATTCTAAGCTAGGGTTTCAAATGTCATTTATTATAGAGTAAATTATTTTTTGACCTTTGAGACCATGCAAGGCCCAAGGCAAAATATCTAAGACAAACTCACTATAATAATAACTCCTAACTTTAACTATTTGAGCTAATTCCTAGAAATGTTTGACTTTAAGGCTTCTTAATAAATTTCACAATAACTACAGAGTGGTTGAGAAATATCTCTGACTGTTTGTAATAACTGTTGATGCCTTTATTGGAATAAAACATGTTGTAGGTGTCCATATGTGTCCTTTGAAGTAGTGAATGCTTGGGTTTGAATCATTCAAATATGCTTTGTCTTTGTCTTCAACTCTTTTAATCCTCTGATTAATCCTTTAAGCTTGATTTGTCTTTACTGTCTACCTGTTTTGGCCCTGATCTTCCTGTGTTTGTGCCTTTAACTCTGTTTTTACCTTCTAATCCTTGATTTAACTTTTAATCCACTGATTTTCATTGTCACAGTCCTTAGACTGTCTTCTTCTCTTCACTGTGCCTCTGTTTGTATTTACTGTGCAGCATGGGCTGTTTGGATAACCACCAATGATCATGATTCATTGGTGATAAATACTCTATTTCATGCCTCCCATCTTTCTAAATAAAACAAGGCTCTGGATCGTCACCTATAAGACTTATTTAATCAATTTTGGACCTTTGAAATGCATTTTCACATTACTTCCATTAAACCTACACAAAAAAAACAAATCATTAGCTTAAAACCTATGTTTGTGGCTCTTTCTGCATTTATTTGGGGTTTTTCAGGCTGTCAGAGCATTTGCAGAGGTGTAAATGGTGGTTTGGGCTTCATTGTAGAGCCACATGGCTCTGGAGTCTTTGAATTGGATGGTGGTATGGATATTTGGCGAAAGGAGGAAGAGCAGTTTTCACAAGTGGAGAAGTTGGTTTTCGCACGAAGGGAGGGGTGGTAAGTGGTTTCGGGAAATTGAATTTGATTCCACTTAGCAAAAGACACGTGGCAGAGGGATATCGCCCATTTTGTAGGGTTGGGGTTTGGTTAACCTCTGCACAAATATATTTGCGATAAGGGTTGTGGTGCATTGGATCTCGAGGATGGAGATCAACGAAGGTCTAGAGATCTGGAGTGGTGGGCAGGTCAAAGGGAGTGGGTTCTGTTATTGCCTAAATCCACCTTAGGCTGAAGGAAGGCGGGATTCAGGGTAACACCAAACCACGCTCAGTCTGGTAGCTAGCCCTACCAGAACAGGAGAGGGCTCTCTCCGGGTCAATCTTAGTAAAAATGTATTAATAGGCCTTGAGATGACTGAAATGAGTGCTAATTTTAGGCTAGGTATATTAATCAAGGAGTTGGAATGATTTTTAGGGGTTTTTTGTTGGAAAAAGGGAAAGGCAATTTTGGGCTTGGGGATGAGGCCAAATTCTTGCAGAGTTCAAGTTGGGGCAGGGAAAGCAATTGATTTGATGTCTTAGATTCAATGAATGGATAGAAAATACTGCTGAGGAGCTGAAGAGGGCAAGAAGGTACAAGTATCCTCTTCAAACGGAGGAAAACATATAAAACTAAACAAAAGTTTAAGGCAGAGCACCAGCAAACTAATGAATTCTACCTTATTTACTCATTTGTTTAATTCAGAAGCAAAGAGAAGGGAAATTTCATACATATAACATTAATGAAACTTACAGATACATGGAGAAAAACATCATCAAAACTTAGAGCCACAATGATCCCAAAAAGTGCTGCAAAACCCTAGTCTTTCCTTTGCCAAAAATGCAGAAGTGTATGTACAATAAAGTGCCAAACTATTCCCAAGAGTCCAACCCTGAAAATGTCTTAGAAAATACATGATATAGACCATACTAACCCCTTCCCATGCCTCTAGGGGTCGAGATCATCCTTCTAGGAGCTGTTTCAACCAATTCTAAACAAGGAACTGAAATCTAGGCAATCAAACAACTTGCCTCTATATGGAAGGAAACTGATTCATTCATTTAATTTTCACTTTTTAGTGAATGAATCCTCTAGAACAAGTAAATGTGAGCCAAAATTACATCATAGTCATCAAATTTTATCAATATAGATCAATAATTACATCAAAATGTAAAACTAGTCAAAACTGGGTGAATTTCTGAGTTGAAGAGTGAAAATGCGGCCAAATTTCTCTATGCGCCGCGCCAGAAAACTCAATGTGTCGCGCCACTTTGGAGCTGATTTTTCGGCACTTCTCGAAGTCCAAATTGAGCTCATGATAGCTCGTTGGAAAGCCCTGTCTGTGTACTATCCAAACAAAGTGGAATGTGTGGATTTTGATGTCATTTACCCCTCGAAAAATGCAATATCCCAAGACTGGTTCCTGCTGGTGCAAAAGGTGGCAGAAATGCCATTTTCAAGGTGTTTTTGACCTTTAATACCACCCAGAACTCGATGAAATATCTCAGCCATTCCTGAGCATGCATAATTTATCATAATAAACTCAAAAATATCAAGTTTTCCTCCAGAATATGTCCCAATCATAAGCGCGCGCCAAGTGGCGCGACGTGTCGAGCGGAAAAATCTGTTTTGCAACCAAAATTTCAAAAATGACAAAATTTACTCCAAATTTGCTGAAATTGGAGTGAAGATTCCCCATCAAGTATGATTCTCAGCCAAAGAATCTTTGGCCAAGATTCGGATTCTATCTTCCCTTTTTCGCCGTTTCAGTGCCCTCCTTAGCCTCGCTTTCAGGATCTTCATCTTCGCTTTGCAAACATGTGTGCGGGCCCAATAGTGGTTCTTCATATGTCTGAGCATGTCCTTGTCCTTGTTTTCTTTCACCAATAGCTTCTCAATATGAATGTTGGCTCTCGTAAGGCAAATTTCCCGCTCAAACGGTGTCATGTCACCTGGTCTTTTTTGGGCCAATTCCCGGTCTTCACAGATTTTCTGCAACTCCATGAGTGTGTGCTGATCCTCCAATTGTTTATTTCTCTTCTCCAAGTAATTTATAACCCACTGAGCTCTCTACAATTTCTTGGTCAGTGTGTCGATCTCAGCTTTTTTCTCCTGGATGATTTCTTTCAGCTTTGAGCTGGGAGAGCTCGAATCAACATCGATCAATATAAAATCAGTATCTGGGCCTCCTGAGGGGCCCTCATCCTGCATAGGCCTCTTGCCTCTGTCCTGTACCTGTACCTGTGCTGATGTCAAAGGCGACACCCCTTCCATGCCAAGTGGAGATAGTACTCGCGCTGCTGATGAAGGTAACGAGACCCCTTCCACTCCGAGTGGAGATAGTACTCGTCGTGCTGCTGCAAACAAGGCTCTGGTACCTCTCTGATAGGTAACACACACTGGAACACTGATAGGCTCTATCTCAGGACCCTCAAACTGATGTGAAGGCTCACCCGCATCATGAACAATCTTTGGAGGAGGCTGAGGGGTTGTGAAAAGGTCACGAGAAATGAACTCCTCCCATGCAATGCCCTGCAATTCAAGATGATGTACCACAATGATCTTGATGAGTGCATAATGATAAATGTTGTTATGCTGCTGCTCTGGAGTCTTCTTCTACACAAGGGTAGTCATCCTCTCTATGTTTCAGCACATGAAATATGGAATGCTCATCATCCGTACTCTCGTGAAATGCATCAACAGCTGGATGTGGTATGCATAATGGCGTGATAATCTACCCTCGCAACTAAAGTACCTGATAATAAGTCTCATCAATGGTGCATATGACTCCTTCAAAACCGGAATGGGAATACCCTACTGAGCTGCCTCAAATGGCCAGGCCTAATGTAAGGTTCATAATATGCTCTATCCAGCTATTGTCTCTTGTTCCACTCTTCACCTATGTTCGGTATCCTGGTTACCTGAGAAATGGTTTATGGTGTCAAGGTGAAGTTCACTCTAGCAAGGTTTACATGACCATCATGCAAATGTATGACAAATAAGCGAACCAACTCCTGATGATGCCGAATCTGAGCAATCATCTCACAATACTGAAAGCATGACTGTTGCTGAAAGCATGCCATTACAAGCGGGCAGGCTTGCAATTGAATCAAGGAAGTGGGCTCTTCTCTGACGTGCTTGCCACTTTTATGAGGCCTTCACGGTACATTTAGCTCTGTGGTTGAGTCATTGTCTTGCTCATATGATGAATCTCTCTCTGTCATGGTGTTTTACAATGTGTATAACAAGTGTATGTTTGATTGGTTTGAAAATGAGAAATAGGTGTTTTTCTTTCAATACCAAATGTGTACCAAGTAGGAAATGATGGACTGTGGTAAGTATGAACAGCGGGAAAAGTGGGGGTTTGTCAAGTGCAATTAATACAATAACAGTCACTTGATTATGTTTGGGAACTTTGGGGTTTCGGAGCTTTTGTAAATGATATGGGAGGGGGATGGTGATGGGGAATTGTAGTTTTAGAGATAGGGATAAATGAGAACAAGATATATTTGAGTCAAGTGGAATTAAGGATGTGGAGACAGTCACTTGACTATTTTAAGAATTGGGAATTTATAAGTGATATGAAAGGGGGAGGGCTAGTAGGGTTTAGTGATAGGGAAAATGGGAACAAGGGATATGATTGGTTTTGGGACAGAGGGAATAGGAGAGGGGCCTTATGATAACA
Source organism: Pinus albicaulis (assembly GCA_034641835.2). Taxonomy (NCBI): domain Eukaryota; kingdom Viridiplantae; phylum Streptophyta; class Pinopsida; order Pinales; family Pinaceae; genus Pinus; species Pinus albicaulis. The sequence goes on along the minus strand of JAXQQM020087012.1, from coordinate 25,484 downwards.
TAACAGTGATGGGAAACACAAATGAACAATAGAGTGGGAGCGTTTAGCACCAAAGTCAACTTTTAATGCTTCAATTTCAAACCCTAAGGGAGCATATTTTGATACAAATATAGGTTTTATGTTTCACCAACCAAACTCTTATATTATCCTCTTCAAATCGCAGAAAACACAAGCTAAAATCAATGGCAAGGGCGCACAAACACTTACTTGGAGCAAAAGAGTTGAGTCGATTTGGTTTTTTATGAAGCCGTGATGAATTTCTGTCCTGGAGGCTCTGTGCACCGCGCACAAGCCCAGTGCACCGCGCCTCGTGGATGCGTCGCACTCGTTGGAAAAATGCACCGTGGCAGAAGGCCCAGTGTGCCGCACGGCCTATGTGCACCGCGCACTTACCCAATGTGCCGCGCAGACAATTACCCACACAATCGACCTTCAAACCCTGTTTTCGCCCTTCTAGAATCTAACTCGGCTTTCTTTGATGTCTCTTGGAGCAAATGAATTGATCAATGTAGAAATATCTTATGTATCAAAGGAATTTTATTTTCATTTTGAAACAACCCACTTTTTTAATGTTTGGAATTGGCATTTTTTCACCTTTAATACAAACTATGTTCTTTTTGTTTCCTCTTTGATCTTTGACTGAATTGATGAAACTTTTTGTCAAAATTTTCAGGGATGGTTGGCATTGTATTTCAACAAAGGATGACCAGTGCATCTGAATTACTTCATGATGGAAAACTTTAAAAATTACTTTTTTATTACAAACAATAAATTTGACGATTTCTTCCTCAAAACAGAGTTTTGAAGAAGAATCATCCTTGAGGATTATTGATGATGAAAATCTTGAAATGAAAACTTATTTAGAACCTCCCCATGGCCTGCTAGAATTATTTAACATCCTGAAGACCAAACCCTAGACCTAAAAACTGAAATGACTCTTGTTTGACCAAAATACCGTCTATGACTGTAAATGATTGAAATCAACTTTGATGAATTTTGATAAATTTTGACCAACCAGCAGGTACAAACATGAGGGAGAATGAGTGACAAAGCCCTTCCGTTAGATAATGGCATCCCCCTAACGGAATGCAAATGAATGAGCTGAATGAGACACCTAAAAAATGAAATGCAATAAGAGAAATGATCTCTGACGGAGGGATGTAAATACCGACTCTAACATTGGCTCCAATGGGGATGGTAGCTCCTGGGAGGTGCCAAGAACGACAGATCTCTGGGAGAGTAGGCAGTGCCTTCATCCATTGGGCTATGGAATCCATTATTTTGACAAATCAACAAAAGACTGATGAATAATTTATTGACTAAAACTTTGACTAAAACTAACTCAACTTTTAAAACTGAAATGACTGAACCAAACTGACTAGACAGACTCAGAAAAAAACTAAAATCCTTCTTCAGAATTATAGCCTTCACTTCGGGCCCCAAACAGAAGAAAAGATCACAGTGCACTCTTGCGATGAAACTGAAATAAAATGGTATGTACAAGGACGATGTAAACTACAGAAAACATCTCAGAAATGGTACCGCTTGAGCAGTTGACCATTGACCAGCCCTCCTAGAAAATATTCCCTTTTCATCTCCTCCAGAAGAAAGGCATTCTGACCACGATATGCAACAATATTAAAGGGACCTTTCCATATATTTTCAAACTTACCGTGTTTACCTTTGTCCTCATTTTTAGCATCCCACTTCAGCACTACTTCCTCCAATTGGAATTTGTCCACCTTCGCTTTCCTGTCATAGATTTTCTTGATTCTCTCCTGCAACTTAAATGTGTTTTGGAAAACCTCTTCTCTCGTTTGCTGCAAATGAATCATCTGATTTATTCTTCTTTGCATATGACTTTCTTCACTGCCAGCTTCTTGAAGAAGTTTGACCACCGGAACAGCAAGCGAGGTAGGAAACACTGTGTCTACTCCATATACCAACTCAAAGGGAGACATACCAATGGATTTTTTCTGACTTACTCGGTCCGCCCAAAGTGCATTTACTAAATTTTTATGCCAACCTTTCTTATTGATTTCCAGCAACTTTTTAATGATGTTGACTAAATATTTGTTGGAAGATTCCGCCAATCTGTTGCCTTGCGGATGATAGGCGGTTGAATGTCCCAAAATGATTTTATACTTGTTACAAAATTCAACCATCCTTTTTGATTTGAAAGTTGTTGCATTGTCAGTTATTATCTTATTCGGGCAACCAAACCAAGACAAAATGTTATTCTCAAGGAAAGAAATGATAACCACATCTGTAGCTTGTTTGGTGGGAACTTCTTCGATCCATTTTGTGAAATAATCTGTCATCGTGAGGATCCACCTATGTTGAGCTGAAGAAGGAGGATGGATCTCCCCAATGAAATCCAAAACCCACTGCTGAAAAGGGGCGCTTACCTCAATAGGCTTAAGTGGCAAAGGTTGTAATTTCTGTCTTCCTTTAAAAATCTGGCACTCATGGCAGCTCTTGACAGTCTTATACACATCAACAAACAATGTCGGCCAATAGTATCCCGCTCTCAAAATCTTATTGGCTGTTGTTTTCCAAAACAAGTGACCCCCGCAGTCTCCTTTATGGAAATCCTCCATTACTTTCTTCGCTTCTTCTTCCACCAAACATTTCAACAAAACGCCACCGGGATCTTTCCAATAATGTGCAGAATTCAAAATACAAAATTTTGCAGCCTTCAATTTCAGAGTTCTACCTTTGTTTCTAGTCATGCTTTTCATAAAGGTAGGACAACGAAGAACACAACATCCTAATACCACAATAAACAAAAAGTTTCATAATTGGACATACCTTCTGCCCTCACCGTATATAGCAATAATCGTCTTTATGTTCAAAGCATGCAATTAATTCAGTCACATAAGTTTTTCCAAACTTCGCCCTTGATAAGTCATTTTATCTCCACATCATACTTAGCAAAGTCGCAATCCACCGTCATCTTCCTTCCCATCAATGCATTAAAACATCTTTCACAAGAAATAAGTAGGAACAGTCAAAATATGAGAATGGCATCGTATACCCTAAATCTTTTAATGTCAATAACAAGTAGAGCTGCTTCCAATGATGTTGTACTTTAAGGCCGTTGGGCTTCTTATAGTCCGATCGGGCGGCTATTGGCTTCTCATGCCCATCTCTTTTCTGCATTAACACAGCTGCCATGGTATGCTCCGAAGCAAATGAAAACAAAATAAAATCTTGGGTGTAATCCGGGCTGATTAACACCGGAGCTGAAGATAGTGCCAACTTCACCAAATTAAAGGACTTTACAGCCTCTTCAGTCCACTTCACTTGGTTGTCCTTTTTAAGTATATTTGTAATCTCTCTAAGATGTTCAGCAAGGTTAGGAACAAAACGGCATAAAAAGTTCATCTTACCATTAAAAGACTGAATCTCCTTCTTGTTCCTGGGAGGGTCAATTTGCTGAATTGCTTCTACACGTGCTGGATCAATACGAATGCCATCTTTTGAAATAATGTGACCAAGTAGTTTTCCCTCATCCATGGCAAACAAGCTCTTCTTCGGATTAAGTGACACACCATATTTTCTGCACTTTTGAAAAACAAATTTCAAGTGATACATATGCTCTTCATCTGAATTGGAAAAGACCGTCAAATCATCAAGGTATATAAGAAGAAAAACATTCTTCTCATTCGCAAAGGCCATGTCCATCGCTCGCTGAAATTTCGCACCAGCATTCTTCAAACCGAATGGCATCTTGGCATAGTGGAAAGTTCCCCACGGAGTGGTGAACATTGTTTTGTCTCTGTCGTCCTCATGGACCATAATTTGGTTTTACCCGGAGTAACCATCGAGTAGTGACATACGAGATGCTCCAACTACTCATTGAAGTATATGGTCCATCTTAGGCAATGGATAATTGTCCTTCAATGACACCTTGTTCAAATTTCTGAAATCAATGCACAACCGAATCTCACCTGTCTTTTTGCGAACGGGCACCAAATTGGAAATCCAATTAGAAAATCTGATGGAAACAATGATTCCAGCCTTGTATAATCTGTTTACCTCCTTCTCAATTGATGGCAGCAACTTCAGATTGATTCTTCTCAGCTTCTGTCTGAAAGGCTTTTGATTAGACTTGATTGGAATGGTGTGCTGAATTATATTGGTATCATACGTCTTTAAATCTGAATAGTTCCAAACGAAAGAATCAGCAAAAGAAGACAACAAACTCACATATTTTGCTTTTACCTCCGGTGGAAATTATTTGGATAACTTCACCATCTTTGGATTTTCAGCTGTTCCAATGTTTACGTCTTCAACTCCCTTTTCAGTTGGCCGTAAATTTGGTTTCTTAGCTACATCATCCTGATCGAAGAGCTCTTCTAAAGGTATCAAACCTTTAGGAATAACGTTATCTTTCAGCTGCAACACTTCCATTTGATCGACAGGCACATCTCTGTTTCTAAGAGAATATTTCTTCTGCTGGGCTGACAAGGCATTCATATAACCTCGCTGATACTCATTCGACTCATCCTCAAGAGCTGCATCATTGGCCAAGATAAAATCCTCATCTCTTTGTACAGCTAAACTTTCTGCATACTCCTCATCTTCAGTGATATAAATGGGCAAATCATCAGGAGTAAAGAAGTGATTTTCCTCCCCTACTACATCATCTTCATCATCTGAATCCTGACCAACAAAATTCTGCTGAAGATGTGTCTTTACTTGCTATTGGATTGCTGGTTATTGTGCTCGCTTTTCTCGTTGTTTAATCCTGAGTTGTGGCTGCTGCTGACCACGAAAATTGGGATTTCGAATCTGCGGTTCGGGCTTATCAAGTGTGAACCTTTCGAACATTTTTTCCACTTTATGAAGTAGCTGATCTGATGTAGAAGCTTCTTCCTTTATTACGACTTTCTTCTCAGCTCTCAATCTATCTCTCTTTTCATTCAAATTCGCCTCCACACTCACTGCAATCTTCTACATATCCTCCAGAGTGGGCGGATCTCTGTCTCGTAATGAATAATCCATCTCCCGATCAAAACCATCCAGTAACTTAAGCAAAGCTGACTTTCTAGATGGCCTTAAATCATCAGGAATAGCATTATAAACCGCATTAAATCTGATAATATAGTCTTGGACAGACTCACCAGGATTGCGCTTGATCTTGGTATATTCAGAAGTAATTTGAAGTGGATCTTTCTTTATTTCCCACTAATATAAAAAATGTCTCTGAAACTCGGCCATTGTAGCAATACTTCTGGGCTGCAAAGCTCTGAACCACTTACGCACCTCACCGCCAAAAGTTTGCACAAGCAATCTCATGGTGACATTCTCTTCATCAATTTCATGGAGATCAAAGAAGTCTGTCATTATATCAATATGCTGCTGAGCAGGAACACTCTGAGGAGCTCCATCAAAAAATGGGATTTTACTCTGATAATCACTGGGCATGGGGTCCAAGTTTTGGGGCAAGACAAGAGGTGCGAACCTAGCAGCCATTACTCTTGGTGGATTTATGATCTGTCTTGGAGAAACGGGTGGAGTAGGAGCAGTAGATGTACAAGGTGTATGTGGTGGGGATGGAGGAGGAACTACTGCATATTGCTGATCAGATATGGATGGTTGCACGGGAATGGTAGGAATTAAAGAAGGCTCAGCGTGAACTTGTGAATCAGAAGTAAGTGCTGATGGACCAAGAGTTTCAGATGAAGATTCGATAAACTCAGGAATATTCGTTTCCACAATAGAGTTTTGAATGTTCAGGATGTAACTATCAATGGATCTATTAGCTTGTTCGATCTCAAGATACTTGATAAACTTGGGATTTATGACAGTAGAACCAGTAGCACTTTCAGATTTAGTTTCAAACAACGACAACTCGAATTGATCATCAAACTCAATATCTTCAAGGAATTGTAATATAGTAGGGCATGAATGAGATTTAAACAAAGGGATCACGGGACTTTCTTGACAAAGGATTCTTGAAATCAGATTGGAATTCTCATACACTGGAGGTGGATCAGGATCCGGATTCGCTCTAGTATGTCTTCTGGAAGCTAGTGTGTTGATCTACTCAAAAATCATAGGGACACAACCGATTTATTTCAGCCTATCAAATTCTAGACTCAATCACCCAAAATTTTAGAATGATCTGATATACTGGGGTAATTCACAAGTCAAGTGTCACGTCCACAAGCTAGACCGAAGATTGACTGAAGCAGCGTTTATCTACTTCCGCTAATGCAAAGAAAAAGCGTTTCGAAGGCTACCTGGCATAACTTCAGGCTCTGTCTGTAGCTTATGAAACAAATAACACCAACAAGCAAACCATTTTTTCCCCAGTATGGTTGCCACTATGTTATTACCTAAATCCACCTTAGGCTGAAGGAAGGCAGGATTCAGGGTAACACAAAACCACGCGTCCGGTAGCCAGCTCCACTGGCATTGTGAGAGGCTTCCGGCTGGACCTTAGTAAAAATGTATTATTAAAGCCTTGAGATGATCAAACAAGAGTGCTAATTTTAGGCTAGGTATATTAATCAAGGAGTTGGAATGATTTTTAGGGGTTTTTTGTTGGAAAAAGGGAAAGGCAATTTTGGGCTTGGGGATGAGGCCAAATTCTTGCAGAGTTCAAGTTGGGGCAGAGACATAAATGGCTTTGATGTCTTAGATTCAATGAATGGATAGAAAAGATTGTTGAGGAGCTGAAGAGGGCAAGAAGGTACAAGGATCCTCTTCAAACGGAGGAAAACATATAAAACTAAACAAAATTTTAAGGCAGAGCACCAGCAAACTAATGAATTTTACCTTAGTTACTCATTTGTTTAATTCAGAAGCAAAGAGAAGGGAAATGACATACATATAACATTAATGAAACTTACAGATACATGGAGAAAAAAATCATCAAAACTCAGAGCCACAAGGATCCCAACAGGTGCTGCAAAACTCTAGTCTTTCCTTTGCCAAAAAGCTGAAATGAATATACAATGAGGTGCCAAACTATTCCCAAGAGTCCAACCCTGAAAATGTCTCAGAAAATACATGATATATACCATCCTAACCCATTCGCATGCCTCTAGGGGTCGAGCTCATCCTTCTAGGAGTTGTTTCAACCAATTCTAAACAAGGAACTGAAATCTAGGCAATCAAACAACTTGCCTCTATATGGAAGGAAACTAATTCATTCATTTAATTTTCACTTTTTAGTGGATGAATCCTCTAGAACAAGTAAATGTGAGCCTAAATTACATCATATTCATCAAATTACATCAAGATAGATCAATAATTACATCAAAATGTAAAACTAGTCAAAACTGGGTGAATTTCTGAGCTGAAGAGTGAAAATGAGGCCAAATTTCTCTATGCGCCGCGCCAGAAAACTCAATGCGTCGCTCCACTTTGGAGCTGACTTTGAGGCACGTCCTGAAGTCAAAATTTAGCTCACGATAGCTCGTTGGAAAGCCCTATCTGTCTACTATCCAACCCAAGTGGAATTTTTGGATTTTGATGTCATTTTAGCCTCCAAAACTGCAATCTCCCAAGGCTGGTTCCTGCGGGTGCAAAAGGTGGCAGAGAGGCCATTTTCAAGGTGTTTTTTACCTTTAAGACCACCCAGAACTCGATGAAATCTCTCAGAAATTCCTGAGCATGCATAATTTATCATAATAAACTCAAAATATCAATTTTTCCTCCAGAAGATGTCCCAATCATAAGCGCGCGCCAAGTGGCACGACGCGCCGGGCGGAAAAATCTGTTTTGCGACCAAAATTTCAAAAATGACAAAATTTACTCCAAATTTACTGAAATTTGGAGTGAAGATTCCCCATCAAGTATCATGCTCAGCCAAAGAATCTTCGACCAAGATTCGGATTCTATCTTCCCTTTTTCGTCGTTTCAGTGCCCTCCTTAGCCTCGCTTTTAGGATCTTCATCTTCGCTTTGCAAACATGTGTGCAAGCCCAATAGTGGTTCTTCATATGTCTGAGCATGTCCTTGCCCTTGTTTGCTTTCGCCAATAGCTTCTCAAGATGAATTTTAGCTCTCGTAAGGTAAATCTCCCGCTCAAACGGTGTCATGTCACCTGGTCTTTTTCAGGCCAATTCCCGGTCTTCACGGATTTTCTGCAACTCCATGAGTGTGTGCTAATCCTCCAATTGTTTATTCTGCTGCTCCAAGTAATTTATAACCCACTGAGCTCTCTAAAATTTCTCGGTCATTGTGTCGATCTTAGCTTTCTGCTCCTAGATGATTTCTTTCAGCTTTGAGTTGGGAGAGCTCGAATCAACATCGATCAATATAAAATCAGTATTTGGGCCTCCTGAGGGGCCCTCATCCTGCATAGGCCTCTTGCCTCTATCCTGTCCCTGTACCTGTGTTGATGTCAAAGGCAAGACCCCTTCCACACCAAGTGGAGATAGTACTCGCGCTGCTGATGAAGGTAACGAGACCCCTTCCACCCCGGGTGGAGATAGTACTCGTCGTGCTGCTGCAAATAAGGCTCTGGTACCTCTCTGATAGGTAACACACACTGGAACACTGATAGGCTCTATCTCAATACCCTCAAACTGATGTGAAGGCTCACCCGCATCATGAAAAATCTCTGGAGGAGGCTGAGGGGCTGTGAAAAGGTCACGGGAAATGAACTCCTCCCATGCAATGCCCTGCAATCCAAGCTGATGTACCACAATGATCTTGATGAGTGAATAATGATAAATGTTGTTATGTTGTTGCTCTGGAGTCTTCTTCTGCACAAGGGTAGTCATCCTCTCTATGTTTCGGCACATGAAATATGGAATGCTCATCATCCTTACTCTCGTGAAATGCATCAACAGTCGGATGTGGTATGCATAAAGGCGTGAGAATCTACCCTTGCAACTGAAGTACCTAATAATAAGTCTCATCAATGGCGCATATGTCTCCTTCAGAAACCGGAATGGGAATACCCTACTGAGCTGCCTCAAATAGCCAGGCCTGATGTAAGGTTCATAATATGCTCTATCCAGCTGATGTCTCTTGTTCCACTCTTCACCTATGTTTGGTATCCCGGTTGCCTAAGAAATGGTTTTTGGTGTCAAGGTGAAGTTCACTCCAACAAGGTTTACATGACCATCACGCAAATGTAGGACAAATAAGCGAACCAACTCCTGATGATTCTGAATCTGAGAAATCATCTCACAATACTGAAAGCATGACTGTTGTTGAAAGCATGCCATTGCAAGCGGGCATGCCTGCAATTGAGTCAAGGAAGTGGACTCTTCTCTGACGTGCTTGCCATTTTTATGAGGCCTTCACGGTACATTTAGCTCTGTGGTTGAGTCACTGTCTTGCTCATATTCTTGCTCATATGATCAATCTGTCTCTGTCGTGGTGTTTTGCAATGTGTATAACAAGTGTATGTTTGATTGGTTTGAAAATGAGAAATAGGTGTTTTTCTTTCAATACCAAATGTGTACCAAGTAGGAAATGATGGACTGTGGTAAGTATGAACAACGAGAAAAGTGGGGGTTTGTCAAGTTCAATTAATACAATAACAGTCACTTGATTATGTTTGGGAAATTTTGGGTTTCAGAGCTTTTGTAAATGATATGGGAGGGGGTTGGTGATGGGGAATTGTAGTTTTAGAGATAGGGATAAATGAGAACAAGATATATTTGAGTCAAGTGGAAGTAAGGATGTGGAGACAGTCACTTGACTATTTTAGGAATTGGGAATTTATAAGTGATATGAAAGGGGGAGGGCTAGTAGGGTTTAGTGATAGGGAAAATGGGAACAAGGGATATGATTGGTTTTGGGACAGAGGGAATAGGAGAGGGGCCTTATGATAACATAACAGTGATGGGAAACATAAATGAACAATAGAGTGGGAGTGTTTAGCACCAAAGTCAACTTTTAATGCTTCAATTTCAAACCCTAAGGGAGCAAATTTTGATACAAATATAGGTTTTATGTTTCACCAACCAAACTTTTATATTCTCCTCTTCAAATCGCAGAAAACACAAGCTAAAATCAATGGCAAGGGCGCACAAACACTTACTTGGAGCAAAAGAGTTGAGTCGATTTGGTTTTTTATGAAGCCGTGATGAATTTCTGTCTTGGAGGCTCTGTGCACCGTGCACAAGCCCAGTGCGCTGCGCCTCGTGGATGCGCTGCGCTCGTTGGAAAAATGCACTGTGGCAGAAGGCCCAGTGCGCCGCACGGCCTATGTGCACCGCGCACTTACCCAATGCACCGCGCAGACAATTACCCACACAGTCGACCTTCAAACCCTGTTTTTGCCCTTCTACAATCTAACTCGGCTTTCTTTGATGTCTCTTGGAGCAAATGAATTGATCAATGTAGAAATATCTTATGTATCAAAGGAATTTGATTTTCATTATGAAACAACCCAGTTTTGTAATGTTTGGAATTGGCATTTTTTCACCTTTAATACAAACTCTGTTCTTTTTGTTTCCTCTTTTATTTTTGACTGAATTGATGAAACTTTTTGTCAAAATTTTCAGGGATGGTTGGCATTGTATTTCAGCAAAGGATGACCAGTGCATCTGAAGTACTTCATGACGGAAAACTTTAACAATTACATGTTTATTACAAACAATAAATTTGACGATTTATTCCTCAAAACAGAGTTTTGAAGAAGAATCATCCTTGAGCATTATTGATGATGAAAATCTTGAAATGAAAACTTATTTAGAACCTCCCCATGGCCTGCTGGCATTATTTGACATCCTGAAGACCAAACCCTAGACCTAAAAACTGAAATGACTCTTGTTTGACCAAAATACCATCTATGACTATAAATGACTGAAATCAACTTTGATGAATTTTGATAAATTTTGACCAACCAGCAGGTACAAATATGAGGGAGAATGAGTGACAAAGCCCTTCCGTCAGATAATGGCATGCCCTTAACGGAATGCAAATGAATGAGCTGAATGAGACACCTAAAAAAATGAAATGCAATAAGAGAAATGATCTGCGATGAAAGGATGTAAAGATTGAATCTAACACATTCTTCATGAGTTCTACAAGAGGAACATGAATCTTTATATTTTGTATCTCATTCTCAAAATTAAAAATAGGGGGCAGTTTGTGAGAAATTTTTACCTCAAGTGAAGGAGGATTAACTACTACCAGAATTTTCGGTCTGCTTGGTTCAACCACTTCCTTTTCTGCTGGAATTTTAACTGCATCCTTATTCTTCTTTGGTTGTGCAACAAGCTTGGAATTATCATCAATATTAGTTGATATAAGATTGTATATACTTTGATGATCAACTGCAATCATGGAATGATTATAACTCTCTTCATTATTCTGAGTACATGACATGAAATCTTCATACTCTGCTTGTGTAAGATGAATCAACCATTCTTTATCTCTCAGACAATTGATATCAAAACTTTTCTCCAACCTTGTAGCTTCCTCTTCATCTTCAAATATAGCAATCTCCAAAGGGGTTTGTGCTTTTTTATCATCAACGTCTCTTCTTTCTCGTTGCAAGATTTTAGGAACATCAGGTCTTCGAAACTGCTGCCTATTAGGCTGATCAAATGAAATATTTCTAGTAGTAGCTGGTCTTGCTTCCATATTGAGCTTGGAAATCTCAACGGTCAATTTTTTGACCATCTTGGTCATCTCATCTAGCTTAGGATATATGTCAGAAGTTCCTTGAGATGAAACTTCAGCTTTTTGCTTCCTTTTTTCTCTGTCAATCCCTCCTTTGAGCCTATCAGCTGCTAACACATTAGATTCTACCTCTAGTGCATTGTCTTGCATTTTTGTTAGTGTTGTAGATCTTATTTCTCTCAATAATAAACAAAAATCAAGATCAAAGGCACCAACATAAGTGATTTTGGCTGAAGCATCAATAGGATTGATTTTAGTAGGTATTTTACTATACATCTTTTTTAATCTCTTAGAAAAAACAGAAACTAATTCTCCTTATTTTCTTTTTATTGCACCAAATTCAGTGATATAATACAAAAAATATTTCTTATCACCCCACTTCCTTAAAAATGTATCGTCTAGGGTTTCAATTCCAGTGATGCTACCAGTTTTCAAAGATATGAACCATTTCCTAACGTCACCCTCAAGGCTGTAAAAAAAAACTCTCATCCAGACATCTTCATGCTCAATATTCAGATTGTCAGCATAGGCATACAAATCAACAAGGTGTTCTTTAGTTGTTACCTCTTCCAAACCACTAAAATTAGGCATGTATTTGAGATAATATCCTACAGGTAATGCATTCATAGGTTAAGGTAAAACCAAAGGGGCATACCTTGTAGCAACAATTGCATCAATTCGGTTAGGGGGTGGGTTTGGAATTGCCATGGTATGAGTTGTTGGGATTTATGGAACAAAAATTGGTGGATTGTGAACAACAGATTATGAAGTATCAACTTTTGATGTAGATAATATTTGTTGGCTGGAAAACAAGGGAGGTACATGATATTATGAAAAATTAGGGGATAGAGTTTGCAGGACTTCTTTAGGGACATCCTTTGAGAAAATAGTAGTAGAGGTAGCAAAATTTCATTTACTCTTTTTATTAATTATCTTTTCAGGGTCAGGGACTAGGATTCTCAAAGGGGAATATGGGTTAGCCATGGTTCTAGCCCTTGTAGGAGCCAGAACTTCAACAATGGAGTTGCGAGGTGTAAATCAGTCTAAAAAGATATTTGGAACTGTACACCTCAGAATGAGACTTATAACTTTTTCATTCACCCAGGGATAAAATTCAATTCGCCTCCCCGGCAACAACGCCAAAGATGTTAGTGCAAGGAGTCACTCCTTAACTGCAAAATGAGTAAGCCTTGCACACCATAGTTCATGTCAAATTTAAATTTTTTGAGTGGTGGGATGGCTTCTCAAAGTGTTTGAAATGATTTTCATTCTTTAAGACTTTCATGCATTTGGAAAGTTGTGGCAAGTAGAAATTGTATGGGTAAATTGGTAGTATAGGGAGAAAATTGTAACAAATTAGAGGAGATAGATAGTTGGTACTTACTCTAAGAAATATGCTTATCCTAAATCAGTCACACAACTACAAGGATGGCTCTTTACAAAAACTTTGTTTTAGGTAAAGTAAACAACATTTAGAAAGCAGAGTACATGTATAAAGTATTTCATAAATATTTTATGAAACCTTCACTAACATTCTCTAAAACATATGTATGAATTGCAGGAAACTAAAAGGAAGATAATTTACCATCATATCCTCTAACATTTTCTTACTCACACCTTACTAGTTGCTACAACTCATAAATCAGAAGAAATAAAAAAAGAGAGAAACACACCATACATTATATAGTCCTTGAATCACAAAATCCTCCAGCATGAAGTGAAAAAAGGAGTTTTCTTTATTATATTAAGTCTTCATGTAGACCAACATCCAACCCTGAAATGGTATTTAAAAATGGTATATTTAGAGAGAGAGGCACCAACTCCATCTCTCCTAAAAAGAAGGAACCACTATTCCTAACATTACATAGGTGTTATAGGACATTAAAGATATATTCTATCAAAATCTAGCTGGAAGGACAAATGTAGATGAAAGAAGAGAAAACAGTTTGGACTGAACTGCTGAGTATGTTGAGATGCTGCCCATTTTTTTGTTGATTTGTCTCCTCATGGCTTTGGTCCTTTAATAACCATGTGTCTTCTTTAAATATGACCTTCAACAACCTCATAACAACCTATCAACCATCACTTGTTATATCCATATCGTTATGCGTCCTTATCTTTCCTAAACTTGCTCGGAAACTTTGCTGACAGTTATCAAAAATCATTTAAAACATGCGCTACTAGAAATTCCGGTAAAAACCTGTAACTGTGCAAAAAATGTGATGCTATTGAAATTTCTGGTAGCGCTCTGTTTCTTTTTCAAAAAATGCACAACAAACACTTGAAAAACCTGTGCAGAATTATACACTTTGAAACTTGAGATGTTGCTCAAAAAAGTTCTTAGTAAGAAAAAAGGTGTTTTATTAGGAAACCCTTTTACCTTTCTTCCATATGGGCTGCAACTTATGTAAGCTTTTCCAAGTCTGATTTTTTCTCAACAACTGATCTTGATCTTGTGGTCCTAGTGGCTGCTTCTTTGACATTGGTCTTTTTCTCCTTTGAACCCTTTTGGATTTTTCTTATTTTTGAGGATTCTATTTTCTATTGTGTAGGGGATTTGCCTTTTCCTTTCTTCTTGTACTCATTAGTCTGTAACCCTTCAGATTTTCCTTCTACATCTATGACCTCTTTCAACAAACTTGGATTATGCAGGGCTTTAGATTTGATCCTAAACTTGTTGTTGTCTTTGGTGTGTCTTTTTCTGCTACCAACAACAGGTTTGGCATCCTCTTTCCTTCTTTTGCTGTTGATTTCATACCCTTCATATTTTATGATCTCTTCATCAAACTTAGTGGGCTGATATTCCTTCTGAATTTTCTGTTGATTTTATGCTTCCGAAACTTTTGGTAGCACCTATGTTTTTGATTTTTCTGAAGTTTCCAACCTTCCTCTCCATGCTCTGGTATAAAATTTAGGAAAAGGAGGAATGGGGGGCACCATCTTCATAGATTTAGGATTCTTTATTGATGAGATCTCTCCTTTCTCCAACTTCCTCTCAACCTTGGCTGAAGGAGTCTTTTCATTTTTGCTTTTAGCCTTTCTCTTTGTCCTTTTAATAGGCTAAGGGTGTTGCTGTGAAGTTGAAGATGGTTGAGCTGGAACATTTGGTGTAGGTGCAAGTTGGCCCGCCCTGTAAAATAGAAAATGGTCCCATGATTGATTTCTTTTCCTTAGTTCTTCATCAAATAACACTTTGATAACAACTTGATGATATAGGTTGTATTCTGAAGCAACTGTGTGTGTTTGAATCCTGGCTAACATATTTGTCAGGATCTTTAGTAGAAATAATGGCAAGTTGAGGATCTTAATACCTGCAATATGAAATAGAAATATCATATGATAAAGAAAAACTATAGTATACCTCCTCTCAAAGGTGAGGTAAATTTTGATGATTTTAACAACCTCAACCCATTCAATCATGAGGTAACTGTTGGGAATTCCTTTAGCCCAGTTGGGATCTGTCTGTCCATATTTAAGGAAAATATTGAGGTCTCCTCTAGTGATTCCTTGGACTTTAAACCAATTTTATCCTCCTTCCTGTGGAATATTGAATGCATTAGTAAGTGAATTTGCTAATACCTGCAATCTGAGACCATAGATGGTTGCATATTTTCCATTAAAATAATTTGCAAACTCCTGAGATACTCCTAAATGAGAGCTTCCCAGTCTTGAGCATAGTAGATACCACCCTGCTTGAACAAAAGACCTTCTCACATTTGAATTAGCATCATCTAGGTTAGCTCCTTGGGGTTCAAATCATTTTAGCTTTCCTCCGCTCTCAGCCATCTTCAGTAACAAATAAGATTTTTTGTTGAAATATGATAGGTGGCAAGGCTAGAGGAGCTCACCTAACAGGTGTTGTTATGTCTTCCATAAGAACTTTTCTAAAATCTAAGACACCCTTCTCAAGCTGCTCACTGGAATATCTCGTTCACCAATAGTTAAACTCAAAACCATAATCTTCCTTCCTTCTCGGTGGTTTAAAACAGCCACATTGGTTCACCTTCCCATGAAACATATTTTTCATTATGGTAAGTATCTTAGACCATAGCATGCACCCTGTGATAGTCATTATGATCTTCATTTGGCTGCGTAGCTTCAGATAGTATGCTATAGGTGGTTGAAAATGAGTGGATTTGTAACTAGAAGTCACCTCCAATGTATCTTTATTATAGGCCTAAATTTCCAGAAACGTCTATGCGTGATAAACCAAAGGGTTATCGCATTAAAATTGTAGATCCATGATCTATTCCAATGAAAATCACGTACTTTGACATGAGGGTGAAATGACTTAGCTGATAGACAGGACAGAACAAAGGCTGGCTGTGTTAACTGCGAATTGACACCTAGCTGCTACACGTATAACCATGACTCAAATCCACATTACTTATTGTAAACCTTTCCTATCACGTGACCTAATCTCATGATAAAATATTTAAAACATATTTGATAACACGAACACGTGGCTTAACACAAAGAAGATGCGCTTTTTTTATTTAAAAAATGAAATAGGGGTAGTTATTTTATATTTCCGATAGCATCGGGTTCAAGAAAAATAGACACTAAAAAGAATTAAACAGAATGCCTGAAAAGGGTTAAAACATACACTATTGGAAATTTCAGTAGCGTTCTAATTTTTTTTTAAATTTATAAATTCTATCCTAAAAAACCAAAAAAAAAAAAAAGACTCATGACTTAGAATAGAACCGTGCTAAAAATTTCCATATGAATGTCTCGGTTACCTGCACACATAAGTTCGGTTCAGACATATGAAATTTCCCAGCTGACAGATCTTACTAGCACCTACAATACATCTGCAGAACAAACATTTTCCAATTGACCATCGGATTTCATTCTCAATTCCAGTAATTCCAGCAATTAGTTCACAACGACAAGACAAAATGGATTCAGAGTATAGACCAAATTCATTGTACAAAAATTCAATTATGTGTCTCTCATGCATAATCACATCTATGAGCCTTACTTTGCATAAATGAGGCTCAGATCTATGTTGTTGACTAATCAATGTCAAACACTCATAAATCATATTTCAATAAAACATATACTGGCACATGAAAAATACATGCAGCTAATGATCCCAAAACCACTGTCATATCTTGTTAAGGGCGCAGCCAAGCTTTTGAGGTCAAATAAAGTTGATTTGAAGCATAACCACGAGCAAAGAGTGTCCTGGTAGTGGCAAAGAACTGCAAAACCACGAGAAGAGCGTGTTAAGGACGTGACCAATATATTTTTCTAAGCAGATATGAGATGTTCAACTTTAGTTTATTATGCAATGTTTCCAGACATTAGTCATTCAGTCACAGTTGCGTCAGAACGGTCATTTAAAGTCTCTTGGATTTGAATATAGGACTTCATAGTTGAGATCACTTGGTGTTTTATCATATCCGTGTTTTGGTATTATAGATCTGGTGATCTGTAGATCAGATGTGTTTTTTCCCAATGCAATATGTATCTACAGTACTCATTCAGTGTCAATCGTACTCATCAGTTTGCTACAACTAGTGTCAGTGCATTTTTGTTCTCAGATTCATGATCCTTCAAGCATAAGTATGGTTATGTTTTATTGTGTGTATGCTAGTTTTTTTCTGCATCGTAAATATACATATCTATGGATCATTGTATTCTTGTTGCTGAATCATTTGATGAATATCTAAGAAGAGGAATTTGCAAGGGTTTTCCTCGTAGTGGGTTTTGCCCTAGTCTCGAACCAATCCTGGTGTCTCTGTGTGTTCATGCTTCTCTTCCTTTGATATTTTACTTTCTGTTTCCTAGATGAAAAAATAAAAATTCCAAGGGCATATTGAAGCATATATATCATTATTGAGTTCTAAAATGCCTCCCAAAAATAATTCCACACCCATTAAGCCCTGACAAAGCTCTACTATGAAACATGAAGATGAATAATTGCAGCATGATATCTCAAAATTACAGGTTCAAGTGCAACAAATTTCACTCTCACATAGAACAACCAAAAATGAAATAAAAGGTGACATGGATGGTTCAAAAGTAAACATGGATGGTTCAAAAGCAAACATGGAAGCTAAGATGGATGGTTTGAAGGATGTCATGAATGGCATGGAAGCTAAGATCAATGGTATAGAAGCAAAACTGAAAGGAAACATGGAAGATTTGAAGGACATGGAAGGTTTGAAGGAAGGTTTCACAAAGTTTCTACAAGAAAAAACTTCCTAATGGTGAAAATATAGTAGAGGAAACTCACGCTGAGAAAATAATAAATGTTAATCATGATTTCATATAATCTAACGTTGGATTGAAGACCCACCATATTCCAAATATCGATATGAGGAAGTTTGATGGCAAGGATCTCGTAACATGGATACTATAGATGGAGCAATATTTTGATCTCCATAATGTGTAAAACACACAAAAGGTGCACATTGAAACTTTATATTTAGAACCAAATACATTTGTATGGTATCAATAGCTTTGCTCTCAAAAATAAATTGTCACTTGGTCAATTTTTACGGAGGAAATGATAGCAAATTATGAGGTTAAAAAGAGCAACACCTTATTTAGCCAATTGATAAATCTCAGACAAAATGGTTCAATGGTGGAGAACATTGAGGACTTCCAAAAATTGAATATAAGGGTAAATGATATTCCAGAGGAGCACAAGATTGATGTATTCATAGGGACTTTAAAGGATAACATCCAACATGAGGTTCACCTTTGGGAACCCGATTCATTGGAGAAGGCATTCATGTTGGAAAGAAAAATTGAAAGCAAAATTATGGCAACAAGGAAGCCTACAACTCACAACTATAAAGATGGAAGTGCTACTACTCCTATACTTCCACAAGGTACAAGATTGACACCACAAGAATTGGAAGAAAAAGAGAAAAAGGGATTTTCTATAGTTGTGATAGAAAATACACTAAAGGTCATAAGTGTGTTGAGAAGAAATTATTTTACATATATTGTGAAGATGAGGAATAAAAGGAACAAGAAACTTCAAAATAAGAGGATATACACCAGGAACCAACCCTAGAGAAAGAATAAATGAATCAGACCATATATTTTTATGCATTGGTAGGAATTACCTCTCCTCAAAATCTAAATATAGAAGGACATATCAAGAAGAAAAGTTTAATAATGATGATTGATTCAGGTAGTACCCATAATTTTATTCATTTTAAGGTAGCCAAGGAGTTGAATTACTTCCTATACCCAGCACCATAGTGTCAAGTGATGATTGCCAATGGATGAATTATAAATTGCACTGGAAAGTGCCATAATATCAAGCTAACCATGGGGGAATATGTATTGAATAGTCCAATGCACTCCATTCCAATAGGTGGTGCTGATGTTGTCCAAGGATTCCAATGGTTACAATCTTAGGGGACGATAGTTTTTAATTTTCAGGAAATTTTCAAGAAATTTTTTGGGGAAGGAAAGGAAGTTGAATGATAGGGTACCACAGGGAATCCGTGAAATATAATCATCTCTACTATCATGAAAAAGTTTCTGAAGAAAGAACAATGAGGCGTAATTGCACAATTATGCTCAATGGAGGTTCAAACATCAAAATCATCTATTTCTCCAGATCTCCAAAAAGTCTTGGACAATCATTATAAGGTGTTTGAGACTCCTGAAGGACTCCCACCTATTCGTGATCATGATCATGCTATTCATTTTATTCTAGGAAGTGTTGCTCCAAACATCATGCCTTACATATATCCTTATGCCCAAAGAGTGATATTGAACGCATGGTTGCAGAAATTCTAGAGGCTAGTATAATTCAACCTAGTCAAATTTCTTTCTCTACTTCAGTAGTATTGGTGCACAAGAAGGATGGATCATGGTGTGTGTGTCCGGATTATAGGGAGCTAACCAAGCTAACTATTAAAGATAAATTTCCCATCCCCATCATTGATGAATTATTGGATGAATTACATGGAGCAATTTACTTAACCAAGATGGATCTTCGTTTTGTATATCATCAAATTAGAATGAAGACTAAAGACATTTAAAAAAAAAACATCCAGAACTCATGAGGGCCATTATGAATTTTTGGTCATGCCTTTTGGCCTTACTAGTGAACCTTCCACATTTCAAGTTTTGATAAATTCCATTTTCAAGCCCTTTCGTAGAAAATGTGTGTTAGTATTTTTGATGATATAATAATCTACAACAAGCCTTGGAAGGATCGTTTTCAACATGTTGATAGGGTGCTCAAACTATTAGAGGAGAAACAATTATATGAAAAAACCTCCAAATGTTTCTTTGGAGTACTGGAGGTGGAATATTTGGGTCATATTGTATCTCATGAGGGTGTTAAGGTAGACCCTAACAAAATTAAATCCATTAAGGAATGGAAAATACCCACAACCATAAAGCATCTTCAAGGATTTATGGGGTTAACAGGGTATTATAGAAAGTTTGTTAAGAATTATGGGAGAATATCAACACATGTAACATCATTACTAAAGAAAGATGCGTTTTATTGGAATCCAGAAGAAACTAAGGACTTTTAACATATTAAAGGGGCAATGTTCCAAGCATCGATCGTAGCTATGGTAGACTTCAAAAAAATCTTTATTGTGGAATGTGATTCCTCATGAAATGATTGGTGCGGTTTTAATGTAAGAAGGAAGACCCGTTGCTTTTGAAAGTAGTCCAATCAAAGGAAAGTATTTACAGAAACCTATTTATGAGAAGGAAATGTTGGAAATACTACATGCACTAAAGAAATGGCAACCTTACCTAATGGGAAGACACTTAAAGGTAAAAAAAAATCATGATAGTCTGAAATAATTTTTGGAACAAATATTATCTTCAGAAGAGCAGCAAAAATGGGTCACAAAGATGTTGGGTTATGCTTTGAAATCATCCATAAAAAAGGGAAGAAAAATGTTGTTGCAGATGAACTCTTAATAAAGGATGAGGATGTAGAAGAATTTATTTGTGCCATTTCTATTATCCAACCTGAGTGGATAACCGAAGCAAGGGGTGAATGGAATAATGACGAAGAGTTGTGGACACTCATTCAAAGTTTGCAGCAAAATCCTTGTATATCTGAAACATTTAGCTGGAAAAATGATTCATTATGGTACAAATATCGCTTATATATTTGTAAGGATTCCCAACTCAAACAAAATATTCTTTTGGAATTGTACACCTCTCCCTTAGGAGGGCACTTAGAATTTTTAAAAACTTACCACACTGTCAAGAAGGAATTTTTTGGGATGGCCTTATATATGATATTCAAAAGTTTGTGCCGGAATGTTTAGTTTTCCAAAAAAATAAAGTTGATACAATTAAGAAAATGAGTATGTGACAACCTTTATCCATTAAAAGTCAGCATTGGGAGGAGGTTTCAATGGATTTTATCATAGGTTTACCCATGTCCAAAGGAAAGAATTTCATCATGGTGGTAGTTGATAGACTTACCAAGTATGCACAGTTTTGTGCATTATCTCATCCTTTTAAAGCCAGTACAGTTGCTACTCCATTTATCGAAACAATTCAAAAGCTACATGGAAACCCAAAGATTATTGCAGCGACAGAGATCCCATTTTTACAGGAAATTTTGGGACGAAATTATTTTCTTTTTTTTGGTACTCAATTAGCTCATAGATCACCATATCATCCTCAATCTAATAGGAAAACTAGGATAGTGAACAAATGTTTGGAAGGATATCTTCATTGCTTTGTATCTGATAAACAAACATAGTGGGTCAAGTGGTTACCTCTGTCTAAATGATGGTATAACACTTCTTTCCATACTACAGCAAAAATGACCCCATTTATGGCACTTGATGGATATCATCCACCATCCATCACATCATCTTTAAGAGAAAATTCTAAGGTTCAAGAAATGGAAGATCACATTGAGCATCAAGAATAAGTTCTCCAACTCTTAAAGGATAACCTCACTTTGGCGCAAAATCGAATGAAACTATAGGCATATCAACATCGCAATGAAAGAAGTTTTGATGTAGGCAACTGGGTAATTTTATGGCTACAACCATACAAAAAAATGTCCCTCAAGAAAGCTAAGAAGGATAATAAATTATCACCAAAGTATTATGGTCCTTACAAGATGTTGAAAAATATTGGTATTATGGCATACAAATTGGAACTTCCTGCATCTTCCCGAGTGCAGCTAGTTTTCCTTGTTTCATGCTTAAAAAAGGTTATAGGTGACAAGCTCCCAGTTAAAACAATATTTCCAGAACTTGAAAGGAAGTAAAAATCATATTGGAACCTGAAGCACTCATAGAAACATAAAATCAACAGCTACAAAATTGATCAATTTTAAAGTATCTCATCAAGTGGAAGAACCTACCCACTGAAGGTTCGATATGGAAGGATGATATTTTATACAGAAGCATCCAAAACTACTTAAGCGTTAAGGAAAACACTTGTTTGAAGGAGAGGGGCATGTTAGGTCCCTATAATACTAGTGTAGCCCCTTATTATTGTTAGTGTAGCCCCATTATTGTTATTTTTGTGCCCAATTAGTCCCCATATTGTTATTATTGAGCCCCATAAGTGTAACCCCATTATTGTTATCATTATGCCCATGTGGTCCCCATATTTTTATATTGTGACCCCTTAGACTCCTATATATAGAAGGTAGGTTTTGTCATTTTCATCATCCAAGACTTGTTCATTTATGTAATGTAAAGGAGGTTGCCCCCTCGAAGAGGCCTATTTCTAAGTTGGTGCCACCTATAGGAAACTACCTTTTGGTCTTAAAAATGTTGGGGCCACATTATAGTGGGTCATCTCTTATGATTTTCATGGTATCCAGTGAATTGTGGAGGCATACTTGGATGACCTTATTTACTCATTTTGCTTGATGAGATGATCATTCTACCCATCTACACATCATCTTTATGTGATTTTGATATTAAAATATTCATTTGAATCCCCAAAAATATATCTTTTCAATCTTTCCAGAAGATTTTTAGGCTTCATCATGTCCAATATCCTCTCAAGGTTGAGGCGATTTTCAAACTTCCTCCTTCTTGCACTATTGGTCAACTTCATAGTTTGCAAGGCATAGTGAACTTTTTACATTAATTCATTGTTAACCATGTTGAGATCACAAAGGGTTTCATCAAAATTCTAAAAAACGATGCACATTTTGTATGGGATGACCAAGCACAATGATTTTTTGATGCCTTGAAAAAGGCCTTGATTTCAACCCCGCTATTGAGCCCTCCTCGATATAGTTAGGATTTTATTTTATATCTTGCAAACTCTAATTTGACTCTTGAAATTTTCTTTATCCAAGAGAAAGAGGATTGCAATGAGCATGTAATCTACTACCTTAACAAAGGGTTGGTTGGGGTGGAACTTTACTATCCATACATTGAAAATTTGGCTTCAGTTGTCTTCATTGTTCAATGGCTTGGACATTGTATTCTCTTACATAAGACCATCATAGATTTGTTATATAACCTTCCCCCAACCTCTAATGGAATAGTGGTTATTGATTCAATTCGTGATGAGTATTTGTTCCTCATTGGCACTTCTAATCCTTGGTATGGGGATATCCTTCTCTATCTCCAGAATTAAAAGTTTCATACCAAGTTGTCTCGTGATGACTGTAGGCTCATATGCAATAATGCTAAACAATAACTCATCATAGAAGATAAAATTTATCACAGTGGGGCTGAATTGGTTTTACGTCATTTTCTAACTCATGAAGAAGTTGAACACATTTTGAATGACTGTAATGTGGGGGTTTATGGTGGTCATCTCTTTGTGTTAGCCACTACTTATAAAAACTTACATGCTGGGTAATTTTTGCCATGGAATTTCATCAAATATTGTATGATTGTGGTCCAACGATGTCATCCTTGTCAAATCTATACCTGCAAAATGTGTGCCCACCCTGATCCCCTTCATCATGTGGTTGTTTTCAACCCCTTTTCAAAATGGGGTATTAATTTCATGTACTCCAAGACAACCTTATCTAATGGTCATAATTATGTCAATATGGCCATAGATTAATTCACTATGTGGGATGAGGCTATTCCTACATACTCAAATGAAAATGTCACTATGGCCCTATTATTGTTTAACCACATCAATGTTAGGTTTGATGTCCCCAAATATATTGTGATTAATCATGGATCTCACTTTCATACTCATATGATGACTAAATTGGAAACCAAGCTAGGGTTATGCCACTATAACTCCTATCCCCACTACCCTCAAGCTAACGGTCAAGTCAAGTCCATTAATGCATCTTGAAAACTATGTCCAATGCATGACCAGGAATCATAAATGAAATTTTCACTTAATGCTCTTTTCATCCCTTTGGGCTTATCGAACCTCATTTAAGACCTCCACAATATATACTCCTTTCCAAGTTATATATGTTGTGAAATAATTTTACCATTCGAATGTGAGATACCATCATTGAAACTTGTCGTTTAAATTCTCCCTAACACTTCGGTTGAGGAAGAATGCCTCCATTATTTGGATTAGATCGATGAATAATGTTGTGATGCTCTTTTAACAAATGATGCACACCTAAAATGCATCAGACATCAATATGATAAGTCTTTTCAACCTCATGTGTTTTTCGAAGGTAACTTGGTCATGGTATATGATTGTAAACATGATCAACTTTGATCAGGAGTTCATAATTTTTTCTCAAAATTAAAAGTTACAGGATTGGGTTGAAACCAAGATGGTTGTGTAGATCTCTTCTTCTTGATTCGGTGCTGTGAACAGTTCAAATAAACGATGTCATATGAGGAAGATATCACGTTCTAATCGAAATGCCAAACACGTAAATTTGCGACAGTTTGACCAAGTTTGACTGGGATGCACAGTCAGCAAAAAGGGAATATTTTGAGGAATATTACTTCCTTAGAGCTAATCGTGGTTTGATGAGTGTCAAGGTGTTATTTGGTGTATGGGGTTGAAGAGCCAATCATAGGGCGCCACGTGGCCAGCCCTGAGGCTGCCATGTGTCCCTAAAATGGCAGTGTAAAATTGTGTTAAGGGTCCGCAGGAATCGAACCCCTGACCTTTGTTGGGCACGCAAATTTTTTTACCGTCTAAGATACATTTGTTACTTAACCTCTAAGCTCGCGGTTTATATTTATTGTTTAATGAAATGGAGTTCGGGGGTTGGGAACCGCTGGCAGTCCCAACTTGCCAATGGTTCTGCATTACAAATGTCACAAAGCAACGTTATTGTAACCATCATCTCTGCGGTCACTAACCAACGACAGCTAAACCCACAATCAAAAAAATCAACCGCGGTTTATGCCATGAGTTCTGCTAACCACCAAAGCTAACTGCGGGTTTGGGGGGTGCGCATGTGGCCACCCCCAACTGCAAAATTTAATGCAATGGTTAATACGTCGGGAAGTTTAGCGGGCACGCCTTAATTGGTAGAAAGGACTTTTTAACTCGAGTTAAGTGGAGTTCTCTACTTTTAGTGGAGTTTTCCTAGGTGAAACTGGGAAAAAGTGTAGGAGGCCCAAGTGAATGAAGAGTCATTTTTGACTAATTGGAGCATTTTGGAGCCATTGGTGTAGAGAAAACAACCATTAGAGCACTTTCACTACATGTAATAGAAAAATTTTGAGCATAATGAAAGATGGACATGCCATTGGGAGCTGGACCTACAGATGTAGCCCAGGAGGGGTGAACTGCTTCATCATGCCTGCTGTGTAAATATCATGTGGTGAATTATTTATCTAATTTCACTGATTTTCAGTGTTATTTAATCTTATTTTATGCTTCTAATTCACTAAAAATCATCTAGAATTCATAGTCAAACTCCTTAAACCTTATGCAAACTAATGAGACAAGTATGCACATGTTTTTAAACTGAAAAAACACTTAGCACAACAAAACTAATAC